>CM062806.1:810705119-811305119 GCA_031772625.1 Pinus tabuliformis | reverse complement strand
GAATTGAAAATTGAGGTGCACACCAAGTATGATGCAAAGCATGTGACAGTCCCTTCGGTACCTGGCAAGTTATTACATCGGCTATAATCAGAACCTACATTAAGAACCTTCGATAAAGGATCCAACATAACATCAGCTATAACCAGTTACTTAAAACACTTCACAAATGGTAACTAAGGATCATAAAGCAAACAACATTTAGCCATCAAGCTTCTCGCAATTTAAAACATAGTAACAAGATTTCAATATGAACACATATAAATCTAGTTCAGTAAACAAAGTATACATCTCATAAATATGAAAATATGCATTTTTTTCCAAATTTTAATAGGATTTCAGCCCCATGAAAAAATATTCCTTGAAATTTGATGACTAGTTTATATTTATAGGTGTCTATTTCTGAGATTTTTGGCCTGTTTTTTATGGATTAAAGGTCTACAAGTATCAAATACATGAGATATATTATCAAAAATGATAAAAAGTGGACCATACTGCAAAATGTTTGTAAAAACACACAATAAACAAGAATGAACTAACTAGAGGAGGGAAAGGCATCACCTATGCACAATATTTTGAGATCCAGATAAGCCTTCACTACTGTTATGGAAAACACTTGCACAAACAACTTAAAAAATACATTGAATATTTCAAAAACCACATCAAAAAACAAGCCTTCCATAGCGGATAAGTGTTCAAAGCCCTTAACACAAATTTTATGGATTGTACTTGCTCATTATGTACTGAAGCAAACACAGTTCAACCAAGAAGAATGCTAGATTTTCCATCTGAATAATAGATAGTACGACTTATCAGTACAGCAGGGTATTATTAGGAATACAATAAAGATAAGTAATTTAAAACATGAATGTTAGATTTTATGAGGCATTTTCGAAAGTAGATTTGATCAATGCCACACAGGCTGCTTTCAACAATATAAAAAGTGGTGTCATTCAAAACTTTACCACTTTGTTGGAATCGGCTGCCTTTAGAATCCTGAGGAGGAATACATATGTTCGAGTGGGAACTATAAGCTTGAAGTTAAATTGCTTTAAACTCCTGCGAAGATCTAGTATCAATTGATCAGTCAATCTAAATGTTTGGAGACTATGTTGCAATCAATGACAAAGAATTATCAGTTAGAGCTAATTACCATGGCCACTATCTGTTCTGACGTGCATTCATTTGGGAAGATGCGGATGAAGTCATTGACCTGTAGCCAAGTATAAACCAGCTCTTATCAATATTGTGTTACCTACTATAATATAATTTTTGTGTTGATTCCAGCATAAAGCGTAATCTTCTGTAGGAGTAGATATTGCTGGTGTATGTACTTTTATACAGCCAGCAAAGTGTTCTTTTAATTAGATATATACACATCCTTTCTTACAGATGTCAGCAAGTCATCCTACCTGTGGAGGACAGACTTCTTCATATTTGCTAGCTATAAACATTGCAACAATAGCAAGTAATGGCAAATTCTTCCTTACAATACTCTGAATAGAAAGGTATCTGTCAATGATGTTCATAGTGAGATACAACATCTCTGGCATTAATTCCAATTCCAAATGCACCTGAAAATTTTAAGATTTTGATGTCAGGCCTAAGAGATAGACCATATAAATCTCTTTTAGATCTAAGTTTGATAGCAAATGGAAGTTGGAACTAGCATAGGAACAAAGTTGTACCTCCACCAACCAATCAATCATGACTGCCCTCATCTTTGCGTTGATTTTAACCTGTTTTCTCATATAATCTAGAGGTACGCAACTCACGTCTTGGGCATACATGAATTCCAAATTTTAGTTAAGGAAAATAAATCTTTACCTTCACCCTAACAAGAAACTGCAATCATTGACAGAGAAAAATACCTCAATTGTCCTGTAGAATTTGTATATATCTTCAACGTATTCAACAACTGCCAATTGGTTTTCAATGTTTCCATCATCAATGCTAGGAAGCACCTGATGGGAATCCCTGAATGCATCCTGAAATACATTCATCAAGATTATTAATCATTTTCAGTCGACTTACATCATAAATAAACACAACACTAACTTGAGGCTATCAAGATAACTAATCATTTTCATCCAACTTACAACATGACTAAAGACAAAGCTATCTTAAGGTTATAAAACTTGGTAGTAATTTGGAGTGAACATGGATACTCTTTGGTTTGTTTATATTTGTTGAACAAGAACAAGAAAAGTATAGGAAAGTGACACAGACCTCACTTTGAGATGTTAGCATTGCAGTCTTTGGTTTGTGTATATTTGTTGAACAAGAACAAGAAAAGTATAAGAGAGTGACACAGACCTCACTTTGAGATGTTAGCATTGCAGTCAATGATGGTGCAGTGTGTTTCCTGGCTTTCAGTTGGCTAGGTCTTTCTAATCCCCCTTCTTGTGCACTTGAGTCGATGTTATCACTAATACAAATGACAGCGTCATTGCTGGTGGTGCAACTGTCATCATTAGGTAAGTTGGCAAGGCATAAAAAAGCAACATAGCCATGACATGGATCTGAATACTTCTCATGAACATATCTCAGCTCATTTCTTCCTGCACTTAAGTGGAAGTCAATCATGAAGTTTGCACATTCCCTAGAACAATTAAATCAAATGTTATTCCTTAACAACGCACAGGGTTAACTAAATGTGCACACACCCCAGACAGTTTGATGTGCACATTTGTCAATATTTCCCATATGTAGAATTATATACAATTTCAGACAGGTTGCCAGTAAATTAGTGCTGTAGCAGGTCCACTAGGTTTTGGATATATAATCTACAAATTGCGTAATTCATGGAAATTCCTAAGATATTTAGGAGTAAGTATCCTTTGGAAGGTTAAACTCATTAAAAGCATGGTGCCTTGAGAACTGGAAGACTTACTTGAGATCTTATTTCAAGTAGCCTGTGTGATAAAGCTATGGTAGCTGAATAGATGCGGTGGATCTAGATTGGGGCACTCTACATATTTTAATCCCTTCTCTATTGACATTACAAGTTTATACTTGTGTGATTTTCCTCACCCGTACAATGTTATTCGCAACAATATTCTTGGCATGATTTATGTCTTCCTTTGAGTGCTACAGGTCCAGAATAGTGGAAATTGAGGCACCTCTTAACCAATATTACAGGCCTGTATCTTTTGAGACCTAATGATTCAACACCAGAAACTATTCCATAGTAAACCTACTTTCAAAATCCTCGATCCAGAACTGGTGTGATTTACACATGAATTGGAGTTTAGCTACAATGTGCTCAAAGCAGTTTCTTTTTAGCATCATATTTATCCAGATTCTAATCTATCGCCAGGAAATTCGTCGAAATTGTTGACTATCACCCAAAGAATCAGCGATGTGAATCAAAACAATCAGGAGATTGTCGTGGAGTTAGCTTCCTCAATAGTAATAGCACCATAATCTTTTCTTCATAAAAGGTGTGCGTAAGATTCCGCAAATAATAATGCAGCGACTATGAATGCAAGAATGCTCACATTTAGGGTTCAGAATCTGAAGCTAGATAAGGTTGCATATTAACAGGAACAATAGCAGGTAAAGGATATGCCATTGTTTTTCCAGAGCCTGTATCAACAATACTAAACAAATTCCGTTCTTTGAAAGCCATGGGCTGCAAATATTGTTCCATTATAAGGATATCAACACCCACAGCACATGTATCGTTCATTTTTTTCTTTATCTCTTTATGAGATTCTTCAAGACCCAAAATTATGGAAGATTTGGTCACCATTTCTCCCTTCAATCCCTTCACATGCTTCAATATAAGTAAGCTCTGGTCATACCCTCATCAACATATCTATGTTGATGAATTTGAGCAACAATGGCCCTCCAACCTTACGGTTGTCAACATCTTGATGTCGGATTAGCTAAACACTTGCACACCTTTTAGGATCACGATGAATAAGCTGGGCTATTTCTGGTTGACCACACGGATTTACAACTTCCTGTCCTCCTTGAGTTGTAACAGCTGTATGTTGAAACCACAAGTTGTTAGCGGAGGGGAGTACTAGCTGTAAGTGGTTTTTATGAAGGGGCCTCTGCTGTTTACCATGTAGTGTTGTTTAC
This sequence comes from Pinus tabuliformis, assembly GCA_031772625.1. Classification (NCBI taxonomy): domain Eukaryota; kingdom Viridiplantae; phylum Streptophyta; class Pinopsida; order Pinales; family Pinaceae; genus Pinus; species Pinus tabuliformis. The sequence continues at coordinate 811,301,033 of CM062806.1, read as the reverse complement.
TAAATACTAATCAGTACGGCTAGGTGTCCATGAGGTATGTATAATAATTTTCTTTTAAACGACCCATCATAAGATGTAGTAGGGTTGAATTTATGGGTTTATATTTTAAGAAATACCCTAGTATATAGAAACCTTAATCTTAAGTATTTGTTTCCTATGATTTGATTTCTAGGGCATGGGATAAACTCTAGAATGACATAAAGGGAAAAGAGTATGATCTAAGGTTTGAATTTAAGAAACCCTAAAAAGGCCTCTTGATTACATAAAAACCCTAGAAAAGTAACTTGACATCATGTTTTGGAATAATATATTGCTTGGGTTACTTGTTAAAATAGTATTGTATTTCCAAGAAGAAAAAAACGGATGGGGTGATCCATTTGAAGGCATGATGTAGCTCTTCGTAACACCTCATAAATCATGGAGTCGTTGTGCAAAAACTTTATTAAATATATGCCCTAGATTTCTCAACAAATAACATAATCAAACTCACACAAATAAATGGTTGAATCTTACATTTTGCATAACCTTAGATGTATATGGGGGCATTAATGATCCTTGCATGCCAACATTGGTTGTATTGAGGGGCATAAATGAATCCTGCATGCCAACAAAATGCACGCTTAGTAAAAACACAAATATTAATAAATATATATAGTGAAATAAGTTAACTAAATGCACAAAAATATTGATCAAGTTGTACCAATATCATTACCTTAGATGTATTATAAGGTGTTATAGGGGCTGGAATGACTTTAGCGATTGCCTGCATTCCACAAACATAAATTAGATAATACAATAAGGAATATAAGATAAATGAACATATAAAAGACAATATTCAAGCTTACCTCATGCATCGTCATAGCAGCGTCCTGCCCTCGTGCATTTGTTAAAATTTCCATAAAAGTAGTGAATATCATTGAATCCCCCATAGTAGCATCAGTAACACCCATGGGTACATTCTTAAGAAAACACATAATAACATAAAAAGAAGAAAACCTTGATCAAAAAACTGATAAGAAAATAGAATACGTAACACCAAATATATATATGTCTTTCAAGTAAAACCTTAAACATTCAAATTACTTGATGTTCATTACAATTAAAAACTCAATACTTAACTTGTAAAGAAAAATTATATTGCAGTGAGTCCTTATAACCATCTTAAAGTAAACATAGTGATCGAAAAATGTCATCCTCACAAGTAAAACATTAAACATTCAAATTACTTAATGTTCATTACAATTAAAAACTCATATGTCTAACTTGTAAAGAAAAATTATATTGTAGTGAATCCTTAAAACTATCTTAAAGTATACATAGTGATCATAAAATGTCATTCTCGGATGAAATCTCCTCATTTGATGGCATATATACCCCATCATTAATAGACCCTAAATCCACAAATAAATTAATACCATCATTTTCATAGTCTTGATCACCTTCAACTACAGGTAAATTAAAATCAATGAATTCATCATCTTCATGGATTTGATGCCCATGTGGTTGCTCATTTCCTTCAAAAACTTCAATAAACTCGTCTTGGTCTTCATCTTGGTGATATGCATCATTGACAATAAATTCTTCATCATCTCCATCTTGGCCATCTATGTCTTTAGGGGGAACTTCTGCATCTTCAAGTAAATCATGGTCCTCTACATCTTGAACAAATGTTACTCTTCATCCTCTTGGATCATAATCAATCACAAATGAGCAACCAGGTTGTTCTAAATTTGGAATGAGAAAATTTTGGTCCCATTGACTTGGAAACACATAAGGTTGAGAAGTGGCTTCAAACCTAGATGTATTGATCATGTGGAATCCATTATCATGGAGCAAGATAGTTTTTTCTTCTCCCACTTCAATAAGTTTGTACCATTCAACACGAAAAATAACTTTCTTGAAAGACATAAAATCAAGCTCAATAATGTCCTCCAACACTCCATAGTAGCGAAGTATTCTTGTGATTGGTTGTCTATCATTCGCACGTGAACGACATTCCACCTCAAATGATGTTGAAACTCCACAATCATAAGTTTTTCTCTCTTCATCAACTTTTCTGATGCGAAAACGATGACCAAAATTCCACATTCCTTTGTAATATCTTACCTAAATTCATATAAATATCAACTAATTAGATTCAAGGATATGAAATCTAACAAAACATTTATTAAATATATGCAATATATTAATATATATCACCTCCCCATTTATGGATCCTTTAACGAAATTCAATTGTTGTTGTGTTACTCTATTATTCCCTTTTGTTGCCTCATGTTCAATATTGGCCTTTAGCCAATTCCACGAGCATCTCTCTGGCCACTTTCTTTTATGGCTTGCAGGCAATGCTCGAGTAGTGTTTTGACCATGTCTATTATATATATTGGCCCATGCATTTTCATCTTCTAATTTCTTTTTTTTCAGCGTACTTCTCCATCCATTCCAACATAAAGTCAGAATTGTATGCAACATACAAATGTAATGCCTCCCACTCCTTCGCATCTACAATGAAAAAAAATTCCGTTCAATGAATTAATAATTATTTAAAGCCATGTAATATAAAACTTAAGATACAAATAACTCCTAACATTTTTTTATACCTTTTATCCTATTTGAAGTCCCTTCTCCCTCTAATTTTTCTCCTTCAAATGATTGAGATTGGTTATAATTCCATAATCGTGGAGCTTCAAGATTCAATTGAGGTAAGTACTCACTCAAATGAACCATGGCCTGGAAAACCATGTACCCCTCAACTATGGACTCTTCTGGTCGAGCTTTTTGCCTCACAAATTGTTTCAAGACCTTCATATATCTCTCCACGAGCCACATTGTTTGAATATGAATAGGACCACACTGTTCAATCTCTTCTACTAGGTGTACAAGGTAGTGCTCTTGAGAAATAAAGAAGCTTGGAGGGAAGCACATTTGAATATCACACATCAAAAGTGAAACATTCCTCTTCCAATACTTCAAGTCATCCTGATGTATCTCTTTAGATGAGACCCACCTACAAGTATTACAATAAAGACTTGTTATTTCTTGTAAACCAAAAGTAGAAACTCATATAAAGGCATAATCAATGTTGCACTTCAAATGATAAGAGTAATGGAAGAGTATGCATGATGGATTGAAAAATACCTCAGATATTTATATAATTTGTAAATAGTCAAAGTGACAGTGTGGTCAAAAGTACTTGGTATTGCTGCAGGAAACACATACTGCATGACCATTAACAAATAACCATGTTCAAATATGCATGAACTAATTTCATCACTATACTAGCATGTCTATTAACAAATAACCATGTTCAAATATGCATGAACTGATATTATCACTAGGATATATAATTTTATAATTAAGTTTCCAACAAATATAACATGTGACAACGTTACCTTTATCCAATTGTGCCAATCATGTGTTTTTAGGCCTGAGAACTCTGATCCATCTCTTGTGAATTAGTTTTTTAATGTCACACCAAAGCCAAAAGGAAATATTATGCTTTTCATAGTAGAAATGATGTTTTCTTTCTCATTTGATGTAAATGTCCATGGAGCATGAACATATGAGTTGTCTTCGTGCAACCACATGTTCGGCATGATATTGGTAACTCGAAGGTCCTTTCTTAACTTTATTTGTGCTTCAATGTTATTTCCATTTAGATGTTTCCACAAGCACACTGCCACATTTTTCTCGATGAGCATAGTATCAAGTAGGTGCGCTATTGGCAAGCTCTCATAATATTCTAATTTGTAGAAAATAGAGAGTCTTTTCATTCCTAGGGGAAAGCCTGTCCCTTTGTTTTTGTCATACATCGCTTTCCACCTAGCAGAGTTCATCTTTATTGGCTTCCTCATTTCCACTTCCTTTCCATTGAACATATGTTTATCACGCACTCGATAGCGATGATTTTGTGGTAAGACTTGTTGATACTCATCATAGACAGTTTTATTGAGATCCCTTGACTGCCTATGCAACAATTTTGGCCCACATGATGGACAACCATGTTTCCCCTTTGTTTTTAGTCCTACAATAAGATTAGAACCCATATTTAGTAAATGCTAAAATGAACATAATAATTATTAATGTAATTTATATTATATTACCACAACAAATAGAGAGCCTCGGGGCATCATGAATTGTCCAGATAAGAATTGCATGAAATAGGAAGTTTCTATCATTGATAGGTCTTGATACATCAAACATATTTACACCATCCCATAATTCACGAAGCTCATCAATGAGGGGCTCCATGTATACATCCATATCCTTTACCTGATATTTTCCTAAGTGAACAAAGAGTTATTTATTAGGATTAACTGAATTGAAATATTTTTATATAATCTTCAAGAAAACATTGCATTCACATGTTCTAGTACCTGGTATGATAAGAGTTAACATTGCATGTTCCTCTTTCATTGCCATCCAAGGGGGGAGATTGTTGTTTATAATTAACACTGGCCAAACAGAATATGTTGTTCTAAGATATCCAAAAGGATTTACGCCATCCATTGCTAGAGAAATTCTTGCATTCCTTGGCTCATTTTTGAAATGTGGCCATTTTACCTCAATATCATTCCAACATTTACTATCCGCAACCATACGCATGACACCATCTTGGCTCCTCCCTTGTGCATGATGATCCATATATATTGCCAACTCCTTGCATTTGAACATTCTCTCAAACCTTGGCTTTAGTGGAATGTGTCGTAATACTTTATAAGGAACCTTCTTGGATAATTGATCTTGACAATACCTATTTGTGTGACACTTTGGGCATTGTTGTAAATTTTCATTATTTCCATAGTACAATATATGGTCATTTGGACATGCATCATATGTCTTGTACTCCATTCCAATGTCTTTCATTATTGAAGATACTTCTCTATGAGAATGAGGCAACTTATTGTCCTTTGGAAGTATTTTGTTTGCCAAAAGTCTGCATAGTGCAACAAATGATTTTTATAAGTATACACAATATTCAAAACTTTTAAAACATCTAGAGAATTAATTTATAGGAATATTAATCCAACCTTAATATATCAGTAAAGCATGTGTTTGTCAGTCTATGTGTAACCTTCAAGTTCAACAACAACATAAGTGTCGCCAATATAGAAGATTCAGCATTTGCATAAAGAGGTGTCCTAGCCAAATGAGCTAGGGGTGAATCAACAACTTCTTCAAAAGATGTGTAGAAGTCTTGGATAAATTCATTGACACCAGCCTCATTTATCTGCGAAGTGGCTTCTTCCATAAATGTGTCTTGTCCTTCATCTTGAGAGTCGCTATTATCAATATCATCCATTGGTTCTTCACGAATATTGGGAACTAGAAGCGGCTTTTCATAAATAAAAAAATCAAATGAAATGATCAATAATAATGTATTAAATAATGTGCATATTTATTTATTATAAGAATAACAATTTGTTACTTATAATGTACCTCTTCTATATAAACACCATGTTCCAATCTATGGATACCAACAAGCCTTCGCTTCTTTATTTTCCTATTTTGGCACATTTTGAAACTGCAATATATCATTTCATTGAAGTATTCATCTGTACCTTGAGTAGGTCTTGTTTCCTGTTCATCTGAATATTCGGATGACGATGTGCTATTTCCCTAAATGCACCACGTTTTTTAAACAATAAGACTGCAATTTTTAACTTGGGTATTACTTATTTTTCAAGAGAACATGACCAATGAATAAACATAGGGAGTGAATCTATTAATATGTAGTTTTTCAATGCATTTTTTGGCTCTTTTATCACTTGATTGTTTGTACTTTTGTTTTTTTGTTGTTTCAAGGTAGTGTTTAGTGCTTCTGTAGGAATTAGATATGAAAAAAAATTGAGAACTAGGTTCAAAACCCTGAACAAAACTCTACCAATGTGTTGAGTGAGCATTGAAGACCTGTCCAACACTTTGAGGCAAGCTTATCAAAGTGTTCCAACAAGAATTTAACTAGTCACAAACAAACTTTTGAAGTATCATTTTAAAGTTATTTCTAAAAACAAATCCAACCTCTAACTAAATCAATAACATAAGTAATACAAATACCAAAAGCAACATAAATACCTGGTCTGCCATTTTGTATAGAATAATGTAATAGAAATCTGCAAAGAAAAGTTTGTGGACACTAGTTAGGATCATTGCTTATGCAATAGGAATAAATTGCTGGATTCATGGACATATGAATTGGATTGTTTAGTGATCCTGGTGGATCTTAACCGCAAACAAAAAAACATCAAACGAAGACCATCTTGAAGCCAAAGGATTTATTTTCAACGGAATTTGTATTAGGTGTTTCAATTTGTATTTTTCAATTCATTTGGACAGGACGGTACAAAATGGATAAATGTACCGTAGAAACAAATGGAAAGGTTGTCGGTTATAGCAAATTTTTTCAAAGACCCTAGTCATCGTTTATGGCTAAAGATATTCCATACTTTATTAAGTACACTCTCCATTTTGCAGGTAGAGCCTACTATCAAATAATTGTGAGACAACATGATAATTTTATTTTAAAAACCATTACCATTAAATGGGAAAAACATTGTAATTGTTTAACAAGTAAGAAAATTAAGGTCAACAAGATTGTAAATTTCATTCACGTGTTATGGTTTTGGATGATGGAACCTGAAGAAATTAAGTTCTCTTCTACTATTTATAATTTCACTTGACAGTGGTGATAACAGATTTTTGTTATGCCTGTCACTCAAAACCGAGAACAAGCTAAAAGTTGATGTTACTGCAATTCAAGAGCATGTCCACAACGTGGAATTATTAATAGTAAACTACTTGTGTTGAATTTAACCTAAATTCGTTGAAGGTAATAATTCTGGAGTTTGATTTAAGTGGGAAGTCAAAAGGAGTAACCCATCTAGCTCAGTAGTTAAAGCCCAAGGTTCCTAATCTTGTAGTCGTGGGTTCAAACCCTACGTTTGGCGTGTTTTGTTCATTTAATGCATATTTTGAAATGAAATATTTATGTCTCTGGATTTCTTATTCTCTGAGCTCCTGTTTGTTAGAACCATCGGGATTTATTATTCTCAAGCCCCTATTTTGGAAAAATACTAAACAACAATCACTAAGTTTAACAAAAAACAATCATCTCGCGTAGTGGGTTCAAACCCCACGCTAGGCGGGTGTCGTTGTCTATCAATCAATTTCCAGTTTGGGAAAAATTCAAAAAAAACATCGTAGGGTTTGGATTTGAATCCCATGGTATGCGAGTGTTCGTTGATCATTTAGATTTATCCTCATCCAAGATCCCTGATTCGAATCCTAGGTAGGCAGGTGGTGTTAACTATCAAGCTTCTGTTTTGGAAAAATACAAAACGAGCACAAAACAATCATCGGCCAAAGCCAAATCAAAGGCGTTAATAATGCTCTATAGGATATAAACATTATTCTCCAAAATTACCACCAAAACCATAAACCCTCACTAAAAACCCTAGAGCTTGTAAAATTACATTCACAATCAGCTGGACAAAATCATTTCGATCATGAAAAGAAATAAACTTTCACAATACAAGCATAAATTCTTTAAAATTTCTTCTTTGAACAACTTCCAGCAACATTTTTTTTTTGTCAGAACGAAAAATCATAATTGTATTATATTGAGGCAATATCAAGAGAAACATATAGTACATCCAAGAGCTTTTGAAATCTGTAGCAAAGACAGGGCGAAAACCTGGATACCATATGCATACTGGGAAGCAGTAGGGACTGACACACCAAATACAGGATTTACTTGAACAAAATGCCTAGGATATAAAACAGATTGGCAAAGAAGGTCACCGATTTATACACCAAACCTATACAGGGACATATATCAAAATATCAAAAAAAACAGAGCACACCTGTAAATTTTCAGAGCATTAAAACCCAGGCCGGAAGGAGAAATATAATCAAGCTCCGACAAGGAAGTGGAGGATAATTTTGATTCAAAGAATTCTTACCTTGAACTGAGGTAATGGGATTCGATCCCTCTGAAGTCTGCCCGCTATTGGAGTGTGGTAATGGGATTTAATACCTCCGAAGTTTGCTCACTATTGGAATGCGCAGAATGCTCCGAAAGAAAGAGATTTTTTCTTGAAACTGAAAAGGCGGGGTAGGATGGGAGGAATAAGACCCCATCCGTGGAATGTGGCTCACTATTGGAATGCGCGGAATGCTCCGGAAGAAAGAGATTTGTTCTTGAAACTGAAAAGGTAGGGTAGGATGGGAGGCATAAGACCCCCTCCGTGGAATGTGGCTCTATCTAGAACCTACGCTAAAACTTACGCTAATGTAATTACGTAAGTCTTTAACCATAAAATCCATTGATATTATGTTAAGTGTGTTCTCATCGGTATGAGTGTCTTTTACATTTATTGCTTCTTTACACCTTGAGTACTATTATTTCTGATATATATATATTTTTTATTTTTTTTGTTGGAAGAGTTTGGTAATACAAATTTTTAATTTTAAGTTAATAAAAGTTTTATTTTAATGCAAAAATGAGTTTATTATAAATATTTCATTTATAATGCTAGTAATTTTATAAATTTAAAACTATTTTTCTCAAATTTCAAAGTGAATGGTACAAATACATAGTCTTAAGGGTCAACCTAGTTAGTTGAGTTCCCATTGTTAAAAAATCTTTTCTATTAAAAGGTCACTTGTTTAATTATCTTGACGTTATTGGAGTAAGACGTCATGGTCGAGCTTATAGGTTATGATCCTTTCAAGTGGATTTGCGTGGTACAAATTGATACATATTTTATATGTTTTATAATGTTGATAATATAATTATGTTGGAGCGGAAGAACATGAAGAATTGTCCATGTTCTCTTGATGGTTTCAGTGAACTCGTGGTTTTTCTACAAACGGAAAATGGATCATGGATTCAAATTTGGCTGCCACAATTAACCCTGAGATTAGATCAGCTAAATCAATAAATCGAGTTGTCACAGCTAGCCATGAGACAAAGGATCGATACATCAGCTCAATTAATCAAAGTATCAGTCACATTAGGGATTCAGGGCACTAAGCTAGGATTTTGGATAACAGATCCTACTTTCTTTTACCAACTCGATACCGCCAGTGGTTTTTCCGACTCGAGAAGGAATCGAAAACTTAGACTTCCAGTAGATTTTATTAAATCTCAATACCATTTATGTGGGTAGCTTAGTATTGAGCATATTTTGTTTTGTTCAAAGCAAAATTCGACGATTTTTACGGATGAACGAGGGATTGTTCTTTTAGGGCTTCATCAAGGTTCATGCGTTATTTTCATTGAGGATATTTAGTGAGTGGCCTCATCCCAAAATGGAAAACAAATCAATAGTAAATGTTAAAAATGGCAAGGAAATCTCATATTTTGTGGAAACAAATCATTTGGGCCAAGTCAAAATTTCCTCAACAAACACAACAAGGAAGTGGATTTGGGTAACTGCAAAACAATATCAGGGCATTTTAAAGCGGAGACTTGCCCACTTTAAATGGGAACAAGGAAGAAGAAAAAATTCCTAGAGAAACTAGTAGACATATAATAAAAGTAAACAAAATCTTTGAAATGCAAATTTCATCCATGGAACAATGCCTCCCTGAAGATAACATCAAAAAACTTCGAAAAATCTACAAAGTAGAGGAATAATTTTGAAGAGAAATGTCTCCCCTCCTCCATGATGGCACAAGTGTTGAAGATATAGTTGATGGTTTGCTATTGAAGTCAAAATCCTTCTTGAACCCTTGAGCCAAAGAGGTCTCTCCTCTAGTATCTCTAAAAATATCCTATGAAGAGTCATAGCATTTAGCTTAGAAAGTATGACCCACCATGATCATATTAATAAATGACAACCACTAAAATAATGTGTTAATGTATTCAAAATTTCCTTGCAAAAAAAATTAACTTCTTGTTTGCCCCTTTTTTGTAGTGAAAGTAGATTTCCTAATTGTCTCCATCATATTATGCCCCAACACTAGCTAACCAACATGACAACCCATTCACAATAAATGTCATCAACAATGATGTCAAAATGCGCAAATGAATTTGTTAGTTACCCCTTGTTGTGTATATCTCTTTCCAAAGAAGAGGAGTCTAATCTACTCTTCCTTGGCAAAGAACAACTGCCATTGTCCTTTCCACCTGCCAGAACGAACCTCGCAACCTTTAGCATCTTCATGACATCCAAACATACAACTGAATCCACCTCCTCTGATCACATTGCATTGGATAACTCGTCCTCATTCCACCATTTTGATCAACTATCAAAGCCTAGAAACCCTTGACCCTTGCAAAAAAACCTTTGCAAAGTCCTCTCCATTCACATCTGATTTGGAATGTTGCAAAAAAGTACTACTAGTGTATAATCTTCTCCCTCATGTGGTTCATTGAACTCATAACATCCTTTCAAGTGGTGAGATAAACAACCATTAGTGTGTTCACAATTTAGAATACCCTTTTATTTCTATTACTAAATAGTCAATACTACTTCATGCCTAGTTTAGTACATATCCCCTAGTTTTACCAAATACTTATTTTAATACCTCCAAAACCTATAACCCTCTACCCAAAATCCCCACCCTTTACAACAACATTGCTTCACGAAAGGCATTTTACATTGCTTCGTAATTTTTCCTTTGTATATGAGAAAGATATTAAATGTTACTTCTTCCTTATCCAATATAATGCTCTTGATTACAAATTAAACAATGTATCATGATATTTCCTTTCTCTCTTCGTGTGAACTTGCTCAATTAGTGTCTAAATACCTTGTGAGATAAAAATAAATGCATGTATTGTATTTGGTATTGTGTCAATTATTCATTTTTAATGTCTTAATAATGTGTTAATTGTCTTCCAATGCATGGTCAGTCTCGAATTAAAATTTTGACATGGAAAATCCCAATTTTAAAATTTTGGGAATCAGAGGCACATTGCAGGGACAATGTGTATCCATCTTGGTGGATAGTGGGGCAACCCAAAATTTTATTGATGCACAATTGGTGGAGTGTAGAGGCATTCATAGATTTATATATATCCTGAACAACGTGGGCAATAGAGGATGCCCATGCTTCACCTCAGTTATCTTCTTGGTTGTTGGTTCAATATGTTGAGGATATGGTTGATGGTTCGATATTGAAGTCAAAATCTTTAACCCTTTAGCCAAAGAGGTGTCTCCTCAAGTATCTCCAATAATATCCTATGAAGAGTCATAACATTTAACTTGGAATTATGGCCCACCATGATCATCTAATAATTAATTGAAATAGCACTAGACCCCAATTTAGGGACTAGGTGGATCATACTGTGAGACTATGCTAGTGGCAACCCTAAAAAAATGACTTGAAAACCCCTTGATTTTCTACCTTGATAGAATTCATATCCCAAATTTATTGTTGGATACGCAAGTCCTAGAAAACGTGACAAGGAAGATGAGAGGGAGTTGACTGGGTAGTCAAGCGACAAATCTACACAATTTCTTGAGACAATGGGTTCCGGCTGAAGGAAGGAGATTGGAGGAAATCACTTTGCAGTTTTGAATGCTAAGGGAGGTTGGAATTTCTGCACATTTCACAGTTCCAACAGGCAAGGGAAAGTCTTGAGGGTTACATATGTGAAGTGCAGAGTTCAGGAAAGTTGGATGAGGCTAGGTTGCTAAGGAAACTCCAAAATTTGGCGAAGTGTGGGATTAATGAAACTGATGTGAACAGTGATAAAACTTGACTATAATCACACACTTGAAAACTTAGAGATACAACATAGACCATCCAGAACATATAACGCATACTTCTCTTAATGAAACAACCTTTGTGGCAGCTTACAATAAGTGTAACTATGATGATAGACTTTGGGAGGATAAAGGCAACACTTGTGTAAGAGTGTGTGGAATGAGTGTGAAACACGTCTATTTGGTGAGGACAACCCATTCTCATAAATATTTCCCCTTCAAGAAAAGCAAACCTCCCTTTGCATGACAAGCGATAACTCCCATGCCCAAAGATGACACATTCTATGTAAATATAAAAGCATGAACGACTCTTAAGATCGAAAAGGGCAGCTTGAGATCATAAACTTACCAATAACTGACTAAGAAACAATCGATCAAAATATCCATAGTAGGTTCTGATATTTAAGTGCAGGCCAAAATTTTGGAGGGTGTTGCAGTTGCTACAATAGAGCCTTCACCTTCTTGCTAGCTTCTTTTTTAACCAGTGCCTTGAATTATACGAATTTGGATAATGTGTCATCTTTCTTCCACATGAAGAAGATCCAATACTTTCGTGAGAAGTCATCAATAAAAATGACAAAATATTTGTATACGGCAGTGGAGGTTGTCGAGAAAGGTCCATAAACATGACAGTGGATCCTTTCTAGGACTGCATGTGCTTTGTTCTCAGGATCATGGAATGTGGATTTTATGTACTTCCGCATTGTACATCCTTTGCATACTGTTGGGTTGTGTTATATTCTTTCCACAACTAGCCCACGTAGTTAACCGGCGGGTTAGAGGGAGGGAGGAGCCCGCCTTTGTTGCACCGATTGTGTAGTGGGGGGGAGTCACGGGGGGTTTGAGGCATACCTGTAACCCCACTTTATGGGGTCCGGGGGGGGGAGTCACGGGGGGTTTGAGGCATACCTGTAACCCCACTTTATGGGGTCCGGGGCAGCACCCCGGAAAATTTTGGTTTTGGACCCTATGTTAGGATGGGCGGACCCACCTATGGTTTTTTGCATGATTTTCACACATGTTTTTGGACGTGATGGTTTTCGGTCCATGGTATTAGATGCGATTATTTTTGGTCCATGGTATTGGATGCTTCGCAATGTAGAAATATGTATTATAACATTGAAAGGAACATAATGAAAAAATCAAGCTGGTAGTCTTGGTTTTGGGATCCAGGGGAAAATCTCTGTGTATATGTGTTTTATGTGTTATGCTTGTTAGGACTCCAAATTGACCACTTTTGACCTTGTATTTTTGCTATAATATTACCCTCTTCAGTCCATAAGTTGAAAGCTTTTGATTATATAATGACCTAATCATTCCAAGGTATGAAGCAACTCTCCTCATTACTATATGTTTAATCATTCATTACATATTCATGTTATCTTTATAATTAATCTTTGGAGAAGTTAACCAAGTTGCTAAGTAACCGTTGAACTGTCTAAAGTCTGCAGAAATTATAGTTCGTAGTTGCTGCAACACCAGAAACAGCAACTACGCAGTTGCTGCAACACCAGCAACAGCAACTATCTAAAGCAGGGAAAACGTTATTTTGCAACAACTAGAATACCAGAAATGAAAAACAGCAACTATCAGAATATCGGCAGAGTTCCATGTTGACACAGCACGATCAGCAACTGTCCAGAAAGGGTAAAACACAGTTACAGTTGCTGAAACACCAAGAACAACATGAGTTTACTAAATCAGCAACAATGGTGAAGCGGAAAAAGATAGTACGAGGATTCCAAGAAGACGGTTGAGGTTTGTTTACCAGCTGTGTAACAGTAGGAGACCCAAGAAATAATACACCGTCACACTGTTGTAACGACATCCTGTAACAACGATGGATTTCTTATTTTTGACAAAAAGGTTAAACTGAATGAACCATGGCGGTCTATTGTAATAGATGTCTCCTCTATAAAGAGGAGACATCTACATTAGAAAGGGGAAGAAAGAAAACAAGTTGTAAGGGAAATTTTGAAAAACAAAAGCAAGTCTGAATCTTCATTGTAACTGGACATTTTGGCAGATGAATAAAAGGTTGTTATGAGCATCTAATCCGGCATCTGTGTTCTGGGGAATCTTGTGAGAGGGACAGGGCCCACCTTCTTCACAAGATTCATCCATTTATTTTCTGTTAGTGTGTGAGTGTGTTTGAATTCTGTAGCATTATCTCTGATAATTTCCTTTTGCTGATACTCTGTTTGGATTTTGTAGCATTACCTATGATAATTTCCTTTTGCTGATACTCTGTTTTGTTAATTTCTTGATATTGTAAAAGAATACTTCACCGATGATTAGAAATTGTAGTGTCTGTTGGCAATTTGGTTACAGGGGCAGGTGCTGAACATCCTTACCCTGAGGATAGGGTCCTGATCCTCTGCTAACAGAGTAGCCATTATTTTTCTTTGCAAAATTGTATTCTTAGTTAACTGCTTTCATTTCATCTCTGCAACATATTTTAACTAGAGTAAGGAGTTTGACAGAAGATAGAATTGTGTATACTACAGCTTTTAATGCTTTTAGAATTAAGTACATACAGTACGAGGTCACCTTTGAAATAAAAGGACTTTCCCGGGTTGACAAATTAATGTGGTACTCGACTGTTTAATCAATAAACAATTCAAGTAGCCAACATTTTGGCGTCGTTGCCGGGGAAGGCGACTAAAGATTTTAAAAGCATTAATGATTTCTTTTTAAAAATAACAGGTGCATGAGAGGACGCAGGAAACCTAATTTCACAGGTGGCAAAGGCGGGGGAGGAAGAAAGACCTTCATTGACGAAATTCTTTCAAAGGCCGAGACATCACAGAGGACGAGTTCCTAGAGACCTCAGATCCAGTATTCCTCACAAACAAATCGACAGACGAAGGAGGTACTAGGACTTGAAAGGAAGCTGGAAGTACCAGAGCACACTGAGGAACCGGTAGAAGAACCTGAAGAGATAGAAGATACTAAAGATAGAGCAAGCGATTCAGGAAAAAGACCAATGGAGGATAACAGAGCAGAAGGAAGGGGGGAAAACTCACTCTCTACCCTGGAGTTCCCTATTGGGGAGCTCCCGAGAGGGGCAACCCCTATGAAGAACATTCCACTTTCAGCATTACCCAACTTTCATGGGTTATCCTCTGAAGACCCGGATGAATTCCTCTTTGAATTTGATATACTATGTAGGAGTTATGATTATGTGAGCCCTAATCAGAAACTAAAACTGTTTCCAGCAACACTGAAAGGGAATGCGTTAAGGTGGTTTATGAGCTTAGGAGCTCAGGCAATCACTACCTGGGATCAGATGAAAGAAATTTTTCTGGCCAAATATCAGGATTACTGCCGAACAAGAGAGAGGAAGGAAGAGTTGTTTAAAATGGTTCAGAAAGAGGACGAGAATCTAGAGGACTTTGTGGAAAGACTGCAGTATAATCTGCAGCAGTCTGACCACCCTACCATGAGTAAAGATATTCTGAAAACAATACTGTTGAAAGGGGTACGAGGTGACTGCTTGGACATGTTAAATATGCTTGGAAAAGGGGATATTTCTAAGGAACCATTTGATGAAATTATCAACCTCTATATGAGATGTTCAAGAGGAGCAGTAAGCAGACCAAAAATCAGCGACAACGTATACTCAAGAGTCCAGAAGTCAGTAAGTGGAGGAGCAATAAGCGCTGAAATAGGTAATTTGTTGGAAGAATTTAAAATTGAAATGTTAAGCTCTTTTGCTTCACAAATTGATGCTGTGCAGGTAAAAAAGAAACAGGCAGAAGCAGAAGCTGCCCTAGCTATTTTTTGTTCTAAATGCAGAGAAAAACACCCACTCAGGGAATGCCCACTAGATAAGGTACCAGTCTGCACGATCTGTGAAAAGGACCATGAGACCCAGCAATGCCCCTCTCTGCCAGGAATAAAAGTAGCACTGCAGTCAACTGAAGAAGAAGCTGAAGCAGTGTACCTGATGACACAGAGGAGGCAATGGCCACAAAGACAAGGTATGAATTCTAACACAGCATTTAGTCGTTGGAATAATCATTCTCCTTTTCAAACGAATTACCCACCCATGAACCAAATGCAGTACCCACCCTTTAATACGATGAATTTTCTACCCATGCAGCAACCAAGTCTTCCTTTTCCTGATCCTACCATGTGGAATCCTTGGGCTCCCCAGCAATCGTATTTTAATCAATGGAATCTGAACTGGGCAGCCCAGCAGATGCCATTTCCTCAGCATCAACAATCTCTTTCCTTACCATCCAACACTCCTCCGAATAACCAAGCAATTAGACCATAGCTGCCTGTGCAACCTAACCCCAACCCAAATAATAATAAAGCTCTGCAAGTAATTGATGTTCAAAATCAGCCTGTCTCCCCTATGCAATGTAACAATATCCATCTTCGTTCAGGGAGAATTTTTGAACCCATCATTGATGACATTACTGACTCTCATAAAGAGGAAGTTGGAAAAGAAAAAATGGCTAACAATAATGCTGAAACAGTTGAATCAGCATCTAACAACAATGCTCAAACAGCAGATCCGCCATTCCCTGAACGTCTAGCTCCCACCAAAACGCTTGAGCAACCTGCTTTTAACCTTTTAGGTGAACTACAGAATTTATATGTTAAAATTCCATTGTTGCAAGCGCTAAGAGATGTTCCCATTTATGCTAGGACTATTAGAGATATCTGTATAAAAAAACCTGGAAGAAAAGCTAAGGACCCCCTCACAGTTCATGTGATGGGAGAACTGACTGCTTTAATGACAGAAAAAGATCCTCCTGTGAAATATGGTGACCCTGGTCACCCTACAGTAACAGTTCAGGTTGGAAAAATCTTCGTCTCTAAAGTTCTAGTAGATTTGGGTGCTGCAATAAACATTGTGACACTTGAAACAGCACAATTGCTGCAGTTAAAAAACTTTATTAGGGAAACTCCAACTATTCTAGAGCTGGCTGATCGCTCTACAATTAAACCTGAAGGAGTCATTGAAGACCTAATAATTTCTGTAGAATCCTCGAATTACTCAGCTGATTTTGTGGTGTTACAAACTAAAACAAAGTTGGGGGGCCATCCACTGATTCTAGGAAGACCTTGGCTAGCTACAGCAGATGCTTTCATCAGCTGTAGATCAGGATCAATGACCATCTCTAATGGGCAGGAAACCAAACAACTTACCCTTTATCCTCATGCTACACCCATGATTAATAATGACAATTTTGTATGGGTAGATTATGAGGATGAAGAAACCCAACCTATCCTGACTATCGGACAAGCTTTAACTTTCAAAGATTCTACCGAAGATGAATTAATCAGTAGCTTCATTTCTAAACCTTTTTCGGTCAGCCCAGAAATTTATAATCACTTCACTGCAATCTTGGAATCTGAATCTCAGCAGAACATGAAAACTAAAAATTTATCTCACACAATAGCAGGCAGCTCCTCCAAAAGTACAACAATAGAAATTGAGCCTAGCAAAACATTAAATATAAATCCCAACTTAACTAATAATGAAAAACAACAGTTAATAAAGTTACTCCGGGAGAATAAAGAAGCATTTGCATGGGATTATACAGACATGAAGGGGGTTTCTCCTGAGCTATGCACCCACCGCATTTATATTAAAGAAGGATCCCGCCCAGTCTGTCAACCCCAGCGAAGGATATCCCAATTTAAGGGAAATTGTGAAGGAAGAACTTCAAAAACTGTTGAATGCAGGATTTATATATCCTATATCTAATAGTGAGTGGGTTTCCCCACTTGTAATTGTACCCAAGAAAAATGGCAAATGGAGAGTATGTGTGGATTACAGAGCCTTAAATAAAGCCACCCAGAAAGACCATTTCCCTTTACCATTCATTGATCAGGTATTAGATAATTTGGCAGGTAAGAAATTCTTTTCATTTTTGGACGGATTTAGTGGATACAATCAGATTAAGATTGCACCCCAAGACCAAGACAAGACCACGTTTACTAGCCCATGGGGGACCTTTGCTTACAGGGTTCTTCCATTCGAGCTATGTAATGCTCCAGCAACATTTCAAAGAGCAGTGATAGGGATTTTTTCTGATATGCTAAATGATTCCTTAGAAATATTTATGGATGACTTTACTCCTTATGGAGTGACTTTTGAGGATGCACTGCAGAACCTTGAAAAAGTACTTAAGCGATGTATAGAAGCACACCTTGCCTTAAGCACTGAAAAATGTCATATGATGATGAATCAAGGTATTGTATTGGGTCACTTCATCTCATTCCTAGGAATTCAAGTCGATCCAGCCAAAATACAGGTAATTCAGACCCTCCCTATCCCCAAAACACAAACTGATGTAAGAAGCTTTTTAGGACATGTTGGATACTATAGAAGATTTATCAAGAATTTTTCCAAAATAGCTTCTCCTCTATTTGTGTTATTAACAAAAAATGCTGAATTTAAGTGGACTGATGATTGTGAAAAAGTATTTAATGAACTTAAACATCAGTTGTCTACAGCTCCCATTTTGAGAGGACCTAATTGGGCACTACCCTTTCATATATCTTCAGATGCTTCAAGATACTGCAATTGAAGCTGTCTTGGGCCAAGAAGAAAATAGTCTTCCCTATGCTATTTATTTTATCAGTAAGAATATGACACCAGCTGAACTGAATTATACAGTCACTGAGAAAGAATTCCTAGCAGTCATTTATGCTATCAATAAGTTTCGACATTATATTACTGGCTACATTACTTTTGTGCATACTGATCACTCGGCCATTAAATATCTAATGAATAAATCAGTTACAAATGCTCGAGTTACCAGATGGTTATTATTATTACAAGAATTTGACATCACAATTGTAGATAGGCCAGGAAAAGAAAATGTAGTTGCTGATTTCCTTTCTCGATTAAAAACTGATGAAAATATTCCAGTAGATGATTTTTTTCCTGATGAATATTTATTTGCAGTATCTACTCACTCACCTTGGTATGCAGACATTTCCAACTATTTAGTTGCAGGAAAATTACCATCGCACCTATCACACAAGGAAAAAAGAAAGATCATTCAGCAAAGTGCTAGGTACAGCTGGATAAGTGGGGGCCTTTTACACACAGGACTCGATCAAGAAATCCAGAGATGCATTGGTGAAGATGAAATTTATGATGTGTTAAAAGCTTGTCACGATGGCCCTTGTGGAGGGCATTTTGCAGATAAAAGAACAGCACACAAGGTACTCAGAATGGGTTATTATTGGCCGTCACTCTTCAAAGATGCAAAGAAATATTGGAAGGCCTATGATAGCTGTCAAAGAATGGGCCAGCCTAATCACAGGGATGAAATGCCACTCAAACCCCAGGTAATTCTCGAACCTTTGGAGAAATGGGCATTAGATTTTATAGGTCCCATTAATCCCCCATCCAATCAAAGAGTGTACATACTAGTGTGCACATATTATATGACTAAATGGGTAGAAGCTAAGGCACTCCTTAAAGCTAATGAAGAATCAGTACTAACATTTTTATTTGAAGAGATCTTTGTTAGGTTTGGATTGCCTAGAGAACTAGTCACGGATGGAGGACCTCCTTTCAACTCTCATGGCTTCAAGGATACACTTCAGAAATATCATATTAAGCACAAACTGACTACACATTATCACCCCCAGGCAAATGGGTAGGTAGAAAGCACCAATAAAGTCATAGAAGCCATCTTGACAAAAAAAATAAAGGAGAATAGAAGGGATTGGTTTCAAAGGTTGCCTGAGGCATTATGGGCCTATAGAACTACGTGGAGAAATACTATGGGCTTTTCACCTTATGAATTAGTTTTTGGAAAAAATGTTGTTTTCCCTGTAGAGTTTGAAATCAAAACTTTAAGAACTGCTTTAGCTGTTAACCTTGACTTGACTGATGCACAGACAGCCAAGTTGCAGCAGCTTCAGGAATTGGACGAGAAGAGACTGGATGCCATCCATCAAACAACCATGATACATCAACAAAGAAGTAGGTGGCATGACAGAACCATCAAGCAAAAGCAGTTCCAGAAAGGTAACTGGGCTCTACCTATGACTACCGTTTTGAGAATTTCCAAGGTAAGTTAAGAACAAGGTGGTTAGGGCCTTATGAAGTAGATGTTGTTTTTCCAAATGGGACAGTTAGACTTTTAACGATTGATGATAGCAGAACACCACTACTAGTGAATGGGTATCGACTCCGTTTGTATCAGCGGCCTGTTTCTAAAGAAGATTTTAAAGCTACTTGCATGACGGATATACACTATGCTTTCCTGGGGGAACTTGTTGTCCCTCAAGGCACTTAAATCTCTGTTCATTTATTTATTTTTTAGATTAGATATTCTTTTCAACTAATAATCCTTGCCAAGGGTTGCCATATTACAATTCATTATTTTGCAAATCTTAGTTTTGGAAAATGGCTGAGAACAAAAACTTCAAAAGAATCACTTTGCGGACTTGGGAACGTTTTTTGGACCATAAATCAGTCTTTCATCATTTCCCGTTGCTGCAACACCACTCTTGTTGCTGCAACACCATTTCCTATTGTTGCGACACCATTTCAGGTTGCTGCAACACCACTCTTGTTGTTGCAACACCATTTCCCGTTGCTGCAACACCATTTCCCGTTGTTGCGACACCATTTCCCGTTGTTGCGACACCATTTCCTGTTGCTGCAACACCAACTCCCGTTGCTGCAACACCAACTCTCGTTGCTGCAATACCACTTACCGATGCCGTAATGCCTTTTTCAGTATTTCTCTCATTTATACTAAAAAACAAAGCACCAATTTCTCCACTTCAGTTCCCAAGAAATGAATTATTATTTGCATAAAACATACCATTTCCTACCAAAAGAACCAGCCATACACTATGATGATTACAATCCTCCACTATTACTTCCCGTCAGTAATAAAAACCGTTGGTATTATCATACTTTTAGACCCGCTTTAATCATTATTAATCCAGCAAAAGACAAGACAAGACTTTTCGACGCAGCAACTAAAAAGGTAAAATATAAAGGTACGCATGATTATGCATGGATATTAAATAATAGTTAATGCGGAGACGTTGATAGGACTACCGAATAATTGTACTTCCAATCATATCACTTATTCGTAGCTTTTGGGGGGGGATTACCAAAGCGCTGTCATAATTGTATAGCACGCCAACTGCCGCTGCCCTTAACTCTCCCGGTAATATGTAAAAGTCACCTCATCGTGTCATGTTACCATTTGTAACAGTTTACTTTGGACTGAACTCGGAAACTTGGCTCTGTACTGAGAATTCTGACTGAAACAACAGCTATGGGAGGAAATCTCATCACATACGAACCTGGCACAACAGCACTTCTTGATCTCTATCCCGAGGCCTACCAAATCTTCCTGCAAGCGGGATGGCTAGATTATTTTAGGAGACTTCCAAATTTCGACGCACAGCAAGTCCTTGAGTTTGCATGCAATTTAACAAGGGGGTTTTCTGTCGTTCAGGGAGTACAAATTCTAGTCACAGAGGAAGTTATAACCTAAGCTACCGGGCTACCAGCTAATGGCACACGCTAGTTCAGTAGGAAGCACCTGATCCTCAACGCGCAGCAGGATTTTCTTCAACTAGGCGAGCAGGTGGAACCCAAGGGCAGAGGCGTAGCACTTCAATCACTGCCTCAACCATGGCCGAAAGTTGCTAAGTTTGTAAAGCAATACCTGACGTGCGAAGGCCAGTACCAGGTAATTTACCAGCACGATTTCGTCTTGTTGAATCACTTGAGGCATGGTCAGTTGATAAATATGCCATACTATCTATTGGGATGTCTTAAAAATATGTCACATTACACTGTCAACGCAAAGCGTCCGCTCCATTCCTTGAAACACCACCGTCTAGCTCAATTATTGATAAATAAAGGCCTTGCCTTAAATAACCCCCCTCCCCTCATTAATCCCCACCAAGAGGAATAAATCCCTCAGCGAGAGCAGGAAATTCCTCACCAAGTTGAGGACATACCTCAGCAGGATGAAGAAATCCCTCAGAAAACAGAGGATATTTCAGAGCAAATACCCGAAGAAATTCCTCAGCAAACAAAGGATATTTCAGAGCAAATACCCGAAGAAATTCCCCAGCAAACTCCCCCACAAGTTGCTGAAAATGTACAATCAGCAGTAGAAATACCCATGCAAACAACCCCATCCCCCAATAAAACCGACCCATCCACTCCCATACTTGGTATTTCTACCGACGACTCTGATGATAACATCCCTATTACCCTTCTCAAACGAAAGAAGCAGCAGAAAAATGAAACCCCAACGAAAAGAAGAAGAATTAGGGCTTCGGTCAAGGCAGCTGCTATTTCCGCCACTACCCCTATTTTAAAGAAAGCTAGCCGAAAAATAAAAATATATGAATTCCGTGCTTCTCTACCCAAGCAAAGGACTTGGTCGTCTGTAACAGTTGAACCCCCTAGCCCCACTCTCCCCAGCTCTCCACCCATCATCTTAAGAACCCGTACTCCCACCAGCCGTGAACACTCCTCTTCCTCACCCTCTGGGGCTGAAATGCAGAGTGTTCACAGTGTCGTGACATTATCTTTTGAGGCAGCCGTCACACAAGAACCAGCTGCCGACACTCAAGGTAATATTGGCCAAGTGGCTGCAACACAAGAAACAGCCACTACCCCACCAGGTGACACACAAGAACCACCTGTTTGGGGTATAAATGTTCAAATGAATGTTGAAACACAACCTCTGCCTCCACTGGAACCTGCAGTTCCACAAGCTCAGCCTACCATATCTGCCCTGCAGGAAGAAATTGAATTTCTGAAATCCCAAATTCAGGATTATCAGGAGGAAATAATAAGGGTCAAAGAAGCTTATCAAAATGAACGCAACCTACACATTTTAGCACAGGTAGCATCTGCAGCGGAGAAGAGTAAAGAGAGTGAATATATGTGCGCCAAGTGTTGTGAACTATACTCTCAAGCAAGATACAAGATAGTTGCAGTACCAGTGACTGGAGCCATTCCAGAAACTTCTGCTGTTGTAGTTGAAATGAAAGAACCTGTTGTTGCACAAATTGCAGAAGCAAACACAGAACCACCACAACCCTCTACTGATATAGAGCAACCTGCTGCAACACAAGAACCAGCAGGCTCTCCAAAAACTGTGCACAAGAAAACAGAGCAACCTGCTACAACACAAGAACCAGCAGGCTCTCCAAAAACTGTGCAGGAGCAAACAGAGCAACCTGCTGCAACACAAGAACCAGCAGGCTCTCCAAAAACTGTGCAGGAGGAAACAGAGCAACCTGCTGCAACACAAGAACCAGCAGGCTCTCCAAAAATTGTGCAGGAGAAAACAGAGCAACGTGCTGCAACACAAGAACAAGCAGGCTCTCCAAAAACTGTGCAGGAGCAAACAGAGCAACCTGCTGCAACACAAGAACTAGCAAGCTCTCCAAAAACTGTGCAGGAGGAAACAGAGCAACCTGCTGCAACACAAGAACGAGCAGGCTCTCCAAGAACAGTGCAAGTGGAAACAGAGCAACCTGCTGTAACACAAGAACCAACAGGATCTCCAAAAAGTGTAAAGAAAGAAGTAGAAGAACTTGCTGTAACACAAGAACCAGCAGGCTCCCCAAAAATTACAGAACAAGAAAGAGAAGAACTTGTTGTTATAGAAGACATAAAATCACCCCGTCCTACCCAAATTGTTATGGAACAAAGAGAAGAAGCATTGGTTGTTACACAGGAATTAGCAGGAAATGGAGAAGAAGACATAAAATCACCCCGGCCTACCCTAACTGTTATGGAACAAGAAGAAGAAGCATTGGCTGTTACACAGGAATCAGCAGGAAATGGAGAAGAAGACATCGAACCACCCCGGCCTACTCCAATTATCACAGAACAGAAAATTATTGTTGATGCCTTTACACAAACTGAATCTCCCTCTGTCAGTGATGCATGCATAGAGACCGCTAGTTTTCAGGAATTAAAGGGAATATGGTGGAAAGAATATGAGTTGTCACAAGGGAAAGCATTCCAACAGCAAAAGGGAATCTGGTTCAATTATGCATATAAGAATTGGGAAGCACTTTAGCAGTCTAGAGCTCAGTACAAAGAAATTAAGGAACTAAAAGCCAGACTGTCCCAGATCTTTGATTTGGTTCAAAGAATACTTGCTACAAGAAAACCTTCCTTCAACTATGTAGCATTTTTGAGGGAACGACTAACATTCTTACAAATAAAGGCAGTTAGAGATGGCAGACCTCATCAGGTGATTACATCAGAACAATTTATTGAAACCTTTGCAGAAGCACCCAAGAATGATCAGAATTTGTTGTGTGAGTTTTATCTCCACAACGAAGCTATGTCTGAAGACAGAAAAATGAATATACTCCTCTGGTTGGCAACATACAACTCAGAGCTTTCATTTCCTTTCTAGCCAACCAACTCACTTGGCAAAATGCTTTCATCTCAGCACAACACAATGAACAGAACTGCCTCCTTTGGATTAGGGCTGAACCCCAAAATGTAGCTACTTTCATTGCACAACACCAAAGAATGTTAAGTGAACCTGGGATGACTGATCACATTAGGCAACTACAAGCAGTGGTCTTGCGAGATTGCCAACACTATGTGAAAACAAAGGCACCTATGGCTATTAAAGCCAACAACCTATTCTGGGAAAACTGTCCCAAGGAAAGACAGGAGTATCATCCCTACAATCCCCCTAATCTACAAGCAGCAATTTCAAGGGTACCTTACTATGTTAGATGTATGGAACAATGTGCTGAAAAATGGATTGGCTACAAATTTAAATTTCCCCTCTTATGGTTATCTGGTCAGCAATACAAGGGTCAGTTTGGATCATCCAAAAAGGAAGAGGTGGCAGCATGGAGGCAACTAGAGAGTGTCTGTGGGTTCAGAGACAGGTTTGATAACACTTTCCATAGCTACTGTATCAGTAATTTACACTGTTCATCCCAGTACTCCGACTCAGATTCAGAGTAAGCATTGCATGAGGACATGCAACCCTTTCAGTTGGGGGGGATGTTAGGACTCCAAATTGAGCACTTTTGACCTTGTATTTTTGCTATAATATTACCCTTTTCAATCCATAATTTGAAAGCTTTTGATTATATAATGACCTAATCATTCCAAGGTATGAAGCAACTCTCCTCATTACTATATGTTTAATCATTCATTACATATTCATGTTATCTTTATAATTAATCTTTGGAGAAGTTAACCAAGTTGCTAAGTAACCGTTGAACTGTCTAAAGTTTGCAGAAATTATAGTTCATAGTTGCTGCAACACCAGAAACAACAACTACGTAGTTGCTGCAACACTAGAAACAGCAACTACGCAGTTGCTGCAACACCAGCAACAACAACTATCTAAAGCAGGGAAAACGTTATTTTGCAACAACTGGAATACCGGAAATGACAAACAGCAACTATCAGAAGATCGGCAGAGTTCCATGCTGACACAGCACGATCAGCAACTGTCCAGAAAGGGTAAAACACAGTTACAGTTGCTGAAACACCAGGAACAACATGAGTTTACTAAATCAGCAACAATGGTGAAGCGGCAAAGGATAGTACGAGGATTCCAAGAAGACGGTTGAGGTTTGTTTACCAGCTGTGTAACAGTAAGAGACCCAAGAAAGAATACACCGTCACACTGTTGTAACGGCATCTTGTAACAACGATGGATTTCTTATTTTTGACAAAAAGGTTAAACTGAATGAACCATGGCAGTCTATTGTAATAGATGTCTCCTCTATAAAGATGAGACATCTACATTAGAAAGGGGAAGAAAGAAAACAAGTTGTAAGGGAAATTTTGAAAAACAAAAGCAAGTCTGAATCTTCATTGTAACTGGACATTTTGGCAGATGAATAAAAGGTTGTTATGAGCATCTAATCTGGCATCTGTGTTCTGGGGAATCTTGTGAGAGGGACAGGGCCCACCTTCTTCACAAGATTCACCCATTTATTTTCTGTTAGTGTGTGAGTGTTTTTGAATTCAGTAGCATTATCTCTGATAACTTCCTTTTGCTGATACTCTGTTTGGATTCTGTAGCATTACCTCTAATAATTTCCTTTTGCTGATACTCTGTTTTGTTAATTGCTTGATATTGCAAAAGAATACTTCACCAGTGATTAGAAATTGCAGTGTGTGTTGGCAATTTGGTTATAGGGATAGGTGCTGAACATCCTTACCTTGAGGATAGGGTCTTGATCCTCTGCTAACAGAGCAGCCATTATTTTTCTTTGCAGAATTGTATTCTTAGTTAACTGCTTTCATTTCATCTCTGCAACATATTTTAACTAGAGTAAGGAGTTTGACAGAAGATAGAATTCTGTATACTACAACTTTTAATGCTTTTAGAATTAAGTACATACAGTACGAGGTCACCTTTGAAATAAAAGGACTTTCCCGGGTTGACAAATTAATGTGGTACTCGACTGTTTAATCAATAAACAATTCAAGTAGCCAACAATGCTCTCGCATTGTTTATTTTCTGTGTTTTAGAATTCATATGCAGGTAATTTTTTTACGGGATTAAAACCTACACATACATCCTACTACTTAAGTGCTCCTTTAGGGAGGCTAGTGGTTATTTGTTGTATAATATTCGAGGTGCCATGATGCAAATGGCCAAGTATTTTGTGCCAAAGTTCATCGACATCGCGACCTGCAATTTCTCCACCTTAGTGCCTAATGCAACATAGTCTTCCACATCTAGATTATATAGGTTCTTCACACAAACCCTGATCTGCTTCACCTGTCCCGTGGCTATGTGTCTTAGGAACACTTTTCCTTTGATTAATATCACTTCACAACCATGGTCTTCCAAAATTGCAACAAAGATGAGATTTTTCTTTAGGCCTAGAACAAACATGACATCCTTGAGCCTAATGCAGGAGCATTCGAAACTCTTAATCAAACAAGGAATCAAAAGCGAAGAAAGGACGACGACGTGGACCATCGGAGTAAACATGGGACATTTGTATTAAAATAAAGCTAGTTTGATAGAATGGATAAAGTCTCTAGAAGACTTATTTAATGTAATCTACCATATGTATGTATGCATGTAGAGAGAATTAGGGACAGTTGAGTGATTCATGGAGAGGATTTGATCGGATCCTTTCAGTGATCTGATCGAATGTGTTTATAAATGATGAACCTGCGTGTTCAATAGGAAAGAGTGAGAACAAATTAAATTTCTGAGAACAGATCCATCAAAATGCAGTTGAAGGGGAATTTTCTCCCAAGGTTGAAATGCCTTAGATCTGTAATCATATTGTGTATAATATAAATTGTGTTCAGTGTTGATATTGTGTGGATTTCAGTGTGTGTATATGTAATAATGCCTTTTCGTGTTATCCGTATATATGCGATGATGGCTTAATTCCTGTGTTACAAGATTGTTGATCGACCATCGATCACTATAACGATCGATGGCGATAAATTGATTAACAAAAATATTGTTATATATGGTGTGTCGTGTGTAGACAGAGTCGGTGGCAGAACTGTGTTTTAAGCGCAGAATCCATCAAATGGCAGACGAATGAGAGAATGCACAGGATCCGTTGGATCTCAGAGATCAATGGTCCATATCAAAATACAGAGGAACCTGAAGGAACCATCAGAACCATCTGATGGAACAGATCAACGGTCGTCACATGGTGGAAGAGCACGAAAGTTATTTTGTGAAAAAAAGTGGTTTCGAAACAGTGTAAGTGGTATTTTGGGTGAGCGAAAAGTGGTAAGTGATATTGAAGGGTGAGAACCCAATTCCACTTAGTGATTGACACATAGTAGCGAGGAGGAGAGAGGAAACCGCTTTATCAGGCGGTTAATCCTCGTGCTATTTGTCCACCTGAAATCAATGTGGACCATCAGATCCACTAAGTGCAGATCGGCGGTGGAGGATTGATGTGCCAGTTTGAATATTTAGAGTGAATGTTGACCGTTGGATACGAGAAAGTAATGGATGACAAAGATTGGTGAATAGAGAGCACAGTGGGACGCCAATGGACTGGATGTGGGGACCTGATGATTTATGAACGCGGGTTCATTCTTTTTGAAGTCTGGCCATGCTTTCGACTGTGTGCTTTCCCATGTATTCCTGTGTATTTCCAATAAAGTGTTGTGGTCCCGATTTATAAAGAAAAATCGACTAAGTCGTATGGTCCTGGTTTCTAAAGGCTAAGG
Source organism: Pinus tabuliformis (assembly GCA_031772625.1). Classification (NCBI taxonomy): domain Eukaryota; kingdom Viridiplantae; phylum Streptophyta; class Pinopsida; order Pinales; family Pinaceae; genus Pinus; species Pinus tabuliformis. The sequence continues at coordinate 811,273,133 of CM062806.1, read as the reverse complement.
CCACGAATAATTCTTTTGATAAGTTTGTGGGCCAAAACCCACAGGTCTAAGGGTTGAATATTGATATGAAAGGGGTTTTGGCCTTACCCCAAATTCATTTTTCATCATTTGGAGATAGTTTTTGGAGACAGTGGGTTCTAGCTGAGGGAAGGACACTGGAGGAAACCACTGTGCATTTTTGAATGGTAAGGGAGGTTGGGATTTCTACGCATTGCATGGTTCGAACAAGCAACGGAAAATCTTGAGGGTTACATATGTGAAGTATGTAGTTCAGGAAAGTTGGATGAGGCTAGGATGCTAAGGAAACTCCGAAATTTAGCTAAGTGTGGGATCAGTGGAAATTATGTGAATAGTGATAAAACTTCACTACGATCACACACTTGAAAGCTTATCGATACAACATAGACCATCCAAAACATATAACACATACTTCACTTAATGCAACAACCTTTGTGGTAGCTTACGGCAAGTGCGGCTTCGATTATAGACTTCGGGAGGATAAAGGCGACACTTGTGTAAGATTGTGTGAAATGAGTGTTAAACATTTATCATTCTCATAAATATTTCCCCTTGAAGCAAAACAAACCTCCCTTTGCATGACAAGCGATTACCCCCATGCCCAAAGATGACACATTCTATGTAAAGATAAAAGCATAAACGACTCTTAATATTGAAAAGGGGAGCTTGAGATCATCAACTTACCAATCAGTGACTAAGGAACAATTGATCACAATATCCATAGTAGGCTCTGAAATTTAAGTGCAGGCCAAAATTTTGGAGGGTGTTGCAGCCTCTACAACAGACCCTTCACCTTCTTGCTAGCTTCGTTTTCAACTAGTGTCTTGAATTCTACGAGCTCAGAGAATGTCTCATCTTTATTCCATGTGAAGAAGATCCAACACTTCCGTGAGAAGTCATCAATAGAAGTGACAAAATATTTGTGTCTGACAGTGTAGTTTGTCAAGAAAGGTCCATAAACATCATAGTGGATCCTTTCTAGGATTGCATGTGCTTTGTTGTCCTGATCATGGAATGTGGATTTTATGTACTTTTGTAATGTACATCCTTTGCATATATCTTATTGCTTAAGTGCTCCTTTAGAGAGGCAAGTGGTTATTTGTTTTATAATACTGGAGGTACCATGATACAAATGACCAAGTATTTTGTGCCAAAGTTCGTCGACATTGCGACCTTCACTTTCTCCGCCTTAGTTCTTAATGTAGCAAATTCTTCCACATCTAGCTTATACAAGTTCTTCACATAAACCCTGATCTGCTTCACCTGGCCCGTGGCTATGTTTCTCAGGAATGCTTTTCCTTTGTTGAATATCACTTCACAACCATGGTAAACCAACCACTCAGTGAATGCTAGTAGACAAACCCCTAATCCTTTACCTTTACCTTTTTTTACTATCGCCTCATATTGAAATTTTGAAGACAAAATATTTATTTTCTCTTAAAAAATTGTCTTAAAGTCCCCCTCCGTGTAGTAGTGCCAAATGCAAAAATAAACAAGTTGTCTCTAATCATATCAGCATATATGAAAGGGATAGAAGAGGAATTGATGTTCGAGAAATCTTGTTAGTAAAACTTGTTGCGTTCTTCTTAGTCGACTACCCCCACAAAACAAAGAGCCCAACAAATCGTTGTCTTTATATAAGATAACATGAATGGTAATTAAAATAACAACCTCGGTATAGGTGCAAGACAATAGCTGTCTACAAGCTGGCCGACTTAGGGTGCACTGTCGCAATCAATTTTTCAGTTATAATTAGATAATATCATCTTAAATTGATATGTTTGTGTCTTAATTGTTAATTGTATTAAGCATAGGTTTTTTTTTTTTCTAAGTAGTACTAATCTATTAATATAATACAAAAAAGTTACAAAGAAACCTGATCTCAGAGATGTTAAGCATCAGTCATCATCACAAAATGCAACTGTTGGTATTGGACTGCCCCAACAGAGGGGAAACCAGTCCAAGAAGATTTGAAGACTACCCCTGTTATGGGGGAAACCAACCATTGAACCAGAATAACTATTTCAACGTAGACCTTGGTTTTCCAAAATGAACAAAGAGGAATGCAATCCTGAACCAAAAAGATAGGGACATAACCAAGTAACAGTATGCCATTTCCACCTAGCAGAGAGTCAACCATAGAATTCAAGACACTTGGCGTGAAGACAGAACACATCCAGACCACAAAACCACGAATCATAGAAAAATATCTGCCTGGAAGTCAGACACCTTTGCGAGAGAACAAAAACCACAAAAAGTTAGACGAATCTACCTGGGAGATGGAGGCCTTTGCATGAGGCCACATGTTAGGCTGGTGGTTCCTCCAGAGCTGGCTCTTCCTCAATCTGGTAGGCAAACTGATACCAATCGTCATCCTCTTCAGACGCGCCGTGACCTTGAACAGTTGGATAATATATAGTGCCTTCAGCATCCATCTGTCTCTTACCAACGTCCCCAACTTTATCTTTGTCATGCAAAACCTTACTGCTTTCACCTTGATGCTTGTTGTTGATCCCATGACTACCTGTCTCTTCCCTGTTCTGCTTGTTCCCACGACTGGACAGAGTAGCTTGTGTCGTAGAATCTTCCTTGAAAGAAATTGTGATGGTAGCAGTGATTGTAGGCCTGTTTAGTGAACTACAGAAATGAAATTGTGTGCTGTGAGGGCCAAAAAGAGGAGGAAGTGGGAGATCCACGGTGTGGACAACATTTTCCGTCCAACCTCTCCCACTTCTGGTATTTGGGTAGCTATGAGTGGGGTTAATGAGCAAGTTGGGAAATTCAGTAGTTGAGTCCAGGGAGTTAGAGGTGGAACTGGTAGAAGCTCACGAGCGGTTAAAACCTCCATGCGAACCTCCACGCCTACTACGCATGCGGTGCCTGAGGTGAGCCACGGCTGAATTGACAGCGAAAGAATTGGAATGAAGGCGATGATGAGCGGGAGCAGGGGTGGGCGAACCACAATCAATAAGACAATGACAGGAATGCGAAAAATGAAAACCATTACCATAATTCTGACAAGGGAGAATTAGGCAGCGACTGCCTGTAGTAGTTCTGAAACACGGTTCAGTCGCTTGCGGAGGACAAATGCCATGGAGAAGGGGAGGAGTAACAAAATGGTTTGCAGGGGCCATGGTGTTGAAGGAGGTGAGCTCGTCACAGCTTTCGGAGTTAATAAATGTCACCTGCAAGGTGTTTTTAATCCATCTGCGGTGAGCTCTCAAGACGAAGCACTTAGCCAGATGGCTTCCCAACCCACCGGCGATCCGTCTTGTCATTTAAATGCTGTTGTTGACACCCACATCCGGGTGCGTTTCCTCTGCATTTTCCCTTTCCTTTTGCACTAGATCATTGAAATCCTGCAATTGATGAGTATTGGCTATAGTGCTAAGAGCTCCTACATGAAGAGTCTTACCACTTTCAATGCCAATGTTTGCTAGGAGGTCTGCTACTTTGTTACCATTCTGACGAGTGTGCCTGATGGTAACTGCTATATGAATGAGTATCCACTGTTCAATCTGTTCCAGCCTTTACGCCAATCTCCAACTGCTACCCACTTTATGTGCTGGAGTTCCCTGTAAGATCTGGTTGATCATGTTAATTAAGATCTGAGAGTCCCCTTCAATTATGAGTGGGAAGAATCTATTGGTTTGAGCCAGGAGAAGTCCTTGCCAAATTCCTTCTAATTCAGCTGAGTTGTTTGTATCCCAACCTATTGACCCCATGAATGTTTGGAGAACATTGCCCTTGTGATTTATAAATATTCCCCCAAATCCTACTTTACCTGGATTTCCATTTGATGCTCCATCAAAGTTGAGCAGTACCATGTGTGGTGGGTGTGGAGTCCATTTGTCAGGTGTATCTCCAGAGGGAGGGATTTTCCTTAGGTGTACCTGCTCATGGTTCCACTGAAGGTTCCAGTTCAGCCATATATTTTGTTCCTGTGGTGTGGCTGGGAAATCATCATCAAGCCACGTTTGGAGCATCAAGGTTTCTCGTATGTTTTGACATATATTGATCCATAGAACTTCTATGGGAGAGGAATGGTCTTTGAAGATGCGGCTATTTCTCTCTTTCCAGATTGTCCACATGAGGAAACCTGGTATTAGCTTCCATAAGATGTTTAAGATTTTGCTTTTATAAGGGTGAGGTGCCTAAGAACGAATAGCACTGGTTAAATCCTCCTTATTTCGTCCATCTCTTTGACATCTGAAGCTAACCTTCTCCCAAAGTCGGGTTGCTAATAGACATGAGTTTAGGAGATGTTCCTTAGTTTCTTCTGCCTGTTTACAATTTGGGCAGATGGAAGGTCTGTGAAAACTCCGTTTCCTTAGATTATCCCAGGTAAGGATTCTATTTTGGTACAGCAACCAGGGAAAGGTGGATATTTTTGGCCAAATTGGTGGTTCCCAAACTTTGTGCCAAAGGCTATCCTTGACAGTATGGTCCCTTAGTATTATATGATATGCTTCCCGGGAAGTGAAGGTACCTCTCGTTTCATAACCCCATCTGATGATGTCTTTCTTATCTGATTGGTGAATTTTCCTGTTTGAGAGTTCCGTATCCAGGCTATCTTTGATGGATTGCGTGGCTTGCCCAAGAGTGAGGTTCAAGCATAGCCATTGCCTATAACCTTGGTTGTGAACTTCCTCCCAAAGTTGATTTACGTTGATCGTCGGTTGCTCTACCCAATCCTGAAGCTGGTGGGGCTTGAGTAGGTCCTTCAATTTTGGTCTTTGCTGCCAGGAGTCCTCCCAAAACCTCGCATTATCTCCATTCCTGATTTCCCGAAAATTGTGTTGTTGGATTAGATCTTTATGTTGTTTAGCAGCATTCCAAATTAGAGAGCTTGTGCCAACTTATTTGAGCCGAATTAAATCATCCACTGGTCTTGGATTTGAGAGATCTGTAGTTTTTATCTTTTGAATTGACCGGAGAGCCATCTTCATCCACTGGTCTATTATGAGCATACTTAGCTGTCCAGAGGATTGCCTAAGGAGTATATGGGTTCGAGAGCCATCTCCACCAGATGTGCACTCCCATGACCTCGTTGCTGTGCTGAGGATCCTGTAATCCAGTGCCTCCAGAGGATTTTAGGTGACAAACTATTTCCCACTTTACCAAAGCCCATTTTCTTTTTTGTTTCGTATTCCCCCATAAAAAATCCCGTTGAAGATTTTTTATTGCTTTAAGAACCCATTTGGGTGCTGCCAAGACCGTGAAGAGGTAGAGCGGCATAGATTGTAGCACTGCCTTGATTAGAACTAGGCGACTCGCCATATTGAGAGCTATGAAGGTCCATGAAGAGATATGGGCTTCCAATTTTTCTAGGAGAATTTTCTAGGATGAGTGCTTTAAGGCAGAGGTTGTCATTGGAGCTCCCAGGTATTTGGAGGGCAGAGATGCAATTGAGAAGCCCAAAATTCTGGCTATGGATACTTGAGTGATGGGAGGTGTGTGAAAGAAGAAGACTTGAGATTTTGATTTGTTAATGCAAGCGCTAGAGGCATCCGAAAAGTCAGATAAAATTGATTTCAGCTTACGGGCTTCCTGGACCGAAGGATGACCAAATAACATATTGTCATCCACAAATTGCTGGTGGGTGAAAGCAAGGGTATTCTGGAAAGAAAGGCCACGTAATTGCTGGTTTTGAAGGGAATCTTTGATGTAACGTCCAAGACCTTCTGCCATAATAACAAATAGAAAGGGTGAGAGAGGGTCCCATTTTCGGATACCTCTGGACAGGTGGAAGGGGGTGGAGGGGGTCCCGTTGACAAGAATTTAGAAAAAGGTAGAAGTGATGAGACTCATAATCCATCTTACCCGAGGGGCGTAAAGCCAAAGGCTAGCAGTATTTTTTGAATATATTTCCATCTTAAAGTATCGAAAGCTTTTGAGAGGTCGATTTTAGGAGCATACCTGCCTTTTTGGTTTGCTTTAGGGAGTGAATGATTTCATGAGTGAGAATTATGCCATCGATGATCTGCCTTCCTTCCATGTAACTTTATTGCTCCGGTGATATAAGAAGAGGAAGCAGGGGCTTGAGACATGTGGCGATCACTTTGGAGACAATTTTATACAATACATTGCATAGTGCAATAGGTCGGAATTTGTCGGAGTCTGGCTGTTCTCCTCCTTAGGGATGAGGGTGATGAAGGTGGCATTCAAGGATGGAAGCATCCATCTGTTAAGTCTGGACTCCTCTACTACTTGCCAGACTTCCTCCTTGATTAGATCCCAGAAGTTGTGAAAGAAGTCCGAAGTGAAGCCGTCTGGTCCGGGTGCTTTCCCAACTTTGAGCTGTCGCATAGTTGTCTCCACTTCTTGTAAAGAAATACGCCCGAGGAGTATTTGATTGTGTTCCTCAGTTACGATCTTAGGAATAATCTTGATGATATTCTCTATAGCTGGCAGCCGATCATTCTCCGTTTCTTGATGCACCCTCCAAAAGTGGGTGAGGAGTTCCTATTTTATATCTTCATGCTTCTCTAGATGTTCCCCTTGTCGATTTTGGAGGAGAGTAATGCTATTGTGCATTCTCCGTTGGATAGTGGTATGGTGGAAGAAATTTGTATTGAGTTCGCCCTCTTTAAGCCATTGGATCCTCGATTTTTGTCTCCAAAGAATCTTTGCCTTTCTTGCTCTTTCTGAGATCTGCATTTGTAGTTGACGTTCCTGTTCTGCTATGGTTTCGGATCTGCCTTCAGCTATGATTCTCTGCTGTAATTTTTGCATTTCTTGTTCAAGAGTGTTTTGCGCCTGAAAGATATTTCCGAAGGTAAAGCGATTCCACTATTTTATTTTTTCCTTGATATGTTTTAGCTTTTGTTGGAGCTTGTACATTTTTGCACCTTCTGGTGGTGTGAAATTTCTCCATGTCTCTGTTATCAGGTTATGAAAATCGGGGTGATTTAGCCAAAAGGCTTCAAAGCGAAAGGGCCTGCGAACATTGTTTCCCAGTCTTTGCCAGTGAAGCCTAATAGGCCAATGGTCTGAGCTAGAGAGTGGCAATATAGAGGCCAAGAGATCCCCGCCAATATGTATTGCGTTATCAAAGATCAGGAATCTATCTAACCGAGATGCAATTTGGTGGGCATCTTCACGCTTGTTGTTCCAAGTATAAATGCCATTATTGAATTCCATATCTATAAGCCTGTTGTTATGAATGTAGTTTTTGAAGTGCGTGCTTTCACAGTCTAGCTTGATCCGTCCTCCTCTTTTTTCCTCCAATCTTGTAGTCATGTTGAAGTCCCCTCCTGTGATTCAAAGTGGGTGGGATCTTTCTGAGTTGATCTGAGTAAGGGTGTTCAATGTGTCTACTTAGTTTGTTGCTTCCCGGGGCAAGTAGACTTTAGTTAAGTGTCCATGAACATTTGTCCCTGTTAAATGAAACTTGGCCTAAATAAAGTGCTTAATGGCATGTATGTTGGTAAGTGTTATAGCTCTATCATCCCAAATGATGGCTAGTCCTCCTGAGGCTCCCATGGCCATGCTTTGGCAAGGATCTGGTCCAACGTTGTGGAATTACACTTGGTCTCCTGTAAGAAGAGAATTTGAGGCTTTTCCTGTTGTAGCATGTTCCTTATTAATCGTCCCTTCCCCGGGCTGTTGAGCCCTCTGATGTTCCATGAGATGAGCTTCATGATTCACGATTGGGAAGGGGATTGTCTATAATTATTATTCTTAGAGTTTGATAATACCTAACTTACATTGAGATATATCACCACCTTCTTGGAGAAAAATGCATATGCCATATCTAAATGTTGGTATTTTTGTATTCAAATGCTCCACCTTATTGTGATATCAGAGATATTATTTTATTTCTTCAAAGATTCACTTAGCTCTCTCGAGACACTGGTAACTTCTGAGTAACAAGTATACTTAACTACCTTCTTAGAGATTAACATACACCAAGTTGCTTGCCTCTTACATCCAATCCTCCAACACTACTAGGAAGAGGCCCCATGGCTAACTTCAAAGGTTACATAAACAAAATTTCAAAAGCCTAAATTACTCCCTTAACATCATGATCATTACACTTTTATTTATGGCCTTAAATGTTAGAAATGCATCTCTTAAGCAACAGGAATACCTCTTTCTTTTCAAGCTTCATTATCATTACAAATATGTTACCTACTAATATACGCCTAATGATTTTTTCTTCATATTTCTTCTTTTAAATCATTTTTTTCTTTATCTCTAGTGTATTTTAATATTCACATTCTCATCTCCATATATTCATTCTTAATAGTTTTTTTAATATTCACATTCTCATATCTATATATTCATTCTTAATACTTTTTCAAACCAACAGTAGTTCTTATAAATATTAAAAGATAAAAGTGGTCATTGTATTAAATATAAAGTTTTGTCTTAAAATATTTTTGTCTCAAAATATTTTCGTCTTAAATTATTTTTCTCTTAAATATAAAGTTTTGTCTTAAAATATATTTGTCTCAAACTAGTTTTGTCTTAAAATATTTTTGTCTTAAACTATTTTTGTCTTAAATATAACGTTTTGTCTTAAAATATTTTTGTCTCAACCTATTTTTGTCTTAAAGTTTATATTTAAGACAAATCAATTGATATTAATTTTTAATATTAAATAACTAAAATAAAAAAATGATTTTTTGAGACAAAAGATTTTTTTTGAGACAAAAGATTTCTTTTGTCTCAAAAGTGCCCTTGGTGTAGTAGTGATTTGAGCGCCGAGTATGTTGCCAGTTACCAAGGCGACGTAAAGTTTGAGATCACCGGTGTTCTATACCATGAGGTGACCCGCGTTTGGCAGTGGGATGACATGGGATTTGCGCCCTCAGGGCTGCTCACAGGCATTGCGGATTATATTCACCTCACCACGGGTTTTGCCCCATCACACTGGTCTAAGCCCGACAGTGGTGACGACTGGGACAAGGGCTACGAAGTGACTGCCTACTTCCTCCAGTATTGTGACACCGCTGCCTCTGGTTTCGTTGCGAGGATGAATTCGAAACTGCGCGATGGATGGGACGTGGGTTTCTTCCATGACATCACTGGTAAATCTGTTGATAAACTTTGGAAAGGTTACAAAGCTAAGTATGCAACTTCATCCTAAGAAAGATGGAATACAGATGACCTTCTTGTATCTCAACTATACTTTGATGGGTAGGTATCATTTTGGGGGTTTGAGTAGACTTGAGTGGTGATACTAATAACATATGTTGCTTCCTGGAGGTCACACTTTTTCATTGTTTTATAAATGATAAAGTCTTATACAAATAAAAGGTTTCGTAATAAAATTTTGCTTAATCAATGTACGTTCTTATTCCTATAAAATATTTCTTTAATTGAGGTATAGTTGTGAAGGAATTTTAGAATTAAATTATTATGCTTATTAATTTTATGGGTAAACAGGAGAAGCTGCATGGGAGCAAGTCCCTGCCATGAGCGGGCTTTAAGAAAAGAAACACTACTAGAAATGTAAAGTAAGTAAAGCAACAATAGCCCTAAAAGCCAATGTTGAAAAGAAACACCACCACAAAGGTAAAGTAAGTAAAGCAACAGTAGTCTTGAAAGCCACTGTTCATTAAGCTTCAATTTTCGTATGACTATCAGCAATGGCAAGAAGATGATCAGAATTGTTACTGCAGCAAACAACTGAATCACAATCTATGGAAGAACCAGCAAGTTAGTCTATTGCGCTATTGTAGTCTTCCATTAATCCAAGAAAATACTTTACAACATGAAACGCATGCCACCTAATGATCAATGTCAGAAACAATAAATACTACCAACTGAGCCAACCATATGATATATAGTTGTGTTGACGTGCATATTTGTATGTAATGTAAAATGATAAGCATACTGTTAATCTCATTTAATGAGATAAGAGATTTTCCTAGAGAAGAAACTCAGGCACATACCACTTTTAGCAAATACAAGGTGGGTTAAATCTGGGTGAGGAAACCTATTAGGCCAAATAGGCTTGCGTTGAGCTGTGGAGGGCCTCCGAAGGTCTGCATTAAGGATTAAAAGGCTAGGCTTGAAAGAGTGCATGGAGGAGATAGAGGCTACTACAGGCAACATTAAGGTTACTACTAAAGATATTTTTCGATGCCTTGCAACTAAGAAATTAACTAGGAACAGTGGGATAGATGGTAGCTAATATGCATCCTTGGCAAGCCAAAGCTCCATAGTGTAGCTGGTTCCTAAATCAACCATACATATGGGCCATGGCAGTATGCCATTATTTCAGCGCAACCTACTACATAAATAATGATCGAGGTAAGGATCAATATTTAATACCCTGCAGACATCTTTTACCCTGGAAAATAGGCCAACATGTCCAGAAACTCCTCCAAGTAGGAATGCAGTTGGATCATGTACTGCAAAATGGGTGAATGCCAAAAGAATCTATACAAATCAATCAACCAGAAATGTTCAAAATAATAAAATAATACGCAGAAAAGAATGATAAAGTAAATGGATGAAGATCTCTCACAGCTGATGAAAAGAAATGGATAGTGCAATCATCTGGTGTACATATGCTAGACCAACCCAACCTACATTAAGCCTATAGCTTCAAGTCCGGACAACTTTGAAAGAAAAAATTACCAAGCTTTCCAGTGTCCATGATAAAATCAGAGGAATGTTGGAGGTTGGTTTTTTACTCAGCTTTATGAGAAATCATACTTGTCCATTTGTAGTTTTGTATATTTCGAGCCATAAGATTCAGGAACTCTAGAAAATCAATTGTCCCATTTCCATCAGCATCAACTTCACTGATCATGTCCTGCAGATCAGCTTCAATTGGATTCTGTCCTAGAGAGCGCATAACAGTACCCAATTCTTTGGTAGTAATGCAGCCTGTAGAAAAGCATGGTCAGCAGATTGACTCAATTAAATATGACCCCAGCTAATTATTCTTCAATTTTAATAAGAGTTTTTTCAATGCCCATATAATGCAAATTTTCAAAAATGACTTATTTTAAAATCTATAGATTGTACTACATATTATAAAACCCCAAGGATTTTGGCTAGTGGAAAACATTGTTAGTTGCCTACTATAAAATCAGGTCAAAAAAACAAGCTAAATGGGTATGTTTCCATTTTTACAGCAACCTTTATAGGCAAACAACCGAGTCGTACTCACAAGGTGGCCCCTCAATCTTGCTCAAATCACATTTGACTTGAATAAGAAAACCACTAGCTGAAGTCCATTTCTTGGCCCATGGCGGCAATAAGCCTTAATAGGACTACTATCTTTGTCCATGCACTTATTAGTTCCATTCACCTCTTGGGAACGGTGTATCGAGAACAGTTCATGTCAAATTGGGCATGGTGGGTCACACAAATCGTAACACCTCTTGAGCAGGGTGGAAAGAAAAGCAGTAACAACCACCACCTCCTCCTGTACATGGGTAGAGTTCTTTTTTGAAGGCATGTTAAGATAGTTGTCTTTGCTGTCTTTTGGTAAGCCTCTGTAGGAACTGTGTTTCTATCTACAGGGATCAGTATTTAGTACCCTACAGACATCTTTTACTGAGAAAAATAGGCCAGCATGTCCAGAAACTCCTCCAAGTAGGAATGCAGTTGGATCATCAAGAGCACCAAGCGCTGCTGTACCCTGATGTAGGTGGTCTTAACTATTGAACAGATCTATCATGACGTTCTTAAAAATATACATTTAACTAAAGCCAAAACCACTGATTAGGTATCTTCAGCTTTTTGCCTCATTTTAATGCCTTCATTAGCCAATTTCATTAAAATTGGAGGTCATTGACTTGAGAAACAAAAAATTTATTCCATATAAGCATAATTCTAAAGATGTTCGAGATACCAATCCCCGCCTTGAAATGGAACCAATGAGGCTATGCCAATCATTCAATGGTCGTAGAAAACTTGATGATGAAACCAAAGCCACTAGACTTATTCAAATATTAAAATGGCAAAGTCTAAAGTGACAAGAGTTTACTAAAACTGAGGTAAGACTTGAGAGTTCTCAGGAAATTATTTATATATATTTGAAAAATATTATAATAATAATAATAATTTAATTATAAGATCACGGCCAAGATCAGCCAGACACCAATGTGGCACAAGGGATCCACTTATACACAACAATTTGACTGTTAAAGTCTACAAAGCTGACATACTCTACCCTACTGTAAAATCAGGTCAAAAAAGCAAGCTAAATGGGTAGGTTTTCTTTTTTACAGCAAATTTTATAGGCAGACAACCAAGTCGGACTCACAAGGTGGCCCCTCAATCTTGTTCAAATCACATTTTACTTGAAAGTATGAGTCATACCGGTGAGTCAAAATTGCAACTATGACTAAGGGTTGTGTAAGACTTCGAGGAGCTAGCTAGACTTAGTTTCCTCAAAAATGAGGTGAACTTAAGAGGACACAGATTCAGAAGAGTTTGATGAAACTAGGTAGAATGGCCTACCAAAGAAAGGTTGGTCCTGGGTTCATCCTAGCCCATCAAATTGTCAACACTATCATAACCAAATATTGAGGTTGGTTGTCAGTGGTTGCTTGAACCAAAACATGCATATGGGGAAGCGCAAGTTTTAGACAATTTTAATGGAAGAGCGCTCTGTAACAGTAGCATTGCAGAAGGAAAATGCCTGTAATTAGTGATTCACCTTTAAAAGGCCATTTCCTAGTGAAAAGGGTTCATTATTGGCGCATAATGCATTTGGCCAAGTGTAATGCATATAGAATTCACAGAAAGCATTTTCAAAGAAGGAAAAACGAAATTGGAAAGGTAACTTTAATGCTTTAAAGTTTTGATACTGTACTTGGATCACTAAGAATCTAAGATCAGATGTCGATAGACAAATAAATGTTCTTCAAAAGAAAAACAAAGAGAAATGAATTCCAACAAGTAAAGCAAGAAAAGGACTCACCTTCAGAATCTTTGCTGATAAAACAAAGTACATTTTCTAGCTCTGATGGAGTAGGGAGTTTCTTGGCAAACTTATTGGCCTTGCAAACTAGAGCAACAAATTCATGGTTGTTTGCCAGGAGCCAGGACCAAGTCGTCTAGTATTGGTATTGCTGCGACAGAAGGAAATGGTCGCTTCAGATTCTCTTGGATGCTGGTTGTTCTTAAAAACCTCTTGGAAGATATGCAACGCATCCCTCAGATATCCACGCCCGCTCTAACCTCATTTGTGGATAACTTCAAATGTACTGATTTCTCTATGGCAGCAATCAGGAAACCCTTGTTCACAAGTCCATGGAGTGACCGAAAAAGAAATCAGAATGCAAGATCTCATTCAGAAATAAAAATTGATTTCTTCTACAGGGATAAGTTTTGACACATAATCTTGGCAGATAAAAACACCAAGGCAAATATATGAACCTGCTCTTTAGATATAAAGAGTTGATCTATTGTTATTTTTTACTGATTGTACCTTTTGTGCAGTTCCATTATAAATTTCAATGGCAAATTTCGAGCATGAAGATTACTGACCTAGACCATAAATTCTGGTAGTCTGAAGCGAAGAAACGAAAGAGTAGTTTTGGCTTCTTATCGAATTAATGATTCTAGTTTGTTTGCTAATATCTACTTTTTCCGCCAATCATTATCAATATTTTCACACCTAATAAGACGAATCGAAAGGCCAGCAGCTGTCACATCAACTAAATTTGTAAAGGTAATCAGGATGACCAAAATTTTCAATCTTATAAAGAAATTTATGTTCCAAAGGATTCCTAAAACCTATCTTCAATCAAACAGCGGGGCAAGAAATGTATGTTCAAAATTTAAATCCTAAAATTTGTGCTTAATCGAACAACAGGAATTTGTTCTTTAAGAAGCAATTGAAACATTTATAAAGCGATCAGCTCCAATTCTCCATGATCACTTCATTGGGGAAACATGCTTTGTTATCAAACCACGTCATGCACAAATAATTTGCTGCATTTTGACATATCGACAGCTTTTAAAGCTCTGAAAAGTTGAAATGAAAGCCTTTGTCGTAAAAAAAACGTTGTGTTATCATTTCAAAAGCAAATCTCGCTAATATTTTGACCTCCCTCCAAATTCGACCGCAATATTGCTACAATGAAGTGAATTTAGACCTCGATAAACTAATTTGACTGCAATATTGCTAGAATGAAGTGAATTTTTTGCATTATTTAATGTATTTTATGCATTTTAGAGATATTCAGAATGTTTTAAAATGAAGGAAATCCTCCCTTATAGATTTTCGGTGGCCCGAAACCGATATCGCAGACATGTAATCGTTGTAAAGTCTGTAGATCGTATAAAAAAATAATTGTATCCATTTTTGGGTATTTCTTTTTATAGAATACACTATTTCCTTAAAATTAAATCAAAACAGCGTGCAAGGATTTACGGTCTCGCATGCAGATATACCGGATTTTGCATGACATTAAACTTCTATAAAGCCACAGTACAACTCCATATCCCACAAACAGTCTTCTAATGGCACATTTAATCAAGTTTAGGAACATACAGTAAAACAAGTAAGTCTAACTCCATATCCCACAAACAGTCTTGCAATGTCTAATAGGAATTCCTCCTATACAAGAGTAGAATATAAGTACATTGTACTCTTTCTTAGAAACCATATTTCCTGAGAGAAGATAATAGTCCTAATTTTAGTATTCTCATAAAGAAATGTTGAATGAAAGAACTATTAAGTTGAATGGGGATCCTAACAAACATTTGAAAATAATATAATGAACCACGCAGTGATATATGAGACTGAAGACACCCTCAATGCCTACACTCAGAATTCATTAGGAGTTTAGCTTTGAAGTGCAACTATAGAATATTAATGGGACTCCACTCCCAATTGCATCGCTTCAAACCAAAGAAATGAGGCCAAGTATACTGAAAACCTGTCTCTACTTAAAGCAACATATATATATCACAGCGTGGAGCCTACAAATCTTTTGAATCTAGTTCAATACGATGTATATTATTGGTAATGGCCCGCCTTGTTTAGAAGTAGATGAAGTTTCCCATTAATATATTCTATAAATACAGGCAATAGAATTCAAATACATTAAGAAGCCCAAATCTAATTTAGTCTTATATTTGAAATACAGAGAATTCTAATGGCTTCCATTTGTTTTTTTAACTAACTGATGCTTCTTAGGAAAGTAGAGTTGTCATAAAAGTATGTACATGATTTTGACCAGTAATGAAAATTAAATTCCAGATCAATCTACTAATCTACAATATGCAAAACAATATAAAATAGATTTGGGAACTCTATTGGCAACACACTCTACAGTTTCCATAGTCATTGTATTAAACACATCAAATCAGATAAATCCACAAGGTTTAGCAACAATTTTTTAAGGTCACACACTATGGAAATCCACCATAACTAAAGGACCATGACCATTTGAAGCTGCATATGGTATCAGAAAAAACAATAAAAGGAAGAATTTGGAGTAATATTAAAATCCACCAACACTGCGAAAGTATCTTACTAAAGCTGCCCAATCCAAGAGTCACGACAGTTCTTAGATTTAAAATAACTTTTAGGCCCCAAAATCATAAAAGTCTGCTAATAGTTGCGAAACAGGTAATTCTTGGTAGGTAAATCCGGTGATTCCACCACCCATAGCCATAACCCTAGTTACACCCATAACCCTAGTTACACCCAAAGAACAAGTACAACTCCTCCATGTCAAATTATTCTGCCAAGTTCATCCAAATAGAAGCAACATGATGTTCAATCCAAGGAACCGTATGAAATCACAATACAAGAGGAATTCCTCCTATACAAGAGTAGAATATAAGTACATTGTACTCTTTCTTAGAAACCATATTTCCTGAGAGAAGATAATAGTCCTAATTTCGGTATTCTTCTGGAATCTTTCCCTTTGAAAGCGCACCCTTGAACAAAGTTATGAACTATTAACTATCATTGTTCATAAAGAAATGTTGAATGAAAGAACTGTTAAGCTGAATGGGGATCCTAACAAAAATTTGAAAATAATATAATAAACCACGCAGTGATATATGAGACTGAACACACCCTCAATGTCTGCACTCAGAATTCATTAGGAGTTCAGCTTTGAAGTGCAACTATAGAATATTAATGGGACTGCACTCCCAATTGCATCGCTTCGAACCAGAGAAATGAGGCCAGGTATACTGAAAACCCGTCTCTGCTTAAAGCACCAGATATATATCACAGCTTGGAGCCTACAAATCTTTTGAATCTAGTTCAATACGATGTATATTATTGGTAATGGCCCGCCTTGTTCATAAGTAGACGAAGTTTCACATTAATATATTATATAAGTACAGGTAATAGAATTCAAATACATTAAGAAGCCCAAATATGATTTAGTCCGATATTTGAAATACAAAGAATTATAATGGCTTCCATTTGTTTTTTTAATTAACTGATGCTTCTCAGGAAAGTTGATTTGTCATAAAAGTATCTACAATTTCCATAGTCATTGTATTAAACCTATCAAATCACACAACGGTTCTTAGATCTATTGAATATTTGGAAATGATGTATATAATTGAATAACATTTGAAAAAAACAAATATATTTTCCAGCTTCCAAGAGGAGATATAGAGAGATAAATTTGGAGTGGAGGACGCTTGGAATCACCATATTCATAACTTCTGGAAACAAATTTGAATTGTGCATCCCAGAATTCAATGACAATCCCTCGCAAAGAACCAAGAGACCATTCCCTGACACAAAAATAGAGTAAGTCTTCTGTACATATACGTACAACAACATTACAATTAAAAGGAATAATATTAGGAGACATTGCCTTAACAATCTTACAAAACATTTCCTTTATAAGACTAATTTGTCTCTTGAAATTTTAGATTCGCGTCATTTGGCCCTGAGGTTGACTAGAGAGCCTATATGGACGATGCATACCATTCTAATTCAGTGGCTGGTCATTGCCTTCTGCAATTGCAATCAATATGGAAATGTTGGCATAAGAGACTTCAATAGGAAACATAATTTCGTTTCAACATCAATAGTTTTTCGGGAACCGTATTTTTCCATTGAATGCACAATGACCTATCAATAGTTTTTTGGGAAACCATATTTTGCCATTGAATGAAAAACGACCTCTGATGCCTTACATCAATATCACATTGGACCTTAAACATAGCAAAACAGGAGGGTAAAAATGCATGAAAATCACAATGAAAGAAGGCCTAAGCTCCTCAACTTACTTGCTTAGTCTTGTTGGATCTAAGGAAGCCAAAATATGCCATCAACATTGTTTATTGAGCTTCTTTCGTGGCTTGTGTTAGCACTTGAAATTTCACCTCAGGATGAGAAAGGTAAACCTCAAGGCTACATCAAACCATTCAGCCTCGTAGCTAGCCCTACGGGGCAAGAGAAGGCTCTCTCCGGTCAATCTCGGCAGATCTTCGATGGGATGAGATGACCAACAAGGTAACACTGATATTAGGCTAGTAAACTGATCAAAAGGGTTTATTTGGGGTTTTTTGGGTTTTTGGTGGCAAATTGAGGAATTGCAATTTTGGGTGCGGGGATTGGACACAGTTTCTGCAGGGGGTTCCTTGGGGCGAGGTAGGAAACAGTATTGATGCCTTAACTTGAGATGGATGATCAGGAATGAAAGATGAGGAGCTAAAGAGAGCAAACAATGACTTTGAATTCCCTTTAGACAGTAGAAAACATTGAAATTAAACAAATTTAAAAGCAGAGCATGGCTAGCATGAATTCATACTTTAACACTTCATTTGTTTAATGTGCAGCAGTAAAGAAAGGAAATGAATCACATAAAAAAGCTTACAAGAACATTGAGAAAACACACCATCAACACATGAGTCCACAAGAATCCCAAAGATGACTGCAAAACCCTGGTCTTCCTTAGCCAAAAATTGCAGAGATACAGTGAAAATATACAATGATAGCTTCTCCCTCAAGAGTCCAACCTTCCAACCCCTGAAATGATTAAGAAAATACATAATATAGGCAAGACAACCTCTTCCCTTGCCTCTAGGGGTCGAGCTCATCCTTCTAGGAGCTGTTTCAACTAATTCTAAACTGAGCACTAAAATCTAGGCAGTCAAAACAACTTGCCTCTATAAGCTAGGAAACCAATCCATTCATTAAATATTTACCCTTGACATGAATGAATCTTCTAGAAGTGTTAAACACGAGTAAAAGTGTCTTAGAGTTACAATAATTACATCAAAGATAATCATCTTCAACCCCAAAAAGTCAAACCAAGTCAAACTGTGCTTTTCCGAGCTATACAGTGAAATCTGGCAAAGTTTGCTCAACGGGTCGCGCCCCCCTACTCAACGGGTCGCGCCCCTTTGGAGCTCTGTTTGGGGCACTTGAAGGTGTCAGAATTGGGTGCAGGATATCTCGTTGGAAAGTTCTGTGAGTCTAATTTTCAACCCAACTGGAATTTTTTTATTTGGAGGTCATTTGCCCAGTCAAAACTCAATTCGCCCAAGACTGGTCAAAAAGTGCCAAATGAGGCTGCCTCAAGGAAGAGTGCTGTTGCAGTCAACGTTTGAATGCCTTCCTCAACCCAAAATTTAGCTCATGATAACTCATTGGAAAGAACTTTGTATCTAGTTATCATTTTACCCATCAAGAAAATCATTTGGCCAACCAAGCTAGGAGAAAACCTGATTTTTCCAATGTCACTTCAGAGGTGTCTTTGATTTTCCTGAGGCAACGATATTCTTAAAATTTCTCTCAAACCATGACACCTGTGTAAAACGTGACGGAGTTTTTTCTTCCTTGGCATGCTTTGGATAAAAACCTCTCTCAGTTTTCCAAAATTCATCTTTGATTGCTCTGAAACATCATTTGAGTGAAACTTGTCTCGATGTGTGCAACAAGGAATTTTGTCGAAATGAAGCGAAATGAAGGGGATAAGGGGCTTCTAAATTCTTGGGGAAATTTTTGGGAGTAGGGAGGGATTTTAGGAAGTAGGGGAAAGTCGAATCTCAGAGATTGAGTGAGGGGAAGGGGTCCAAAAGGGAAAAACACAGGCCCAACCTAGAAAATTGCCAGGTTGTAGCTAGAAACTAGGGTTTGTGCAAAAATGAGGAATTTGGTGGATCTAAGGGATGGGAAGTGTTTGATAAGGTACTTTAAGGATAGGGGAAGGTGTATGAACATCAGGAAACAAGTTTTGCCGATGATTTGACCGTCCAAGAGAAATTGGCTTTCAAAACCCTAGGAGAGGGAAATGACCTTGCCAAGGCACAACTGAAGCATGAACAAGATGTAAAATGACTCATTAGACACTGACATGACAATGAAAACCCTATGAATGATGATAGACTCAGCTGAATGGTGACATGGACCAACATTTTGACAACTTTAGAAGGACCATCCTATTTAAATATAGATTAGTTCTTGTATTTTATAGGAATTAAATATAGATTAATTACTATATATAATGACCAACGGAATTTGATTTTTGGATAATAATAATATTATACCTATTACCGAGGTTGGTGGTTTGACCAAGTTCATTCGGTCAAAAGTAGCCGTTAGCATTATAGCCGTTGGAGTCTCTGCACACGCTATTTATTCACGCTAAGCCAGATTAGTTCCTCAACTTGTCCTGACGATGAACCACACTGGTTGGTTCGAAACGCGTCGACACAAGATTGATTATGTGATTATGCCGAAGATTATCTAACATATTATGGATCACAGAAGTCTAAATTCCTTAACTTTAGAAGGAGTTAAGGCAAACCCTAGACCTAATGCCTAGTGAACAAATTTTGCTTGAAAACTCTTTGAAATGACAAAATTTGACTTGGAAACTCTGAGAACACTTTGTAAGAGCATATTTGATCACTGGAGGAAGGCTGGGAAGACTGACACTAACATTGGCTCCAATGGGGATGGTAGCTCCTTGGAGGTGCCAAGAACCTTAGACATCTGGGAGAGCAGACCAGTGCTTGCAACAGCTATAGAGAATATCATCAAGATTATTCCTAAAACCATATGCCCAAAACTAAACCCTTCAATATCACTTACCACTTTTCGCTCACCCAAAATACCACTTACACTGTTTCGAAACCACTTTTTTTCACAAAATAACTTCCGTGCTCTTCCACCATGTGATGACCGTCGATCTGTTCCATCAAGAAACGGAGACTGATCGGCTGCCAGCTATAGAGAATGTCACGCAGTTGTCTCGTGCTATAGAGAAATTTGAATAATTTAGCACGAGGATATATAGAGCCAAAAATAGAGGGTTGTCTCAAATTATTGCCACTTGCAGAACCATAAATACTACATGTATTTGAAGACAAAATCTAAAGAGAAAACTTTCAAAAATTTATCTTTAATCCATTATAATAAAAAACTAATCTTTATAATAATAAAGATTAGTTTTTTAACTCTATCTTAGGTACCGATATTTCTAGCCATCCCTTCTATCACCTAACTTTGGAGTTGAGAGCAATGCAGAAATTCAACCAAAGCTAGAAGGAAGGGCTTGAAATCTATGTTACTAGAAATCAGAAAGGGGAAACGAAATGAAAAACGACAACGAGACGAGAAACGGAGTTTGGAGATTTCACAATCAAGAAACGAGGAGAGAGAAAAACAAGACAAATATGAAACATACAACCAAAAATAGAGGGTTGTCTCAAACTATTGCCACGAGCTCGACGGTCCTCCTCTGAGACAACCCTCTATTTGGAGACAGTGGGTTCTGGCTGAGGGAAGGACACTGGAGGAAACCACTATGCATTTTTGAATGGTAAGGGAGGTTGGGATTTCTACGCATTGCATGGTTCGAACAAGCAACGGAGGTCCATAATCCTCGTGCTATTTGTCCACCTGAAATAAATGTGGACCATCAGATCCACTAAGTGCAGATCGACGGTGGAAGATTGATGTGCCAGTTTGAATATCACCCAGTCTCCGTTTCTGATGGAACAGATCGACGGTCATCACATGGTGGAAGAGCACGGAAGTTATTTTGTGAAAAAAAGTGGTTTCGAAACAGTGTAAGTGGTATTTTGGGTGAGCGAAAAGTGGTAAGTGATATTGAAGGGTGAGAACCCAATTCCACTTAGTGATTGACACGTAGTAGCGAGGAGGAGAGAGGAAACCGCTTTATCAGGCGGTTAATCCTCGTGCTATTTGTCCACCTGAAATCAATGTGGACCATCAGATCCACTAAGTGCAGATCGACGGTGGAGGATTGATGTGCCAGTTTGAATATTTAGAGTGAATGTTGACCGTTGGATCCGAGAAAGTAATGGATGACAAAGATTGGTGAATAGAGAGCACAGCAGGATGCCAATGGACTGGATGTGGGGACCTGATGATTTATGAACGCGGGTTCATTCTTTTTGAAGTCTGGCCATGCTTTCGACTGTGTGCTTTCCCATGTATTCCTGTGTATTTCGAATAAAGTGCTGTGGTCCCGATTTATAAAGAAAAATCGACTAAGTCGTATGGTCCTGGTTTCTAAAGGCTAAGGCCACGAATAATTCTTCTGATAAGTTTGTGGGCCAAAACCCACAGGTATCAGGGTTGAATATTGATATGAAAGGGGTTTTGGCCTTACCCCAAATTCATTTTTCATCATTTGGAGACAGTTTTTGGAGACAGCGGGTTCTGGCTGAGGGAAGGACACTGGAGGAAACCACTGTGCATTTTTAAATGGTAAGGGAGGTTGGGATTTCTACGCATTGCATGGTTCGAACAAGCAACGGAAAATCTTGAGGGTTACATATGTAAAGTATGTAGTTTAGGAAAGTTGGATGAGGCTAGGATGCTAAGGAAACTCCGAAATTTAGCTAAGTGTGGGATCAGTGGAAATTATGTGAATAGTGATAAAAATTCACTACGATCACACACTTGAAAACTTATCGATACAACATAGACCATCCAAAACATATAACACATACTTAACTTAATGCAACAACCTTTGTGGTAGCTTACGGCAAGTGCGGCTTCGATTATAGACTTCGGGAGGATAAAGGCGAAACTTGTGTAAGATTGTGTGAAATGAGTGTTAAACATTTATCATTCTCATAAATATTTCCCCTTGAAGCAAAACAAACCTCCCTTTGCATGACAAGCGATTACCCCCATGCCCAAAGATGACACATTCTATGTAAAGATAAAAGCATAAACGACTCTTAAGATTGAAAAGGGGAGCTTGAGATCATCAACTTACCAATCAGTGACTAAGGAACAATTGATCACAATATCCATAGTAGGCTCTGAAATTTAAGTGCAGGCCAAAATTTTGGAGGGTGTTGCAGCCTCTACAACAGACCCTTCACCTTCTTGCTAGCTTCGTTTTCAACTAGTGTCTTGAATTCTACGAGCTCAGAGAATATCTTTATTCCATGTGAAGAATATCCAACACTTCCGTGAGAAGTCATCAATAGAAGTGACAAAATATTTGTGTCTGACAGTGTAGTTTGTCAAGAAAGTTCCATAAACATCATAGTGGATCCTTTCTAGGATTGCATGTGCTTTGTTGTCCTGATCATGGAATGTGGATTTTATGTACTTTTGTAATGTACATCCTTTGCATATATCCTATTGCTTAAGTGCTCCTTTAGAGAGGCGAGTGGTTATTTGTTTTATAATACTGGAGGTACCATGATACAAATGACCAAGTATTTTGTGCCAAAGTTCGTCGACATTGCGACCTTCACTTTCTCCGCCTTAGTGCTTAATGTAGCAAATTCTTCCACATCTAGCTTATACAAGTTCTTCACATAAACCCTGATCTGCTTCACCTGGCCCGTGGCTATGTTTCTCAGGAATGCTTTTCCTTTGTTGAATATCACTTCACAACCATGGTAAACCAACCACTCAGTGAATGCTAGTAGACAAACCCCTAATCCTTTACCTTTACCTTTTTTTAATATTGCCTCATATTGAAATTTTGAAGACAAAATATTTATTTTCTCTTAAAAAATTGTCTTAAAGTCCCCCTTCGTGTAGTAGTGCCAAATGCAAAAATAAACAAGTTGTCTCTAATCATATCAGCATATATGAAAGGGATAGAAGAGGAATTGATGTTCGAGAAATCTTGTTAGTAAAACTTGTCGCATTCTTCTTAGTCGACTACCCCCACAAAACAAAGAGCCCAACAAATCGTTGTCTTTATATAAGATAACATGAATGGTAATTAAAATAACAACCTCGATATAGGTGCAAGACAATAGCTGTCTACAAGCTGGCCGACTTAGGGTGCACTGTCGCAATCAATTTTTCAGTTGTAATTAGATAATATCATCTTAAATTGATATGTTTGTGTCTTAATTGTTAATTGTATTAAGCATAGGTTTTTTTTTTTTCTAAGTAGTACTAATCTATTAATATAATACAAAAAAGTTACAAAGAAACCTGATCTCAGAGATGTTAAGCATCAGTCATCATCACAAAATGCAACTGTTGGTATTGGACTGCCCCAACAGAGGGGAAACCAGTCCAAGAAGATTTGAAGACTACCCCTGTTATGGGGGAAACCAACCATTGAACCAGAATAACTATTTCAACGTAGACCTTGGTTTTCCAAAATGAACAAAGAGGAATGCAATCCTGAACCAAAAAGATAGGGACATAACCAAGTAACAGTATGCCATTTCCACCTAGCAGAGAGTCAACCATAGAATTCAAGACACTTGGCGTGAAGACAGAACACATCCAGACCACAAAACCACGAATCATAGAAAAATATCTGCCTGGAAGTCAGACACCTTTGCGAGAGACCAAAAACCACAAAAAGTTAGACGAATCTACCTGGGAGATGGAGGCCTTTGCATGAGGCCACATGTTAGGCTGGTGGTTCCTCCAGAGCTGGCTCTTCCTCAATCTGGTAGGCAAACTGATACCAATCGTCATCCTCTTCAGACGCGCCGCGATCTTGAACACTTGGATAATATACAGTGCCTTCAACATCCATCTGTCTCTTACCAACGTCCCCAACTTTATCTTTGTCATGCAGAACCTTACTGCTTTCACCTTGATGCTTGTTGTTGATCCCATGACTACCTGTCTCTTCCCTGTTCTGCTTATTCCCACGACTGGAAAGAGTAGCTTGTGTCGTAGAATCTTCCTTGAAAGAAATTGTGATGGTAGCAGTGATTGTAGGCCTGTTTAGTGAACTGCAGAAATGAAATTGTGTGCTGTGAGGGCCAAAAAGAGGAGGAAGTGGGAGATCCACAGTGTGGACAACATTTTCCGTCCAACCTCTCCCACTTCTGGTATTCGGGTAGCTATGAGTGGGGTTAATGAGCGAGTTGGGAAATTCAGTAGTTGAGTCCAGGGAGTTAGAGGTGGAACTGGTAGAAGCTCACGAGCGGTTAAAACCTCCATGCGAACCTCCACGCCTACTACGCATGTGGTGCCTGAGGTGAGCCACGGCTGAATTGACAGCGAAAGAATTGGAATGAAGGCGATGATGAGCGGGAGCAGGGGTGGGCGAACCACAATCAATAAAACAATGACAGGAATGCGAAAAATGAAAACCATTACCATAATTCTGACAAGGGAGAATTAGGCAGCGACTGCCTGTAGCAGTTCTGAAACACGGTTCAGTCGCTTGCAGAGGACAAATGCCATGGAGAAGGGGAGGAGTAACAAAATGGTTTGCAGGGACCATGGTGTTGAACGAGGTGAGCTCGTCACAGCTTTGGGAGTTAATAAATGTCACCTGCAAGGTGTTTTTAATCCATCTGCGGTGAGCTCTCAAGACGAAGCACTTAGCCAGATGGCTTCCCAACCCACCGGCGATCCGTCTTGTCATTTAAATGTTGTTGTTGACACCCACATCCGGGTGCGTTTCCTCTGCATTTTCCCTTTCCTTTTGCACTAGATGATTGAAATCCTGCAATTGATGAGTATTGGCTATAGTGCTAAGAGCTCCTACATGAAGAGTCTTACCACTTTCAATGCCAATGTTTGCTAGGAGGTCTGCTACTATGTTACCATTCTAACGAGTGTGCCTGATGGTAACTGCTATATGAATGAGTATCCACTGTTCAATCTGTTCCAGCCTTTACGCCAATCTCCAACTGCTACCCACTTTATGTGCTAGAGTTCCCTGTAAGATCTGGTTGATCATGTTAATTAAGATCTGAGAGTCCCCTTCAATTATGAGTGGGAAGAATCTATTGTTTTGAGCCAGGAGAAGTCCTTGCCAAATTCCTTCTAATTCAGCTGAGTTGTTTGTATCCCAACCTATTGACCCCATGAATGTTTGGAGAACATTGCCCTTGTGATTTATAAATATTCCCCCAAATCCTACTTTACCTGGATTTCCATTTGATGCTCCATCAAAGTTGAGCAGTACCATGTGTGGTGGGTGTGGAGTCCATTTGTTAGGTGTATCTCCAGAGGGAGGGATTTTCCTTAGGTGTACCTGCTCATGGTTCCACTGAAGGTTCCAGTTCAGCCATATATTTTGTTCCTGTGGTGTGGATGGGAAATCATCATCAAGCCACGTTTGGAGCATCAAGGTTTCTCGTATGTTTTGACATATATTGATCCATATAACTTCTATGGGAGAGGAATGGTCTTTGAAGATGCGGCTATTTCTCTCTTTCCAGATTGTCCACATGAGGAAACCTGGTATTAGCTTCCATAAGATGTTTAAGATTTTTCTTTTATAAGGGTGAGGTGCCTAAGAATGAATAGCACTGGTTAAATCCTCCTTATTTCGTCCATCTCTTTGACATCTGAAGCTAACCTTCTCCCAAAGTCGGGTTGCTAATAGACATGAGTTTAGGAGATGTTCCTTAGTTTCTTCTGCCTGTTTACAATTTGAGCAGATGGAAGGTCTGTGAAAACTCCGTTTCCTTAGATTATCCCAGGTAAGGATTCTATTTTGGTACAGCAACCAGGGAAAGGTGGATATTTTTTGCCAAATTGGTGGTTCCCAAACTTTGTGCCAAAGGCTATCCTTGACAGTATGGTCCCTTAGTATTATATGATATGCTTCCCGGGAAGTGAAGGTACCTCTCGTTTCATAACCCCATCTGATGATGTCTTTCTTATCTGATTGGTGAATTTTCCTGTTTGAGAGTTCCGTATCCAGGCTATCTTTGATGGATTGCGTGGCTTGCCCAAGAGTGAGGTTCAAGCATAGCCATTGCCTATAACCTTGGTTTTGAACTTCCTCCCAAAGTTGATTTACGTTGATCGTCGGTTGCTCTACCCAATCCTGAAGCTGGTGGGGCTTGAGTAGGTCCTTCAATTTTGGTCTTTGCTGCCAGGAGTCCTCCCAAAACCTCGCATTATCTCCATTCCTGATTTCCCAAAAATGTTGTTGTTGGATTAGATCTTTATGTTGTTTAGCAGCATTCCAAATTAGAGAGCTTGTGCCAACTTATTTGAGCCGAATTAAATCATCCACTGGTCTTGGATTTGAGAGATCTGTAGTTTTTATCTTTTGAATTGACCGGAGAGCCATCTTCATCCACTGGTCTATTATGAGCATACTTAGCTGTCCAGAGGATTGCCTAAGGAGTATATGGGTTCGAGAGCCATCTCCACTAGATGTGCACTCCCATGACCTCGTTGCTGTGCTGAGGATCCTGTAATCCAGTGCCTCCAGAGGATTTTAGGTGACAAACTATTTCCCACTTTACCAAAGCCCATTTTCTTTTTTTGTTTCGTATTCCCCCATAAAAAATCCCGTTGAAGATTTTTTATTGCTTTAAGAACCCATTTGGGTGCTGCCAAGACCGTGAAGAGGTAGAGCAGCATAGATTGTAGCACTGCCTTGATTAGAACTAGGCCACTCACCATATTGAGAGCTATGAAGGTCCATGAAGATATATGGGCTTCCAATTTTTCTAGGAGAATTTTCTAGGATGAGTGCTTTAAGGCAGAGGCTGTCATTGGAGCTCCCAGGTATTTGGAGGGCAGAGATGCAATCGAGAAGCCCAAAATTCTGGCTATGGATACTTGAGTGATGGGAGGTGTGTGAAAGAAGAAGACTTGAGATTTTGATTTGTTAATGCAAGCGCTAGAGGCATCCGAAAAGTCAGATAAAATTGATTTCAGCTTACGGGCTTCCTGGACCGAAGGATGACCAAATAACATATTGTCATCCACAAATTGCTGGTGGGTGAAAGCAAGGGTATTCTGGAAAGAAAGGCCACGTAATTGCTGGTTTTGAAGGGAATCTTTGATGTAACGTCCAAGACCTTCCGCCATAATAACAAATAGAAAGGGTGAGAGAGGGTCCCATTTTCGGATACCTCTGGACAGGTGGAAGGGGGTGGAGGGGGTCCCGTTGACAAGAATTTAGAAAAAGGTAGAAGTGATGAGACTCATAATCCATATTACCCGAGGGGGGTAAAGCCAAAGGCTAGCAGTATTTTTTGAATATATTTCTAGCTTAAAGTATCGAAAGCTTTTGAGAGGTCGATTTTAGGAGCATACCTGCCTTTTTGGTTTGCTTTAGGGAGTGAATGATTTCATGAGTGAGAATTATGCCATCGATGATCTGCCTTCCTTCCATGTAACTTTATTGCTCCAGTGATATAAGAAGAGGAAGCAGGGGCTTGAGGCATGTGGCGATCACTTTGGAGACAATTTTATACAATACATTGCATAGCGCAATAGGTCGGAATTTGTCGGAGTCTGGCTGTTCTCCTCCTTAGGGATGAGGGTGATGAAGGTGGCATTCAAGGATGGAAGCATCCATCTGTTAAGTCTGGACTCCTCTACTACTTGCCAGACTTCCTCCTTGATTAGATCCCAGAAGTTGTGAAAGAAGTCCGAAGGGAACCCATCTGGTCCGGGTGCTTTCCCAACTTTGAGTTGTCGCATAGTTGTCTCCACTTCCCGTAAAGAAATAGGCCCGAGGAGTATTTGATTATGTTCCTCAATTACGATCTTAGGAATAATCTTGATGATATTCTCTATAGCTGGCAGCCGATCAGTCTCCGTTTCTTGATGCACCCTCCAAAAGTGGGTGAGGAGTTCCTATTCTATATCTTCATGCTTCTCTAGATGTTCCCCTTGTCGATTTTGGAGGAGAGTAATGCTATTGTGCATTCTCCGTTGGATAGTGGTATGGTGGAAGAAATTTGTATTGCGTTCGCCCTCTTTAAGCCATTGGATCCTCGATTTTTGTCTCCAAAGAATCTTTGCCTTTCTTGCTCTTTCTGAGATCTACATTTGTAGTTGACGTTCCTGTTCTGCTATGGTTTCGGATCTGCCTTCAGCTATGATTCTCTACTGTAATTTTTGCATTTCTTGTTCAAGAGTGTTTTGCGCCTGAAAGATATTTCCGAAGGTAAAGCGATTCCACTATTTTATTTTTTCCTTGATATGTTTTAGCTTTTGTTGGAGCTTGTACATTTTTGCACCTTCTGGTGGTGTGAAATTTCTCCATGTCTCTGTTATCAGGTTATGAAAATCGGGGTGATTCAGCCAAAAGGCTTCAAAGCGAAAGGGCCTGCGAACATTGTTTCCCATTCTTTGCCAGTGAAGCCTAATAGGCCAATGGTCTGAGCTAGAGAGTGGCAATATAGAGGCCAAGAGATCCCCGCCAATATGTATTGCGTTATCAAAGATCAGGAATCTATCTAACCGAGATGCAATTTGGTGGGCATCTTCACGCTTGTTGTTCCAAGTATAAATGCCATTATTGAATTCCATATCTATAAACCTGTTGTTATGAATGTAGTTTTTGAAGTGCGTGCTTTCACAGTCTAGCTTGATCCGTCTTCCTCTTCTTTCCTCCAATCTTGTAGTCATGTTGAAGTCCCCTCCTGTGATTCAAAGTGGGTGGGATCTTTCTGAGTTGATCTGAGTAAGGGTGTTCAATGTGTCTACTTAGTTTGTTGCTTCCCGGGGCAAGTAGACATTAGTTAAGTGTCCATGAACATTTGTCCCTGTTAAATGAAACTTGGCCTAAATAAAGTGCTTAATGGCATGTATGTTGGTAAGTGTTATAGCTCTATCATCCCAAATGATGGCTAGTCCTCCTGAGGCTCCCATGGATTCCACCGCCACTTCTTTGCTTCATGGCCATGCTTTGGCAAGGATCTGGTCCAACGTTGTGGAATTACACTTGGTCTCCTGTAAGAAGAGAATTTGAGGCTTTTCCTGTTGTAGCATGTCCTTATTAATCGTCCCTTCCCCGGGCTGTTGAGCCCTCTGATGTTCCATGAGATGAGCTTCATGATTCACGATTAGGAAGGGGATTGTCTATAATTATTATTCTTAGAGTTTGATCATACCTAACTTACATTGAGATATATCACCACCTTCTTGGAGAAAAATGCATATGCCATATCTAAATGTTGGTATTTTTGTATTCAAATGCTCCACCTTATTGTGATATCAGAGATATTATTTTATTTCTTCAAATATTCACTTAGCTCTCTCGAGACACTGGTAACTTCTGAGTAACAAGTATACTTAACTACCTTCTTAGAGATTAACATACACCAAGTTGCTTGCCTCTTACATCCAATCCTCCAACACTACTAGGAAGAGGCCCCATGGCTAACTTCAAAGGTTACATAAACAAAATTTCAAAAGCCTAAATTACTCCCTTAACATCATGATCATTACACTTTTCTTTATGGCCTTAAATGTTAGAAATGCATCTCTTAAGCAACAGGAATACCTCTTTCTTTTCAAGCTTCATTATCATTACAAATATGTTACCTACTAATATACGCCTAATGATTTTTTCTTCATATTTCTTCTTTTAAATCATTTTTTTCTTTATTTCTAGTGTATTTTAATATTCACATTCTCATCTCCATATATTCATTCTTAATAGTTTTTTTAATATTCACATTCTCATATCTATATATTCATTCTTAATACTTTTTCAAACCAACAGTAGTTCTTATAAATATTAAAAGATAAAAGTGGTCATTGCATTAAATATAAAGTTTTGTCTTAAAATATTTTTGTCTCAAAATGCTTTTGTTTTAAATATAAAGTTTTGTCTTAAACTGTTTTTGTCTTAAACTATTTTTGTCTTAAATATAAAGTTTTGTCTTTAAATTTTTGTCTCAAACTACTTTTGTCTTAAATATAAAGTTTTGTCTCAAAATATTTTCGTCTTAAATTATTTTTGCCTTAAATATAAAGTTTTGTCTTAAAATATATTTGTCTCAAACTAGTTTTGTCTTAAAATATTTTTGTCTTAAACTATTTTTGTCTTAAATATAACGTTTTGTCTTAAAATATTTTTGTCTCAACCTATTTTTGTCTTAAAGTTTATATTTAAGACAAATCAATTGATATTAATTTTTAATATTAAATAACTAAAATAAAAAAATGATTTTTTGAGACAAAAGATTTTTTTTGAGACAAAAGATTTCTTTTGTCTCAAAAGTGCCCTTGGTGTAGTAGTGATTTGAGCGCCGAGTATGTTGCCAGTTACCAAGGCGACGTAAAGTTTGAGATCACCGGTGTTCTATACCATGAGGTGACCCGCGTTTGGGAGTGGGATGACATGGGCTTTGCGCCCTCAGGGCTGCTCACAGGCATTGCGGATTATATTCACCTCACCACGGGTTTTGCCCCATCGCACTGGTCTAAGCCCGACAGTGGTGACGACTGGGACAAGGGCTATGAAGTGACTGCCTACTTCCTCCAGTATTGTGACACCGCTGCCTCTGGTTTCGTTGCGAAGATGAATTCGAAACTGCGCGATGGATGGGACGTGGGTTTCTTCCATGACATCACTGGTAAATCTGTTGATAAACTTTGGAAAGGTTACAAAGCTAAGTATGCAACTTCATCCTAAGAAAGATGGAATACAGATGACCTTCTTGTATCTCAACTATACTTTGATGGGTAGGTATCATTTTGGGGGTTTGAGTAGACTTGAGTGGTGATACTAATAACATATGTTGCTTCCTGGAGGTCACACTTTTTCATTGTTTTATAAATGATAAAGTCTTATACAAATAAAAGGTTTCGTAATAAAAGTTTGCTTAATCAATGTACGTTCTTATTCCTATAAAATATTTCTTTAATTGAGGTATAGTTGTGAAGGAATTTTAGAATTAAATTATTATGCTTATTAATTTTATGGGTAAACAGGAGAAGCTGCATGGGAGCAAGTCCCTGCCATGAGCGGGCTTTAAGAAAAGAAACACTACTAGAAAGGTAAAGTAAGTAAAGCAACAATAGCCCTAAAAGCCAGTGTTGAAAAGAAACACCACCACAAAGGTAAAGTAAGTAAAGCAACAATAGCCTTGAAAGCCACTGTTCATTGAGCTTCAATTTTCGTATGACTATCAGCAATGGCAAGAAGATGATCAGAATTGTTACTGCAGCAAACAACTGAATCACAATCTGTGGAAGAACCAGCAAGTTAGTCTATTGCACTACTGCAGTCTTGCATTAATCCAAGAAAATCCTTTAGAACATGAAACACATGCCACCTAATGATCAATGTCAGAAACAATAAATACTGCCAACTGAGCCAACCATATGATATCTAGTTGTGTTGATGTGCATATTTGTATGTAATGTAAAATGATAAGCATACTGTTAATCTCATTTAATGAGATAAGAGATTTGCCTAGAGAAGAAACTCAGGCACATACCACTTTTAGCAAATACAAGGTGGGTTAAATCTGGGTGAGGAAACCTATTAGGCCAAATAGGCTTACGTTGAGCTGTGGAGGGCCTCCGAAGGTCTGCATTAAGGATTAAAAGGCTAGGCTTGAAAGAGTGCATGGAGGAGAGAGAGGCTACTACAGGCAACATTAAGGTTACTACTAAAGATATTTTTCGATACCTTGCAACTAAGAAATTAACTAGGAACAATGGGATAGATGGTAGCTAATATGCATCCTTGGCAAGCCAAAGCTCCATAGTGTAGTTGGTTCCTAAATCAACCATACATATGGGCCATGGCAGTATGCCATTATTTCAGCGCAACCTACTACATAAATAACGATCGAGGTAAGGATCAATATTTAATACCCTGCAGACATCTTTTACCCTAGAAAATAGGCCACCATGTCCAGAAACTCCTCCAAGTAGGAATGCAGTTGGATCATGTACTGCAAAATGGGTGAATGCCAAAAGAATCTATAAAAATCAATCAACCAGAAATGTTCAAAATAATAAAATAATACGCAGAAAAGAATGATAAAGTAAATAGATGAAGATCTCTCACAGCTGATGAAAAGAAATGGATAGTGCAATCATCTGGTGTACATATGCTAGACCAACCCAACCTACATTAAGCCTATAGCTTCAAGTCCGGACAACTTTGAAAGAAAAAAATTACCAAGCTTTCCAGTGTCCATGATAAAATCGGAGGAATGTTGGAGGTTGGTTTTTTACTCAGCTTTATTTATGAGAAATCATACTTGTCCATTTGTAGTTTTGTATATTTCGAGCCATAAGATTCAGGAACTCTAGAAAATCAATTGTCACATTTCCATCAGCATCAACTTCACTGACCATGTCCTGCAGATCAGTTTCAAATGGATTCTGTCCTAGAGAGCGCATAACAGTACCCAATTCTTTGGTAGTAATGCAGCCTGTAGAAAAGCATGGTCAGCAGATTGACTCAATTAAATATGACCCCAGCTAATTATTCTTCAATTTTAATAAGAGTGTTTGCAATGCCCATATAATGCAAATTTTCAAAAATGACTTATTTTAAAATCTATAGATTGTACTGCATATTATAAAACCGCAAGGATTTTGGCCAGTGGAAAACACTGTTAGTTGCCTACTATAAAATCAGGTCAAAAAAACAAGCTAAATGGGTATGTTTCCATTTTTATAGCAACCTTTATAGGAAGACAACCGAGTCGTACTCACAAGGTGGCCCCTCAATCTTGCTCAAATCACATTTGACTTGAATAAGAAAACCACTAGCTGAAGTCCATTGCTTGGCCCATGGCGGCAATAAGCCTTAATAGGACTACTATCTTAGTCCATGCACTTATTAGTTCCATTCACCTCTTGGGAACGGTGTATCGAGAACAGTTCACGTCGAACTGGGCATGGTGGGTCACACAAATTGTAACACCTCTTGGGCAGGGTGGAAAGAAAAGCAGTAACAACCACCACCTCCTCCTGTACATGGGTAGAGTGCTTTTTTGAAGGCCTGTTAAGCTAGCTGTCTTTGCTGTGTATGGGTAAGCCTCTGTAGGAACTGTGTTTCTATCTACAGGGATCAGTATTTAATACCCTGCAGACATCTTTTACTGAGAAAAATAGGCCAGCATGTCCAGAAACTCCTCCAAGTAGGAATGCAGTTGGATCATCAAGAGCACCAAGCGCTGCTGTACCCTGATGTAGGTGGTCTTAACTATTGAACAGATCTATCATGACGTTCTTAAAAATATACATTTAACTAAAGCCAAAACCACTGATTAGGAATCTTCAGTTTTTTGCCTCATTTTAATGCCTTCATTAGCCAATTTCATTAAAATTGGAGGTCATTGACTTGAGAAACAAAAAATTTATTCCATATAAGAATAATTCTAAAGATGTTCGAGATACCAATCCCCGCCTTGAAATAGAACCAATGAGGCTATGCCATCATTCAATGGTCGTAGAAAACTTGATGATGAAACCAAAGCCACTAGACTTATTCAAATAATAAAATGGCAAAGTCTAAAGTGACAAGAGTTTACTAAAACTGAGGTAAGACTTGAGAGTTCTCAGGAAATTATTTATATATATTTGAAAAATATTATAATAATAATAATAATTTAATTATAAGATCACGGCCAAGATCAGCCAGACACCAAAGTGGCACAAGGGATCCACTTATACACAACAATTTGACTGTTAAAGTCTACAGAGCTGACATACTCTACCCTACTGTAAAATCAGGTCAAAAAAGCAAGCTAAATGGGTAGGTTTTCTTTTTTACAGCAAATTTTATAGGCAGACAACCAAGTCGGACTCACAAGGTGGCCCCTCAATCTTGTTCAAATCACATTTTACTTGAAAGTATGAGTCATACCGGTGATTCAAAATTGCAACTATGACTAAGGGTTGTGTAAGACTTCGAGGAGCTAGCTAAACTTAGTTTCCTCAAAAATGAGGTGAACTTAAGAGGACACAGATTCAGAAGAGTTTGATGAAACTAGGTAGAATGGCCTACCAAAGAAAGGTTGGTCCTGGGTTCATCCTAGCCCATCAAATTGTCAACACTATCATAACCAAATATTGAGGTTGGTTGTCAGTGGTTGCTTGAACCAAAACATGCATATGGGGAAGCGCAAGTTTTAGACAATTTTAATGGAAGAGCGCTCTGTAACAGTAGCATTGCAGAAGGAAAATGCCTGTAATTAGTGGTTCACCTTTAAAAGGCCATTTCCTAGTGAAAAGGGTTCATTATTGGTGCATAATGCATTTGGCCAAGTGTAATGCATATAGAGTTCACAGAAAGCATTTTCAAAGAAGGAAAAACAAAATTGGAAAGGTAACTTTAATGCTTTAAAGTTTTGATACTGTATTTGGATCACTAAGAATCTAAGATCAGATGTCGATAGACAAATAAATGTTCTTCAGAAGAAAAACAAAGAGAAATGAATTCCAACAAGCAAAGCAAGAAAAGGACTCACCTTCAGAATCTTTGCTGATAAAACAAAGTACATTTTCTGGCTCTGATGGAGTTGGGAGTTTCTTGGCAAACTTATTGGCCTTGCAAACCAGAGCAACAAATTCATGGTTGTTTGCCAGGACCAAGTCGTCTAGTATTGGTATCGCTGCGACAGAAGGAAATGGCCGCTTCAGATTCTCTTGGATGCTGGTTGTTCTTAAAAACCTCTTGGAAGATATGCAACCCATCCCTCAGATATCCACGCCCGCTCTAACCTCCATTGTGGATAACTTCAACTGTATTGATTTCTCTATGGCAGCAATCAGCAAACCCTTGTTCACAAGTCCATGGAGTGACCGAAAAAGAAATCAGAATGCAAGATCTCATTCAGAAATAAAAATTGATTTCTTCTGCAGGGATAAGTTTTGACACATAATCTTGGCAGATATAAACACCAAGGCAAATATATGAACCTGCTCTTTAGATATAAAGAGTTGATCAATTGTTATTTTTTACTGTTTGTACCTTTTGTGCAGTTCCATTATAAATTTCAATGGCAAATTTCGAGCATGAAGATTACTGACCTAGACCATAAATTCTGGTAGTCTGAAGCGAAGAAACGAAAGAGTAGTTTTGGCTTCTTATCGAATTAATGATTCTAGTTTGTTTGCTAATATCTACTTTTTCCGCCAATCCTTATCAATATTTTCACACCTAATAAGACGAATCGAAAGGCCAGCAGCTGTCAGATCAACTAAATTTGTAAAGGTAATCAGGATGACCAAAATTTTCAGTCTTATAAAAAAATTTATGTTCCAAAGGATTCCTAAAACCTATCTTCAATCAAACAGCGGGGCAAGAAATGTACATGTTCAAAATCTAAATCCTAAAATTTGTGCTTAATCGAACAACAGGAATTTGTTCTTTAACAAGAAATTGAAACATTTATAAAGTGATCAGCTCCAATTCTCCATGATCACTTCATTGTGGAAACATGCTTTGTTATCAAACCAGGTCATGCACAAATAATTTGCTGCATTTTGACATATCGACAACTTTTAAAGCTCTGAAAAGTTGAAATGAAAGCCTTTGTCGTAAAAAAAACATTGTGTTATCATCTCAAAAGCAAATCTTGCTAATATTTTGACCTCCCTCCAAATTCGACCGCAATATTGCTAGAATGAAGTGAATTTAGACCTCGATAAACTACTTTGACTGCAATATTTCTAGAATGAAGTGAATTTTTTGCATTATTTAATGTATTTTATGCATTTTAGAGATATTCAGAATGTTTTAAAATGAAGGAAATCCTCCCTTATAGATTTTCGGTGGCCCGAAACCGATATCGCAGACATGTAATCGTTGTAAAGTCTGTAGATCGTATAAAAAAAAATTGTATCCATTTTTGGGTATTTCTTTTTATAGAATACACTATTTCCTTAAAATTAAATCAAAACAGCGTGCAAGGATTTACGGTCTCGCATGCAGATATACCGGATTTTGCATGACATTAAACTTCTATAAAGCCACAGTACAACTCCATATCCCACAAACAGTCTTCTAATGGCACATTTAATCAAGTTCAGGAACATACAATAAAACAAGTAAGTCTAACTCCATATCCCACAAACAGTCTTGCAATGTCTAATAGGAATTCCTCCTATACAAGAGTAGAATATAAGTACATTGTACTCTTTCTTAGAAACCATATTTCCTGAGAGAAGATAATAGTCCTAATTTTAGTATTCTCATAAAGAAATGTTGAATGAAAGAACTATTAAGTTGAATGGGGATCCTAACAAACATTTGAAAATAATATAATGAACCACGCAGTGATATATGAGACTGAAGACACCCTCAATGCCTACACTCAGAATTCATTAGGAGTTTAGCTTTGAAGTGCAACTATAGAATATTAATGGGACTCCACTCCCAATTGCATCGCTTCAAACCAAAGAAATGAGGCCAAGTATATTGAAAACCTGTCTCTACTTAAAGCACCATATATATATATCACAGCGTGGAGCCTACAAATCTTTTGAATCTAGTTCAATACGATGTATATTATTGGTAATGGCCCGCCTTGTTTAGAAGTAGATGAAGTTTCACATTAATATATTATATAAGTACAGGCAATAGAATTCAAATACATTAAGAAGCCCAAATCTAATTTAGTCTGATATTTGAAATACAGAGAATTCTAATGGCTTCCATTTGTTTTTTTAACTAACTGATGCTTCTTAGGAAAGTAGATTTGTCATAAAAGTATGTACATGATTTTGACCAGTAATGAAAATTAAATTCCAGATCAATCTACTAATCTACAATATGCAAAACAATATAAAATAGATTTGGGAACTCTATTGGCAACACACTCTACAGTTTCCATAGTCATTGTATTAAACACATCAAATCAGATAAATCCACAAGGTTTAGCAACAATTTTTTAAGGTCACACACTATGGAAATCCACCATAACTAAAGGACCATGACCATTTGAAGCTGCATATGGTATCAGAAAAAACAATAAAAGGAAGAATTTGGAGTTTTATTAAAATCCACCAACACTGCGAAAGTATCTTACTAAAGCTGCCCAATCCAAGAGTCACAACAGTTCTTAGATTTAAAATAACTTTTAGGCCCTAAAATCATAAAAGTCTGCTAATAGTTGCGAAACAGGTAATTCTTGGTAGGTAAATCCAGTGATTCCACCACCCATAGCCATAACCCTAGTTACACCCAAAGAACAAGTACAACTCCTCCATGTCAAATTATTCTGCCAAGTTCATCCAAATAGAAGCAACATGATGTTCAATCCAAGGAACCGTATGAAATCACAATACAAGAGGAATTCCTCCTATACAAGAGTAGAATATAAGTACATTGTACTCTTTCTTAGAAACCATATTTCCTGAGAGAAGATAATAGTCCTAATTTCGGTATTCTTCTGGAATCTTTCCCTTTGAAAGCGCACCCTTGAACAAAGTTATGAACTATTAACTATCATTGTTCATAAAGAAATGTTGAATGAAAGAACTGTTAAGCTGAATGGGATCCTAACAAAAATTTGAAAATAATATAATAAACCACGCAGTGATATATGAGACTGAACACACCCTCAATGTCTGCACTCAGAATTGATTAGGAGTTCAGCTTTGAAGTGAAACTATAGAATATTAATGGGACTGCACTCCCAATTGCATCGCTTCGAACCAAAGAAATGAGGCTAGGTATACTGAAAACCCGTCTCTGCTCAAAGCACCAAATATATATCATAGCTTGGAGCCTACAAATCTTTTGAATCTAGTTCAATACGATGTATATTATTGGTAATGGCCCGCCTTGTTCATAAGTAGACGAAGTTTCACATTAATATATTATATAAGTACATGTAATAGAATTCAAATACATTAAGAAGCCCAAATATGATTTAGTCCGATATTTGAAATACAAAGAATTATAATGGCTTCCATTTGCTTTTTTAATTAACTGATGCTTCTCAGGAAAGTTGATTTGTCATAAAAGTATCTACAATTTCCATAGTCATTGTATTAAACCTATCAAATCACACAACGGTTCTTAGATCTATTGAATATTTGGAAATGATGTATATAATTGAATAACATTTGAAAAAAACAGATATATTTTCCAGCTTCCAAGAGGAGATATAGAGAGATAAATTTGGAGTGGAGGACGCTTGGAATCACCATATTCATAACTTCTGGAAACAAATTTGAATTGTGCATCCCAGAATTCAATGACAATCCCTCGCAAAGAACCAAGAGACCATTCCCTGACACAAAAATAGAGTAAGTCTTCTGTACATATAAGTACAACAACATTACAATTAAAAGGAATAATATTAGAAGACATTGCCTTAACAATCTTACAAAACATTTCCTTTATAAGACTAATTTGTCTCTTGAAATTTTAGATTCGCGTCATTTGGCCCTGAGGTTGACTAGAGAGCCTATATGGACGATGCATACCATTCTAATTCAGTGGTTGGTCATTGCCTTCTGCAATTGCAATCAATATGGAAATGTTGGCATAAGAGACTTCAATAGGAAACATAATTTCGTTTCAACATCAATAGTTTTTCGGGAACCGTATTTTTCCATTGAATGCACAATGACCTATCAATAGTTTTTTGGGAAACCATATTTTGCCATTGAATGAAAAACGACCTCTGATGCCTTACATCAATATCACATTGGACCTTAAACATAGCAAAACAGGAGGGTAAAAATGCATGAAAATCACAATGAAAGAAGGCCTAAGCTCCTCAACTTACTTGCTTAGTCTTGTTGGATCTAAGGAAGCCAAAATATGCCATCAACATTGTTTATTGAGCTTCTTTCGTGGCTTGTGTTAGCACTTGAAATTTCACCTCAGGCTGAGAAAGGTAAACCTCAAGGCTACATCAAACCATTCAGCCTCGTAGCTAGCCCTACGGGGCACGAGAAGGCTCTCTCCGGTCAATCTCGGCAGATCTTCAATGGGATGAGATGACCAACAAGGTAACACTGATATTAGGCTAGTAAACTGATCAAAAGGGTTGATTTGGGGTTTTTTGGGTTTTTGGTGGCAAATTGAGGAATTGCAATTTTGGGTGCGGGGATTGGACACAGTTTCTGCAGGGGGTTCCTTGGGGCGAGGTAGGAAACAGTATTGATGCCTTAACTTGAGATGGATGATCAGGAATGAAAGATGAGGAGCTAAAGAGAGCAAACATTGACTTTGAATTCCCTTTAGACAGTAGAAAACATTGAAATTAAACAAATTTAAAAGCAGAGCATGGCTAGCATGAATTCATACTTTAACACTTCATTTGTTTAATGTGCAGCAGTAAAGAAAGGAAATGAATCACATAAAAAAGCTTACAAGAACATTGAGAAAACACACCATCAACACATGAGTCCACAAGAATCCCAAAGATGACTGCTCATCCTTCTAGGAGCTGTTTCAACTAATTCTAAACTGAGCACTAAAATCTAGGCAGTCAAAACAACTTGCCTCTATAAGGGGTCGAGCTCATCCTTCTAGGATCTGTTTCAACTAATTCTAAACTGAGCACTAAAATCTAGGCAGTCAAAACAACTTGCCTCTATAAGCTAGGAAACCAATCCATTCATTAAATATTTACCCTTGACATGAATGAATCTTATAGAAGTGTTAAACAAGAGTAAAAGTGTCTTAGAGTTACAATAATTACATCAAAGATAATCATCTTCAACCCCAAAAAGTCAAACCAAGTCAAACTGTGCTTTTCCGAGCTGTACAGTGAAATCTGGCAAAGTTTGCTCAACGGGTCGCGCCCCTTTGGAGCTCTGTTTGGGGCACTTGTAGGTGTCAGAATTGGGTTCAGGATATCTCATTGGAAAGGTCTGTGAGTCTAATTTTCAACCCAACTGGCATTTTTGAATTTGGAGGTCATTTGCCCAGTCAAAACTCAATTCTCCCAAGACTGGTCAAAAAGTGCCAAATGAGGTTGCCTCAAGGAAGAGTGTTGTTGCAGTCAACGTTTGAATGCCTTCCTCAACCCCAAATTTAGCTCATGATAACTCATTGGAAAGATCTTTGTATCTAGTTATCATTTTACCCATCAAGAAAATCATTTGGCCAACCAAGCTAGGAGAAAACCTGATTTTTCCAAGG
The DNA here is from genome assembly GCA_031772625.1 of Pinus tabuliformis. Taxonomy (NCBI): domain Eukaryota; kingdom Viridiplantae; phylum Streptophyta; class Pinopsida; order Pinales; family Pinaceae; genus Pinus; species Pinus tabuliformis. The sequence goes on along the minus strand of CM062806.1, from coordinate 811,232,949 downwards.
TCACTTCAGAGGTGTCTTTGATTCTCCTGAGGCAACAATATTCTTGACATTTATCTCAAACCATGACACCTGTGTAAAACATGATGGAGGTTTTTATTCCTTGGCATGCTTTGGATAAAAACCTCTCTCAGTTTTCCAAAATTCATCTTTGATTGCTCTGAAACATCATTTGAGTGAAACTTGTCCCGATGTGTGAAACAAGGAATTTTGTCGAAATGAAGCGAAATGAAGGGGATAAAGGGCTTCTAAATTCTTGGGGAAATTTTTGGGAGTAGGGAGGGATGTTAGAAAGTAGGGGAAAGTGGAATCTTAGAGATTGAGTGAGGGGAAGGGGTCCAAAAGGGAAAAACACAGGCCCAACCTAGAAAATTGCCAAGTTGTAGCTAGAAACTAGGGTTTGTGCAAAAATGAGGAATTTGGTGGATCTAAGGGATGGGAAGTGTTTGATAAGGTACTTTAAGGATAGGGGAAGGTGTATGAACATCAGGAAACAAGTTTTGCCGATGATTTGACTGTCCAAGAGAAATTGGCTTTCAAAACCCTAGGAGAGGGAAATGACCTTGCCAAGGCACAACTGAAGCATGAACAAGATGTAAAATGACTCATTAGACACTGACATGACAATGAAAACCCTATGAATGATGATAGACTCAGCTGAATGGTGACATGGACCAAAATTTTGACAACTTTAGAAGGAGTTAAGGCAAACCCTAGACCTAATGCCTAGTGAACAAATTTTGCTTGAAAACTCTTTGAAATGACAAAATTTGACTTGGAAACTCTGAGAACACTTTGTAAGAGCATATTTGATCACTGGAGGAAGGCTGGGAAGACTGACACTAACATTGGCTCCAATGGGGATGGTAGCTCCTTGGAGGTGCCAAGAACCTTAGACATCTGGGAGAGCAGACCAGTGCTTGCAACCATTGGGCGATGGAGTCATTATTTCGGCAAACGACACAAGACTTTGACTCATTTATTGAATGAAAACTTGACTAAAAAGCGACTGAAACTTAACTGAAACCTGACTCAAACTGACTTGATGACAAATTGAAATGATGGAAAAACTTGACTCTAACAAACTAACTCAAGACCTGAACTTAAAATTTAAAACTTGATGGCAGTACATAACCGCCTATGTTTCTTACAGGACAACCTACCATCAAACTATATCATAATGCCAATGCAACCAATCAAGAAGATGGCTTCTTGATTGATTCTCCTGATCAGATCTCATGATCAACAATAGATACTGGTAACTGGGCATCCAAAAACATAGTTGACCATGATCTCCTTCATCACTGAACATCGCAATAAACACTGTCACTGCTGGCTGCAACAAACTTGCTAGAGGATCGTGAAAAACATGAAGATTTTCCATTGCCACCTCCTGCTGAAAGAACAAGGTATCCTTTGCTTCAAATTCTGATCTGCCTTCATCATGTGCTTCGGAAAGAGTATGTTCCTGGTCCTCAAAAAATTCTGAACAAGTAGATGAGCAGATCTCCTCTTGAAATAACATTTCAAAACATGAGACATATGAGGAAGAATCTGAAATGGAATCCTGAATGATATGATCTTTTGTAGTTTTAATACATGGTAAGTCATCCTCATATGATATGATAGCCAGATTCTCATTACATTCATCAATCATAAGAGAAGAAACTTCAGATGGTCCTTGAAGCACAAGATGATCATTTATATCGTCTACCACAAATTCATGCAGAAAAACTTTTTCACTTGCTTGAGCAAAGATCTCACCTTGTTGTTCATGAGCTGACTGAATGACCTCCTCATGAAGATCTAGTTCCGGTGAGGTGAGAGCACTTAGATTTGTAACTTCGTTTTCTTCATGCCAGCTAATCTCAACAGTCGAGTTCTCCTTTGTAGGATTCAACACAAGGTATTCTTGGTCACCATGATCTGAATTTTGATCTGAAATAGTTGAGTTGACTGCATTACATTCTAAAATTGAATCTTGGCTACCCTGCACACTGTCTTCTTCTATGGGCAGATCTGAAACAAGCTCTTCTCTTTCATCAATTACAACCATATGGCCATCTTCAACCTGCTGATCTTGACAAGTATCCTCTAAGATTTCTATGTGCTGCTGAAACGGATTTTCATACAGGGCTTCCATGATCTCTTCATCCATGAAATTATCATCTTCATAAAACTTCTCAAGGCTTTCAATAAAACTATAGGCATGCTTGCAACAGTCTTGAACTAAATTTAATGATGGATAAGAGTCCTTATATCTTTCAATGAACATAGCATGAAAATCCTTTAAACAGTAAATACAAGCAGGCGGCAAACATTCATACCATGATTGAGCTTTACCTTCCAGAGTGGCCAAGAATATCTTCATCAAGCAATCTTCAGGAAAATCGACCTTGAATTTGCGAATATGCATGTGAAATCTAACCAGATGTAGAGCAGCATCCTTCTTACCATCATCATTAAATATAGGCAGATTCCTTGACCAATCTACCTTTGGAATTTTATTTGGAAAACCAGGGATGTGATCTCGGCTCAAGGGAGCATATCTTCTTGCGATCCGATCCATCTTGAAACTCTCACAGCTACTGATCTCTCTACAGTGAAGTCACCATGAAGCATTGATCTCTGGAGTTTTCAGTGAAGGAGTCGCCAGTGAATGATTTCAGCCTTTCAAGTGTTTGATCGTTGTCCACTATCAACAATCAGATCTGAACTTGATACATGTACTGGGGTAAAATGTAAATGAGGTGGCCGTATTCACAAGCTCACGGAGATTGACTGAAGTAGCGTTTATCTACTAACGCTGATGTAAAACAAGAGCGTTTTCGAAGGCTACCTGGCATAACTTCAGGCTCCGTCTAAGACTTATGAAACAAACACATCAATCCACAAACAAATAATTTGCTTTTCCCCAGTATGGTCGCTAGTATGTTAGCGCTTGAAATTTCACCTCAGGATGAGAAAGGTAAACCTCAAGGCTACATCAAACCATTCAGCCTCGTAGCTAGCCCTATGGGGCAGGAGAAGGCTCTCTCCGGTCAATCTCGGCAGATCTTCGATGGGATGAGATGACCAACAAGGTAACACTGATATTAGGCTAGTAAACTGATCAAAAGGGTTGATTTGGGGTTTTTTGGGTTTTTGGTGGCAAATTGAGGAATTGCAATTTTGGGTGCGGGGATTGGACACAGTTTCTGCAGGGGGTTCCTTGGGGCGAGGTAGGAAACAGTATTGATACCTTAACTTGAGATGGATGATCAGGAATGAAAGATGAGGAGCTAAAGAGAGCAAAAAATGACTTTTAATTCCCTTTAGACAGTAGAAAACATTGAAATTAAACAAATTTAAAAGCAGAGCATGGCTAGCATGAATTCATACTTTAACACTGCATTTGTTTAATGTGCAGCAGTAAAGAAAGGAAATGAATCACATAAAAAAGCTTACAAGAACATTGAGAAAACACACCATCAACACATGAGTCCACAAGAATCCCAAAGATGACTGCAAAACCCTGGTCTTCCTTAGCCAAAAATTGCAGAAATACAGTGAAAATATACAATGATAGCTTCTCCCTCAAGAGTCCAACCTTCCAACCCCTGAAAATGATTAAGAAAATACATAATATAGGCAAGCGAACCTCTTCCCTTGCCTCTAGGGGTCGAGCTCATCCTTCTAGGAGCTGTTTCAACTAATTCTAAACTGAGCACTAAAATCTAGGCAGTCAAAACAACTTGCCTCTATAAGCTAGGAAACCAATCCATTCATTAAATATTTACCCTTGACATGAATGAATCTTCTAGAAGTGTTAAACAAGAGTAAAAGTGTCTTAGAGTTACAATAATTACATCAAATATAATCATCTTCAACCCCAAAAAGTCAAACCAAGTCAAACTATGCTTTTCCGAGCTGTACAGTGAAATCTGGCAAAGTTTGCTCAACGGGTCGCGCCCCTTTGGAGCTCTGTTTGTGGCACTTTCAGGTGTCAGAATTGGGTGCAGGATAGCTCGTTGGAAAGGTCTGTGAGTCTACTTTCCAACCCAACTGGAATTTGTGAATTTTGAGGTCGGTTTCCTAGTCAAAACACAATTCGCCCAAGACTGGTCAAAAAGTGCCAAATGAGGCTGCCTCAAGGAAGAGTGCTGTTGCAGTCAACTTTTGAATGCCTTCCTCAACCCCAAATTTAGCTCATGATAGCTCATTGGAAAGATATTTGTATCTAGGTATCATTTTACCCATCAAAAAAATCATTTGGCCAACCAAGATAGGAGAAAACATGATTTTCCCAAGGTCACTTCAGAGGTGTCTTTGATTCTCCTGAGGCAACGATATTCTTGACATTTCTCTCAAACCATGACACCTGTGTAAAACGTGAAGGAGGTTTTTCTTCCTTGGCATGTTTTGGACAAAAACCTCTCTCAGGTTTCCAAAATTCATCTTTGATTGCTCTGAAACATCATTTGAGTGAAACTTGTCCCGATGTGTGAAACAAGGAATTTTGTCGAAATGAAGCGAAATGAAGGGGATAAGGGGCTTCTAAATTCTTGGGGAAATTTTGGGGAGTAGGGAGGGATGTTAGGAAGTAGGGGAAAGTGGAATCTCAGAGATTTAGTGAGGGGAAGGGGTCCAAAAGGGCAAAACACAGGCCCAACCTAGAAAATTGCCAGGTTGTAGCTAGAAACTAGGGTTTGTGCAAAAATGAGGAATTTGGCGGATATAAGGGATGGGAAGTGTTTGATAAGGTAATTTAAGGATAGGGGAAGGTGTATGAACATCAGGAAACAAGTTTTGCCGATGATTTGACCGTCCAAGAGAAATTGGCTTTCAAAACCCTAGGAGAGGGAAATGACCTTGCCAAGGCACAACTGAAGCATGAACAAGATGTAAAATGACTCATTAGACACTGACATCACAATGAAAACCCTATGAATGATGATAGACTCAGCTGAATGGTGACATGGACCAACATTTTGACAACTTTAGAAGGAGTTAAGGCAAACCCTAGACCTAATGCCTAGTGAACAAATTTTGCTTGAAAACTCTTTGAAATGACAAAATTTGACTTGGAAACTCTGAGACCACTTTGTAACAGCATATTTGATCACTGGAGGAAGGCTGGGAAGACTGACACTAACATTGGCTCCAATGGGGATGGTAGCTCCTTGGAAGTGCCAAGAACCTTAGACATCTGGGAGAGCAGACCAGTGCTTGCAACCATTGGGCGATGGAGTCATTATTTCGGCAAACGACACAAGACTTTGACTCATTTATTGAATGAAAACTTGACTAAAAAGCGACTGAAACTTAACTGAAACCTGACTCAAACCGACTTGATGACAAATTGAAATGATGGAAAAACTTGACTCTAACAAACTAACTCAAGACCTGAACTTAAAATTTAAAACTTGATGGCAGTACATAACCGCCTATGTTTCTTACAAGACAACCTACCGTCAAACTATATCATAATGCCAATGCAACCAATCAAGAAGATGGCTTCTTGATTGATTCTCCTGATCAGATCTCATGATCAACAATAGATACTAGTAACTGGGCATCCAAAAATATAGTTGACCATGATCTCCTTCATCACTGAACATCGCAATAAACACTGTCACTGCTGGCTGCAACAAACTTGCTAGAGGATCGTGAAAAACATGAAGATTTGCCATTGCCACCTCCTGCTGAAAGAACAAGGTATCCTTTGATTCAAATTCTGATCTGCCTTCATCATGTGCTTCGGAAAGAGTATGTTCTTGGTCCTCAAAAAATTCTGAACAAGTAGATGAGCAGATCTCCTCTTGAAATAACATTTCAAAACATGAGACATATGAGGAAGAATCTGAAATGGAATCCTGAATGATCTGATCTTTTGTAGTTTTAATACATGGTAAGTCATCCTCGTATGATATGATAGCCAGATTCTCATTACATTCATCAATCATAAGAGAAGAAACTTCAGATGGTCCTTGAAGCACAAGATGATCATTTATATCGTCTACCACAAATTCATGCAGAAAAACTTTTTCACTTGCTTGAGCAAAGATCTCACCTTGTTGTTCATGAGCTGACTGAATGACCTCCTCATGAAGATCTAGTTCCGGTGAGGTGAGAGCACTTAGATTTGTAACTTCGTTTTCTTCATGCCAGCTAATCTCAACAGTCGAGTTCTCCTTTATAGGATTCAACACAAGGTATTCTTGGTCACCATGATCTGAATTTTGATCTGAAATAGTTGAGTTGACTGCATTACATTCTAAAATTGAATCTTGGCTACCCTGCACGCTGTCTTCTTCTATGGGCAGATCTGAAACAAGCTCTTCTCTTTCATCAATTACAGCCATATGGCCATCTTCAACCTGCTGATCTTGACAAGTATCCTCTAAGATTTCTATGTGCTGCTGAAACGAATTTTCATACAGGGCTTCCATGATCTCTTCATCCATGAAATTATCATCTTCATAAAACTTCTCAAGGATTTCAATAAAACTATAGGCATGCTTGCAACAGTCTTGAACTAAATTTAATGATGGATAAGAGTCCTTATATCTTTCAATGAACATAGCATGAAAATCCTTTAAACAGTAAATACAAGCAGGCGGCAAACTTTCATACCATGATTGAGCTTTACCTTCCAGAGTGGCCAAGAATATCTTCATCAAGCAATCTTCAGGAAAATCGACCTTGAATTTGCGAATATGCATGTGAAATCTAACTAGATGTAGAGCAGCATCCTTCTTACCATCATCATTAAATATAGGCAGATTCCTTGACCAATCTACCTTTGGAATTTTATTTGGAAAACCAGGGATGTGATCTCGGCTCAAGGGAGCATATCTTCTTGCAATCTGATCCATCTTGAAACTCTCACAGCTACTGATCTCTCTACAGTGAAGTCGCCATGAAGCATTGATCTCTGGAGTTTTCAGTGAAGGAGTCGCCAGTGAATGATTTCAGCCTTTCAAGTGTCTGATCGTTGTCCACTATCAACAATCAGATCTGAACTTGATACATGTACTGGGGTAAAATGTAAATGAAGTGGCCATATTCACAAGCTCACGGAGATTGACTGAAGCAGCGTTTATCTACTAACGCTGATGTAAAACAAGAGCGTTTTCGAAGGCTACCTGGCATAACTTCAGGCTCCGTCTAAGACTTATGAAACAAACACATCAATCCACAAACAAATAATTTGTTTTTCCCCAGTATGGTCACCAGTATGTTAGCGCTTGAAATTTCACCTCAGGCTGAGAAAGGTAAACCTCAAGGCTACATCAAACCATTCAGCCTCGTAGCTAGCCCTACGGGGCAGGAGAAGGCTCTCTCCGGTCAATCTCGGCAGATCTTCGATGGGATGAGATGACCAACAAGGTAACACTGATATTAGGCTAGTAAACTGATCAAAAGGGTTTATTTGGGGTTTTTTGGGTTTTTGGTGGCAAATTGAGGAATTGCAATTTTGGGTGCGGGGATTGGACACAGTTTCTGCAGGGGGTTCCTTGGGGCGAGGTTGGAAATAATATTGATGCCTTAACTTGAGATGCATGATCAGGAATGAAATATGAGGAGCTAAAGAGAGAAAACAATGACTTTGAATTCCCTTTAGACAGTAGAAAACATTGAAATTAAACAAATTTAAAAGCAGATCATGGCTAGCATGAATTCATACTTTAACACTTCATTTGTTTAATGTGCAGCAGTAAAGAAAGGAAATGAATCACATAACAAAGCTTACAAGAACATTGAGAAAACACACCATCAACACATGAGTCCACAAGAATCCCAAAGATGACTGCAAAACCCTGGTCTTCCTTAGCCAAAAATTGCAGAGATACAGTGAAAATATACAATGATAGCTTCTCCCTCAAGAGTCCAACCTTCCAACCCCTGAAAATGATTAAGAAAATACATAATATAGACAAGCCAACCTCTTCCCTTGCCTCTAGGGTTTGAGCTCATCCTTCTAGGAGCTGTTTCAACTAATTCTAAACTGAGCACTAAAATCTAGGCAGTCAAAACAACTTGCCTCTATAAGCTAGGAAACCAATCCATTCATTAAATATTTACCCTTGACATGAATGAATCTTCTAGAGGTGTTAAACAAGAGTAAAAGTGTCTTAGAGTTACAATAATTACATCAAAGATAATCATCTTCAACCCCAAAAAGTCAAACCAAGTCAAACTGTGCTTTTCCGAGCTGTACAGTGAAATCTGGCAAAGTTTGCTCAACGGGTCGCGCCCCCCTGCTCAACGGGTCCCGCCCCTTTGGAGCTTTGTTTGGGGCACTTTCGGGTGTCAGAATGGGGTGCAGGATAGCCCTTTGGAAAGGTATTTGAGTCTAATTTCCAACTCAGCTGGAATTATTGAATTTGGAGGTCATTTTCCCAGTCAAAACTCAATTCTCCCAAGACTGGTCAAAAAGTGCCAAATGAGGCTGCCTCAAGGAAGAGTGCTGTTGCAGTCAACTTTGGAATGCCTTCCTCAACCCCAAATTTAGCTCATAATAGCTCATTGGAAAGCTCTTTGTATCTAGTTATCATTTTACCCATCAAGAAAATCATTTGGCCAACCAAGCTATGAGAAAACTTGATTTTCCCAAGGTCACTTCAGAGGTGTCTTTGATTCTCATGAGGCAACGATATTCTTGACATTTCTCTCAAACCATGACACCTGTGCAAAAAGTGACGGAGGTTTTTCTTCCTTGGCATGTTTTAGACAGAAACCTCTCTCCGTTTTTCAAAATTCATCTTTGATTGCTCTGAAACATCATTTGAGTGAAACTTGTCCCGATGTGTGAAACAAGGAATTTTGTCGAAATGAAGCGAAATGAAGGGGATAAGGGGCTTATAAATTCTTGTGGAAATTTTGGGGAGTAGGGAGGGATGTTAGGAAGTAGGGGAAAGTGGAATCTCAGAGATTGAGTGAGGGGAAGGGGTCCAAAAGGGCAAAACACAGGCCCAACCTAGAAAATTGCCAGGTTGTAGCTAGAAACTAGGGTTTGTGCAAAAATGAGGAATTTGGCGGATCTAAGGGATGGGAAGTATTTGATAAGGTACTTTAAGGATAGGGGAAGGTGTATTAACATCAGGAAACAAGTTTTGTCGATGATTTGACTGTCCAAGAGAAATTGGCTTTCAAAACCCTAGGAGAGGGAAATGACCTTGCCAAGGCACAACTGAAGCATGAACAAGATGTAAAATGACTCATTAGACACTGACATGACAATGAAAACCCTATGAATGATGATAGACTCAGCTGAATGGTGACATGGACAAACATTTTGACAACTTTAGAAGGAGTTAAGGCAAACCCTAGACCTAATGCCTAGTGAACAAATTTTGCTTGAAAACTCTTTGAAATGACAAAATTTGACTTGGAAACTCTGAGACCACTTTGTAAGAGCATATTTGATCACTGGAGGAAGGCTGGGAAGACTGACACTAACAGCTTGAAAATGAAAAAAAGCTATGTTGTTTTCCTGACTGCCACTGTTTTCTAAATTTATCGGTGCAATTCCATTGTTTATCTCCTTTTCTGAAACTGTTTGTGCGATGCTAATGTTTTCTGAAACTGTGTGTGTGATGCCATTATTTTCCTCATTATTATTGTTTTCAGAAAGTGTTTGTGACTTGTAACTATTTACATCATTTTTCATGTCACTCAGATCAAAACAAGCCTATAGAACAACAAACTCGAAAGAGAAATCAATAAAAATTGGCATCAAGTTTCCTTCACTGAGTGAAAGTTGTGGACATGAATACAACGTTGAAATCGCGCTAAATTCATTGATAGTTTTGATTTGCTCAAGTCCTAAATAATAAAGACGCCTTTTGGAGTTTCTATTCCAAAACGGTCTCCTCCTCCTAGCAAGAAAGGCATCATATTCCTCCAATGTATGAAATTTTTCCAGATATTTGGATCTTGAGATCCTTTCTCGAGCAGTCTTATCAGTCAGTTCCTCGGGTAAGTCACTAGTGTGAGAAGAAAGAGAATCTGAATCTGGCCCAGTTTTCCTAGAAACATGGTACATTTCTCCATCCTCCAGGGCTTCCATTATCTCCCATGGAGAGATTATCTCTGTTTTGTCCTTCTCTGTAAGTTTATGTTCTTCTGATTCCTCCTCTCCAGCTTCGTGTTTTTCTGATTTTCCCTCTTTTGACGAATTCTCTGCTTGCATATCTATGTCTACTCTAATATGGTTTCCACTAATAAGCCTTTCACCTGTAAACGTTTTAGTATGTCAGTTCTTGAATCAGCTAATGGTTGTTGCAGACTAGAAGTTTGAAAATTACTCATTAAAATATAATTTAATGATGGAAAAAGGCAAAAAAAAAATCGAATTGGAAAAGTTTACAATGGAGGCATGATTCAGGGGTGAAGTTATGACATGTCAGGTCAACATTCAACTTGTCAAGCTTCACATAAATAGGCATATGGGGAAGTGCAAGTTTTAGACGATTTTAATGGAAGAGTGCTCTGTAACAGCAACATTGCAGAAGGAAAATGCCTGTAATCAGTGGTTCACCTTTAAAAGGCCATTTCCCAGTAAAAAGGGTTCATTATTGGCGCATAATGCATTTGGCCAAGTGTAATGCATATAGAGTTCACAGAAACCATTTTCAAAGAAGGAAAAACAAAATTGTAAAGGTAACTTTAATGCTTTAAAGTTTTGATAAAACTGATCTCGAACAAAATTATCTTATTAAATAAGCAGTGGGAAATGGCCCTACAGAAACCGATCATCATTAATAACGAATACAGATAAATAACCCTATATAGCCTCTACTTGATCATTTCACTTGACAGAGTATGGATCCAATCAAAGCTTTGCGTCGATGCACACGATGGCGTAAAAAGGAAAACCGACACTCACTGGAGTACTCCAAGGGGTTAATAACAAGTTCTTTTACATCAAAATGAATATAGAATAGCAAAGCATAAAACAAATCTTGCCTGAAGAAAATAAAAACCTCGGCAGCCTATTCATTAAAAATCACAAACAAAATCTTGCGCAAACATATTACATAGCAAGGGCATATCTTCTCAAGGAAACAAGCCCTAACTCTAAACAAAATATAGGCAAAAAGACATCTTAAAGGAAGGGGAAATCTTTTAACCTATTACAGAATATGAAAACCTGAGGACAAAATAAACCCACAAAGAGAAATACAACGAAAAAGGCACTTTCTTTAACCAAAGAATTCAAGTCTTAAATATTGGTATGCATGAATGCAGAGAAATATTGCTTACCATCACCATCTTTGTCAAATAGACTAAAAGCCTCCTTAAACTCTATGATCTGATGTTGGAAATAATACTGAGAGGGGGGGTGAATCAGTATTATCAGATTAATCAAACTTTTTAAATGCTCAGAAACATATACGCTACTTCAGTTAAGTGAACCAGCGTGTACACGCTACTGTGACGAAGTAAAACAGCGTATAAGAAGAAAACTCACAATTTAGTTAGCTTATTCTTCAATTAAGTGCATCAGGACATTATTCACCACATTAACAGTAAACATGTGCAGTATAACAGAACAGATAAAAAGCCACACACATGAACACCAAGATATAAGGTGGAAACCCAATGTGGGTGAAAACCACCTGCTGCAAGTTGTCTCTATCTTTCTTTAATATGAAACTTCAGTTTACAATCTTTTGTACTGGTGCAGCCTTATACCAGTACGCAGGCTACAACCTGCAGAAGGCTACAACCTTCTCTCGTTCTCCAAACTTCCTTGGAAGGGAGCTCCAACCCCCTTTGCTCTTGTACTAGCCAAGATACTAGTACGTAGGTGCTGACCTACAATCTTCCTTCTTTCAGGTATCACTTTTCATACATTTTCAGACTTGGATATTCCTGAAGCACAACATTACAATCTGAAGACCACAATTCATTCAATTTCCACAACAGATCATTGAAGCATAAAACAACCAAACTTTGAATCACTGAACCACTGAACCCTGTCAATCACCAGTTACCAGAACACAGAGCAGACTACAGAACTCTGCAATAACAGTCAGACCCCACTGTAAACCCAAAATCAAGCTTCAAAAGATATACGCTACTTTAATGAGCAAAACCCGCGTATACACGCGCTTTTACCGAAGCCAACCTGCGTACAGATCTAAAAATAAACTTTCTCAATTTGCAGCTGTACCAGACATTAGTTAGACCCAGAACGTAACATTGCGACAATATGCAGATCTAGAAATACGCATAATCAACCATATCATGATAGTGCATTTCAAACCATTAGATCCCGATCTATCCTTAGATCTAGTCTTCCATCAACCGATGTGATCTCTCCTTGGCTTAGATCAAGCAACTCAAAACCTGCATATCAGATCTCTTTCTCTCTTAGATATTCAAGCCTTGTCGAAAAGATGATTTTGCCTAATGATCTTCTTCTCCTTATATAGTCTTAGGCCTAGCTCAATACCAAGAGCCAAAACCATAGTAACACAATACCATCAACTTCAAAACTAGGGATCGACACGCCCGTCGAGACACAATGGTCCGAAATCATAGGCACAACTTCCAAGGACTAACCACCATGGACCAAAGATACTTTTCCACATACACGCGCTTTTTCAGAAACCAACTTGCGTGTACACGCGACTTGGGCTTAACGAACATGCGTATATGAACTTCCTTGGCATGCTGTACTAAGATCTGTCTTCTGATTAAGTTGCCATCACCTGTACCAACCTCTGAGCACCTGTACCATCCTCTGAGTGAGTTGCCATCAAGGACAACACTTGAATCATAATGCCAACAATCTCCCCCTTTGGACTTGATGGCAACCACCACACCAAGTCACTCTCCCCCTTTGACATCAAGGGCAAAGGGCTGTGCTCCCCCTGAGGACATGCTGATACCTCTGCTTGGCTGTGCTGCAAAAGATGTTCTTCAACAAGAACCAAGACTTATACACCATAAGGGACCTTCCTATCACCAAAAGACTCAATACATACATCCATAACATATCAGAAACAACCAATTATATTACAGCATTCATCCCAGGCATAGTGGGGAAACCAACATAGGCCGTTACATGACCTTGACACCATAAAAGAGATATGACAAGAGAGATACATGACATAGAGACAACAGATCTAGACCAAGACTTAGGAAAGGCACCAGCAGCATCTGATAAACATCTTGTTAGATCAGCAACCAGAATTTCTTTCTGAGCTCCTTCTCCTGAAACCAAAACATCTGAATGCCAACAATGCTTTATGAGACTTTTAAGCTGCTCCCCCTGAACCTGTGCCTGTTGCACTCCCTGAAACTGTGCCTGAAGAATTCTGACATTCCCATTGCTGTTCAGAACTTCAGAGTTTTCCCTTGCTGTTCAGAACTTCATATACGCGATTTATCCTGTATAAACCAGCGTATGTACGCGGATATTCTTACTGCAACAAGCGTCCAGTATACACGCGACTTACCCAGCATGAATCCGCGTATATACGCGCATATCCCTTCCGTAACCTGCGTATACCAACTTTTTGTAGAACAAACAAACTTTAACAACAGGATGAAGCATCAACTACTCCCAGCTTTTGTCTGAGATATTCAAAAGTTTCCCTGGGCAGTGGTTTTGTGAGAATATCAGCAACTTGCTCCTTAGAAGGAACATACTCCAACTTGACCTTCTGCTCAAGCACTTGTTCCCGAAGAAAATGGTACTTGATTGGTATGTGCTTGGTCTTTGAGTGCATGACTGGATTCTTTGAAATGCTGATTGCACTTGTATTATCACATAAGATAGAGACAGGTGGAGTGCAAGTGATTTGAAAGTCCTGCAAGGTCTGCATCATCCAAAGAAGTTGTGTGCAACAAGATGCTGCAGCCACATATTCTGCTTCAGCTGTAGATAAGGCAATCGAACTTTGTTTCTTGCTGAACCAAGATACTAATCTGGAACCCATGAAGAAAGCACCTCCACTTGTGCTTTTCCTATCATCCACACTTCCAGCCCAATCTGCATCTGTGTAAGCATGAAGAGTGAGATCTGTATTTCTAGGATACCATAAGCCATAGTTTTGGGTCCCTTGAAGATATTTGAAGATTCTTTTGACTGCCTGAAGATGAGTTTCCTTTGGGTTGGCTTGAAATCTTCCAACCATTCCTACTGCATGTGTAATATCTGGTCGAGTACCTGTCAAATAAAGCAAACTCCCAATCATGGATCTATAAGTGGGTTGGTGGACTGCTGCTGATTCATCATTTGCACTGAGGCTGCATCCTGTAACCATGGGTGTACATACTGGCTTTGACTCTTCCATGCCATACTTCTTCAAGATCTGCTTGAGGTATTTGGTTTGAGACAAGAAGATACCTCCTTCATTTTGTTGGATTTGCAATCCAAGAAAATATGTCAATTCTCCAAGAAGTGACATTTCGAATTCTTTCTGCATAACCAAGGCAAAGTTTTGACTCATAGTCTCTTCATTGCTGCCAAAAATAATATCATCTACATAAACAACAAGAATTAGCAATTTGTTATTTTCAACTTTTATATAGAGATTGCTATCTGCTGATCCTTTTGAAAAGCCTTGTTGGTGAAGATATTTGTCCAACCGATAGTACCAAGCCCTTGGAGCTTGTTTGAGCCCATAGAGTGCCTTTTTCAATCTGCATACAAGGTTTGGATCATTCCCAAGAATGAACCCATCTGGCTGCTCAATATATACTTCTTCTTCTAAGTCTCCATTCAGGAAGGCTGATTTCACGTCCATTTGAAATACCTTGAAGTTTTGAAAGCTTGAGAGAGCAAGGAACATTCGGATGGCCTCTAGTCTTGCCACAGGAGCAAAGGTCTCTTCAAAATCTATTCCTTCTTGCTGTGCATACCCTTTACAAACAAGTCTGGCCTTGTTTCTAATTACTTCTCCATTTTCATTTAACTTATTCTTGAAGACCCATTTTGTTCCTATTACATTCTTATCTTTTGGTCTAGGAACTAATTCCCAAGTGTTGTTCCTTTCGATTTGCTCAAGTTCTTCATCCATTGCTTTGACCCAACATTCATCTTTGCATGCTTCTTTCACATTTTGTGGTTCAATGGAGGAGAGTAGAGCCAAGTAGCTTGAAGCTTCTGCAAGTGTCCTTCTTGTTTGTACTCCTGCTTCTTTCTGCCCCACAATCTGAGTTTCTGGATGATTCTTTTGGACATATCTGGATGGAGTCTTCTCTTCTATTCTTGTCTGCTCCTCTGGTTCTTCTTGAGATTCTTCTTCTTCTTGAGGTTCTTCTTCTTCATCATTTCGCCTTTGAGAGTAACCTTCATCTTCTTCAATGTCTTCATGATGAACTTGCCTAGGAATATATCCCTTCTCATCAACCACTATATCAATACTGTCAACAATTCTGCCAAGTCTTTTATTGTAGCACTTGTATGCTTTGCTATGTGGAGAATAACCAAGAAGAATGCCCTCATCTGCTCTAGGTTCAAGTTTGCCAAGTTGCTCATCAGTATTCTTAATATAACATTTGCTCCCAAAGATTTTGAAATGCTTCACGGAAGGAGTTTTACCACTCCAAAGCTCATGAGGTGTTTGAGTGCTGTTTACTCGGACATTTGTTTTGTTAAGAATGATAACAGCAGCATGTGCAGCTTCACCCCAGAAGGTTGCAGGAGTACCTGATTCATCGAGCATAGCACGAGCCATTTGTTGGATAGTTCTGTTCATTCTTTCCACAACCCCATTTTGCTGAGGAGTTCTAGCTGTAGAGAATTCTCTTCTTATCCCATGTTCATCGCAGAAATCGAAAAATTCATTTGATGTGAACTCCCCACCTCTGTCAGATCTGAGGCACTTAATTTTGTGTCCTGATTCATTTTCAGCCAATGCTTTGAAGGATTTGAATTTTTCGAATGCTTCATCTTTGTGCTTCATAAGCCCTAACCAAACAAACCTTGAGAAATCATCAATGAATAATATCAGATATTCTTCTCCTCGAGGTGTCCTTTTCCTAAATGGACCACATACATCTGTATGGACTAGCTCAAGAGGCAAGCTAGCTGATCCTTCCTTCTCTGGAAAGTTAGTTCTGGTTTGCTTTCCAAACTGACAAGATTTGCATATGGTGTTGTCTGGAATTTTGATATCTGGAAGATCGCGAACTGCCTGATATTTGCATGCTTTCCTTATTTGTGAGAAGCTTAGATGTCCCAACCTTCGATGCCATAACCAGTGCTCTTCATCCTTGCTAAGATAGCATTGTTGTTGTCCTTCTTCAAATATGTACAGATTATTTGGAGTTCTTTTGCCTTTGAGAACTGTTTTACCTGTATCAAGATCACGAACAAGACATCCATTCGATCTGAAAATAACCTCGGTTTTTTGATCACACATCTGGCTGACACTTAGAAGATTATGCTTCAATCCATCAACATACAAAACATTTCCAGCCTTGACCTTTTCTTTCAAAGGAGCAATACCTTTTCCTTTTATAGTTGCAGGAGTATCATTTCCAAAAGAAACTTTCTTTCCCTTTTCTAAAGTAGAATAAGATTCAAGTTTTTCTTTATCACCTGTCATATGTTTCGAACATCCACTGTCAATGTACCATAGATTTTCCTGTCCTTCTGCATAAAACGCTATCCCACATCTTTCTGTCTGAGGTTCTTTTATTCTCCATTTTTTGGTGCTCGTGGCTTGTTCCTTTTTCTCCTGAAACCTGCTCCTGCATTCAGATTCTTTATGACCAAAATTATTGCAAATAGAACATTCAACTTCATTTTCAAGAACCGAAAAGTTGTTATAGGTCCTCTTTGTAATCCCTGTCATACTTCTTTGTTTTTGAGCTTCCCTAGTCATGATTGTTTTATATGCAACACATTGAGCTGCTTTGTGACCAAAGTTATGGCAAGAAAAGCATTGTCCATTGAAGAAGCTTCTGCGGTTATTGAATCTACCAGCCAACTGATTGTAATTTCTATTTTCATCTATTCTTGTGCCAAACTGAGAAGATTTTACCTGTGGTTGGTTGTAGCTTTTGTTCACCCTTAAGAAGGATTGTCCCTGATAGTTTCTGTTTGTAATTCGTCCCTGCTTTACCTGATTATCTTCATTGTTCTTCTGCTCATTTCTTCTTGCTGCATCAAGATAACTTTTTGAGGTGGATGCTTGAGAGGTTTCTCCATTATAGCCCAAACCTGTCTTGTTTAGAGGAGACCGCTGCACATTGATAATCTCATCCAAAGTTTCAGATCCTTTGACAAACTTAAGATTAATAGCTTTTGTTTTCTCAATTTCTTTTCTGAGACCAACAATTTCACCTTCTAGTTTTTCAAGATGTTTTTCCTTTTCATCAATTTGAAATTGCAAAGTATCAATGATCACACTCTTTTCTTCTATGCATCTCTTGAGTCTAGTAATTTCATTATAGAGATTATCCACATCTACAGCATCCTCATAATCATCATCTTCAAATGCCATTAATAGCTTATATTTATTACCTTGTTCATCTTCATCACTGTTTGATAAGCCATCACTATCTTCATGGGTGTAGTAGCTTTTCTTATTTGCACTTTGTTTCTTATTCCATCTAGCAGGTTCTTTTCCTTTATCCTTATTAGGACATTTTGCAGCATAATGACCTACTCTTCCACAAGCAAAGCATTTGAAAGGTAGCTTACCTCTGAACCTTCCAGCACCCCTTTGAAGATTTCTGACAAAATTTGATTCTTCTTCCTCTTCTTCTGGAACATGGCTTGCTTCATAGTAATCTTCTTTTCTTGATGCCTTAAAAGCAGCTTCCCTTCTGTCTGATGGACCTCCCTTTCTCATTTCATAAGCAGTTAGAATTCCATGTAGCTGAGACATAGTGAGAACTTTGAGATTTTCCTTTTCTTCTATTGCAGATACTTTAGATTCAAACTTGGGGGATAATGATCTTAGAATCTTTTGAACTACTATAGTCTCTTTTATTTCTTCACCCAAATTTTTCATACAATTAACAATCTCATCTACCCGAAGAAAATAATTAGCCACACTTTCATCATTATACATCTTGAGGGTCTCATATTGAATCCTGAGAGTTTGAAGTTTAGCTTGCTTTACCTGTTCATCTCCTTCATAGCTAGTGATCATTTTGTCCCATATCTCTTTTGCTGATTTGAAGTGCATGACCTTCATGAATTCTGTTTGAGATATACTTCCTAATAGAGTACTGACTGCTTTTGCATTTGTTTCATATGCCTTTTTCTCAGCTGGATCTGTAGGAGTAGCTGAAGGAAAAGCATAGCCTGTTTCTACAATGTCCCAAACTTCTGTACCAAGAGATTGAAGATATGCAGTAACTCTTACCTTCCAATAATTGAAATTTGTTCCATCAAAAACCGGTGGCCTGATTGATGCTTCTTTCTCGTAGTTGCTCATGATGAATGATCTTCCTTCAAGCGATCAAGCTTCTCTGAAGGACCTGCTCTGATACCAATTGTTGGAAATAATACTGAGAGGGGGGGTGAATCAGTATTATCAGATTAATCAAAATTTTTAAATGCTCAGAAACATATACGCTACTTCAGTTAAGTGAACCAGCGTGTACACGCTACTGTGACGAAGTAAAACAGCGTATAAGAAGAAAACTCACACTTTAGTTAGCTTATTCTTCAATTAAGTGCATCAGGACATTATTCACCACATTAACAGTAAACATGTGCAGTATAACAGAACAGATAAAAAGCCACACACATGAACACCAAGATATAAGGTGGAAACCCAATGTGGGTGAAAACCACCTGCTGCAAGTTGTCTCTATCTTTCTTTAATATGAAACTTCAGTTTACAATCTTTTGTACTGGTGCAGCCTTATACCAGTACGCAGGCTACAACCTGCAGAAGGCTACAACCTTCTCTCGTTCTCCAAACTTCCTTGGAAGGGAGCTCCAACCCCCTTTGCTCTTGTACTAGCCAAGATACTAGTACGTAGGTGCTGACCTACAATCTTCCTTCTTTCAGGTATCACTTTTCATACATTTTCAGACTTGGATATTCCTGAAGCACAACATTACAATCTGAAGACCACAATTCATTCAATTTCCACAACAGATCATTGAAGCATAAAACAACCAAACTTTGAATCACTGAACCACTGAACCCTGTCAATCACCAGTTACCAGAACACAGAGCAGACTACAGAACTCTGCAATAACAGTCAGACCCCACTGTAAACCCAAAATCAAGCTTCAAAAGATATACGCTACTTTAATGAGCAAAACCCGCGTATACACGCGCTTTTACCGAAGCCAACCTGCGTACAGATCTAAAAATAAACTTTCTCAATTTGCAGCTGTACCAGACATTAGTTAGACCCAGAACGTAACATTGCGACAATATGCAGATCTAGAAATACGCATAATCAACCATATCATGATAGTGCATTTCAAACCATTAGATCCCGATCTATCCTTAGATCTAGTCTTCCATCAACCGATGTGATCTCTCCTTGGCTTAGATCAAGCAACTCAGAACCTGCATATCAGATCTCTTTCTCTCTTAGATATTCAAGCCTTGTCGAAAAGATGATTTTGCCTAATGATCTTCTTCTCCTTATATAGTCTTAGGCCTAGCTCAATACCAAGAGCCAAAACCATAGTAACACAATACCATCAACTTCAAAACTAGGGATCGACACGCCCGTCGAGACACAATGGTCCGAAATCATAGGCACAACTTCCAAGGACTAACCACCATGGACCAAAGATACTTTTCCACATACACGCGCTTTTTCAGAAACCAACTTGCGTGTACACGCGACTTGGGCTTAACGAACATGCGTATATGAACTTCCTTGGCATGCTGTACTAAGATCTGTCTTCTGATTAAGTTGCCATCACCTGTACCAACCTCTGAGCACCTGTACCATCCTCTGAGTGAGTTGCCATCAAGGACGACACTTGAATCATAATGCCAACATCTGATCCTTGGTCAACTGCTCTACCATTTGCACTGGATAGTCGATTCTAAACAATGATCCACCTTGTGGGCCCTACATGAGGCCCATGTGCGTAACACCTCTCTCTCCTCTCTCTCCATAGCATAACATGCAAGCTCTAAAGTAGGGCACCTAACATTACACCTCTGTCTCCTTAACATAACATGCAAGCTCTAAAGCGGGCCACCTAAGGTTGCACCAGGCTAACATCTGTGAGCAGGCATATTGAAACCCGAGAAGGGTTAAAGTGGCAATATAGCGTGATTCTCGCAATGACTATAATAAGCTAGAAAGAACGCTAAAGAATTCTATTCCTCTACTATCCCGTTCTCAATATATCTGAAACTGCCCCAATGGTCAACTGGATGGAGAGAGCACGTGGTTACGTTCATGATGCTACCACACTACATATGCACATGTACCTATCTATTCCCATATGCATGCATATTGGGAAATCGTGCTTATAGAAGGATGGAAACTAGATGCAGGGCAGAAGAGCCAGCCAAGCCAGGTCGAAGAGCAGCAGAGAAATAAGGTGGAATATAAGGCAGGTTGCATGGCAGATATAACGCTTACAGGTTAGCAGGTGCTCTGCGAAGTCTGAGCCCGACTAATAACCTGGCCATTTTGACAGGAGAGATAGCACTTATTAAAATCTATTGCATGTATTACAAGTGCCCTCACCATTAAGGTTTGAAGTCTCACCTTGTTCGTTGTATCTCACTGCAGAGGGGGAGCTTGAGTTAACGACACTTCCACTTTGCATGCACTGGGGACAGGAGCCCAGTTCTGAGAGATTGCCTTTGCAGGCCGAGTCCAGGGAAGTATTCTTCTTTGCTAATATGTTCTGGCCGAAACAATTTTCCACCAAGTCGAGCTGCTATTGATATGTTTTGAGACAAGAGACAGCAGAGTCATTACTAGGAAATTTGAACATGGAGTTCTCTTTCAAATACTAAGCTAGCCCTACGCAGAGCAGGCTCTGAAATCTGCCGGGTCAGACCATAAGCATAGCCAACCTGAACCAGATGCATTACACCAGATCAAACCGATAGAGGAAACTCCAGCATGATTCCAAAGATGCAACCACCGACTTCAACACATGTGAGTCTCTGTTTCATAGAAATTTCGATTTTGACACATATGTGAGTCTCTGTTCCACAGCAATTTCAAGAATCATAGCATCTAATATTCTTTTATCCACATGGTTTTCATATGATACACTGTTTTTCTTGTTTGTGCATATGCCACCACTCTTGCAGATATTGTAGCAAATTATACTCTGATCAGTTGGAAAAAAATAAGAGACAGAAAAGAAATGTTGAATTGGAGGAAATGGATAGTAGGAATACCAAGGACATAGCTGCCAATGAAGCAAGCGCCATGAAGGAAGCTGCATCGGTAGCCTAAACTCAGGAAGGCTAATGCTAAGCCCACGCATAATCCATTCAATGTCTTCATCCATTCAATGGACACCTGGTGGGCACCTGGTTACATGCAAATAGCGAAGCTAACATTTAGTGTCGTCGACTAATGCCAAACATTAGATTAGGTAGTATTTTTACCAATTTGAAAATATCAAACAAACACAAAATTATAACTTATGCTTTAGCTTCAGATTAGCTTCAGTGCTTGGGAAGAGGCCAAATAACATGATTTATCAATATGTCTCCACAAATCAATATGTCTCTACAAACTTGGCTTATAGTTGATAAGTGAGGAGTAAAAGCAACACTAATAATGCTAAAGTGCTCATTTCCGATTACTATAGTCCATGTCGGGACGGCAGGGACTAATAATAATGAGTTAAGACTAATAATAATGAGTTAAAAGTTAAATTAAGAGTTCAATTTTTTGGACGTAAGGAAAGAGGTTAACGGCCTAAGACCAAGAGGCATCTAGGTTGTGGATCGTGAACGGGATATTCTAGGTGGCGTGGTCTTCCTTGATTAAGGGTGATGAGTAAGCCTGCATTTGTTGTTAGCACCCAGAAATAGTTGTCCTTACTCCCGGTTTGACAATTGAGTTATGATAGCTTTTCCCATGTGTGTATAAAAAGAACAATGGGTTAAGAATTAAAATAAATTAAATTTAACCGGTAACATCACAATGGGTTAAGATTTAAAATAAATCAAATTATTTTAATATATATATATATATATATATATATATATAATTTGAAGTGATAGGTTGTAATATATATATATATATATAATTAATTTAAGTGATAGGTTGTTATTTTTTTAAGTCTTTGTTATTTATTTAAATGTTTAGAATTTAGAATTTTATTTTTTAATTGGTTGGAAATTACTAAATGTTTAATGATAATATATTTTTTTTAGAAATAAAAAATTATTAGAAAAAGAAAAAAAAAATCAATAAAAATGTATAAACAAAATAGACAAATTGTCATTTATGAAAAACATTATGGCAAAGTGACCATTATATGTTTTGGCTTTTTTGGCCAAAATTTATTGATGTAATTCTTAGCCATTTTATGCATTTTTTATTATTTAAATTACACTTTTATGGATAAATGAATTTAGTTAGCTCTTAAATTGTGAATATTACATTGCTCAAACTTGCAATTCCCAAAAATCTCTAATTAAAAATAAATTGCCTAATGATGTGTCACAAGCTAAAAATGGCCTCCTGATGTGTCACAATCTACCATCATATAACCTACGTACATTCTACTTTATGTTTTAGCATGTACAAGTTCCAATATTATATTTCCCTCAAAGGTGTATTGTTCCTCAAGAATTTCTTCATGAATGTTCTTTCACAAATGTTCTCGAAAGAAATCACAACTTTTTCTAATTATTTTTGTGTAGAAAATTTTTCTTTTGATTCAACACTATTTAATTTCCTTTCTTAAAAGAATTCATCAATAGTTGTAATATTGGATATCATGGGTGATGTCAAAATATTTCAACGCACTCCATTTATCAACCATTTTCCTATCTTGTAATCTCTCACCTCCAAGGTGACTCTTCATTAATATTTTTAAAGCTTTACCAAGATAATAAGCTAGGGATACATTTCTCCATTTAATTTTTTTATCTATGTTGTTAGCTTCCTTTAAATTTCAAAGTAATAATTGGAAACAACACTCCCAAGCTTGGTGTAGTTCTCTTGATTTTTTACATCAATACCATTTATGAAAGAAATATGTTTCGTATGATCGCCGAGCCAAATTTGTATCACAAAAGGGTTTTTGCACCTTGAAAGAGAACCTTGTATCTTGCACATATGTTGTGGTGAAGTGTAATTATGAGGATGTCCATGTCCAACCTTCCAGCAGTGATATTTGTTACCATTGTTGGCTTAGATATTTCCTTCATTTCATTATTCTATCTAACATGTATTGTCAAAGTGTTTATTTTAATGTGCTAGTTCTTAAAATCCATAAGTATACACAACATTTTCATGCTTGTTAATTTTTTAAACAAGATGTTAGCAATTTCAATATCAATTTTCCCTATGTAAACTTCATCTAACAAAAATAAACTATCCACACCAAAAATAAACTATCCCGTACCCTCTACTTAAAGCACAATGATATAATTCATTACCGTCTTTGCTACATATGCATTGAAATTTAATGAAAATCTAGTCATTTCCAACCAGATCCCTTAAATACCAAGCTATTTCGAGAGAGGTAAACTATTTGCTTAATGAAATATTGACTGAATGTTTCCTTGCATCCGATATTTTCTCAATTATACACATCTACAAAAGTTCTTATGCATCTTTGCACAAACAAAGTCTTATTTAAAAGTACATTTTTAGGCATTATAGATTATATTAAAATGCCAAATTTTATTGAAAAAATATCTCATTTTTCAACAAAATACTAATTAGTATTTCCATAAGTTTAAACAATTTTCATGAGAAATGAAAAAGAACCACTCCATGAGTGGTCAAACATTTATGGAAAATTTATGGTAAATTTTCTTAAAGTTTATTCAAAAAAATCGTGGAGTAGGTAGTTACCTTGCGAAAAAATACGAAGTAGGTAGTTACCTTGCAAAAAATTATGAAATGTTTATGCATATTCTATTTCTAAATTAAGGTAGAAAAATGAAAAAAACATGTTGTATCTTCCAAAAATGTTAATAAGTGAGTAATAATATTCAAAACATATATGGACAATTTGTCTCTCACACACATACCAAGAAGTATGTTTATGTTGAAAACGCCTGTGTCCCCTGTGGCATTTGAGGAGAGATCTAGTAATAAGGGAAAATGAAGCATCCAAAATAAGAAAAAAAGCACCATATTAAATACATTTATAAAATATTTAATAATGAACGAATGAAACTAAACATGAACCATATATCAACAATCACAAGGATGGTGGGTTTTTCCTTCCTTGATATCATTATGTTTCATTTCCCACTCAACATAATTTAAAAGAAAGGGTAAGGTTTTGTGCATCATGCTATGATGAAATGTGGAAAACTAGTGTGAGTGAGAAGGGGACAGTGCGATAGTGAATTGTATCATAAAAATTATATGTTTGATATTTTTTCTTACCAGGGATGATAATTAATTTTTTTTTGGGGGAAATTTTAAATAAACTATTAATATCTCATATTCATGTTTAGAGAGTTGGAACTACTCTTTTAATATGTGGAAGATTTAGATTATGGTTTCATATGAATGTAATGGATGAGTGTTAAATAACAAGATCCAATAAAGTTCTTGTACAACAATTTTATTCATTAAGAAAATAAAATTTGAATATGAAAATAATTATCTTATAAGTACTAGAGTCTTATTCAACAATTATTTTTCCTTTCTCTTTAAACTAATGTGAATCCAAAATCGATTGTTACAATGTAAGGTGAAATAAAAATAAATATGAATAGGTATTAAAATAAAGTTAAATGAGTGAATAAATTAGAATAAAATGAGTTTTTAAAGCTTTAATTACACAAGAAACTAATGATAAATCACCATATAGGCTCATGCCTGCAACATGAAACATAAATATTTATCTGTGGAAGAACTTAACAGTAATATACAATATGATAAGTTTAACATTATCTAAAACCTAAAGTAACCTCCTAAATGACAAATTGATAAACTATAATTAAATTTCATTTTCTTTATTACGTAAAAGGATCTTTCCTCTATGAGCCTAAAATACAATATGAAGTGCTTCAAAGAGATAGGAAGATATAATTAGACCTAGATCTTCCCACTGTTGAGCACACAAGGAAAACCTAACTGAAATAAAAATTTAGAATAATATATGAGAGGGGAATTTGAGTAGGCTAATTCACAAGATCCTCTAGAAAGAAAAACTACGCTTCAAAAAAACTCCAACCCCTTTTTCGAATGTGATATGATCTATTTATAATATGCTCTTTATATTTGTAACTACTTGATGGTTATGTTTTTCCTCACCATGTTAAATAAATTAGAATCCATTTTGAAAATATGAAGTTAAGAATTTTCCTCCAAACTAGCTCCCACTTAAGACATTCTAGATTTTTTTTTCATTTTTATAAATCATTTTCAATAGTAATTTGGTGATAGGTCCAAAATTGTCATGATTGATATTTCAATTTTCTAAAATGATATCTATAATTTAAACCTTGTTTTCCCAATTCAAACATCAAAACTTGAGTTATGACCTACAAAACATAGAAACCATTAAACTTGTTTAAGGTGGATCTTATCCATTTATCTACAATTCCATATTTTACTCACACGAATAGTGGTAATATATTTCAACATATTTATAAATCGTACCTCCCACATAATGTTCATGTATTAAGTTTAGAGAGTCATAGAGTTCTATGTAGTTTGTGGAGAATGTAAAACTTTGTCTTTTATCCATCAAATCATTTTTGAATCATCAATTTCCAATCAATTCCCTCCAAATTGTATCCTAGGATATGTCTAACTAACCACCATGTATCATAAGGAGATATTCCAAATGAATTTATAATAAAAATGATATTAGAAATAATAATAAGATGATGTGAAGGTGAAATGGAGAAGAAAGAGTTATGCAAATAATTATAAATTATGTATTATAACATATATGTAGAGAACTCATAGGAATTATGAAGGTGTTAGATGTGGGGAAATAGAAATAGGTTGGAAATATTTTTTTTGAAAAGGAAAATATGGAAACAAAATGTTTTTTCTTAATATATGGAGGAAGATTTTAAAGATAATGGAAAATGGATAATGATCGATGATAAGTGGAAAAATTAAAATAATAAATGGTAAATGTAAAAGGAAAATGGTCAAAAGATAAAAATGGAGAAATTATGCAATTAATAAATTTAGAAAGAGAGAATGGAAATGATATAGGTGGCTTAAATACATAGGATCTTGGATAAAATTGGCAATATCTTAGGTGAATGACTTCCATTTTAGATTCTTATAAGGTGTTATATGCAACTAAGACATAAGGATATGAAATGAAAGGATGAACACCTTTGATTTCTTGATTCTTAGTAATCTTTTAATTTTCTAATAGAGAAACTGTTATGAAACCAGCTCACAAAAGATAGAAAAGATAGATTAACGCCTTAGAATTCAGCCTCTTCGAGGGAGCAACCTCCTTTATATTACATAAATGAACAATTCTTGGATGATTCAAATGAAAAAACCTCCTTTCTATATATAGGAGTCTAAGGAACCACAATATAACCAAGCCGACCTAACAATAATAATATAAAGGCACAAAATAAACAATAGAGGGATTTTATGGGGCACAGTAATAACAATATGGGGACAATAGGGCACAACAAAATTAATAAGGGATACAACTACAATAGTAATGGGGTAATCACTAGTATTATACGGACCTAACATGCCCCTCTCCTTCAAAAAAGTGTTGTCCTCAATGCTTGAGTAGTTTTGGATGCTTCTATATAAACTTCTCATCCTCCCATGTGGAATCTTCAGCGTATAAGTTCTTCCACTTGATGAGATACTCTGAAATTGATCGATTTTGTAGCTGTTGAGTTCTTCTTTCTGTGACTGCTTCCAGTTCCCATATAATTTTACCTTCCTCATCAAATTCTGGCAATATTGTTTGAACTGGGAGCTTGTCACCTATAACCTTCTTTAAACATGAAACATGGAAAACTGGGTGCACTCGAGACGCTGCAGGAAGCTCAAATTTGTATGCCATAGTACCAATCTTTTGCAACACCTTGTATGGACCATAATACTTTGGTGATAATTTATTATCCTTCTTAGCTTGCTTGAGGGAAATTTTTTTATATTGTTGTAGCCGTAGGAATACCCAATCACCTACATCAAAACTTCTTTTGCCACGATGTTGATCTGCCTATTGTTTCATTCTATTTTGCGCCAACACGAGGCTATCCTTTAAGAGTTGGAGGACTTGTTGTTGATGCTCGATGTGATGTTCCAATGCTTGAACCTTAGAATTTTCTCTTAAATATGATGTGATGGATGGTGGCTGATATCCATAAAGTGCCATAAATGGGGTCATTTTTGTTGTTGTATGGAAGGAAGTGTTATACCACCATTCAACCAGAGGGAACCATTTGACCCATTATGTCTGTTTATCAGATACAAAGCAACGAAGATATCCTTACAAACATTTGTTTACTATCTCAGTTTGCCTATCAAATTAAGGATGATAAGACGAGCTATGAGCTAACTGAGTACCAAGACAAGAAAATAATTCTGTCCAAAAATTTCCAGTGAAAATGGGAACTCTGTCACTTATAATAATCTTTGGGTTTCCACATAGCTTTTGAATTGTTTCCATAAATGCAGTAGAAACGGTACTGGCTTTAAATGGATGTGATAATGCACAAAAGTGTGCATACTTGTTAAGTATGTCAACTACCACCATGATGACACTCTTTCCCTCAGACTTGGGTAAACCTGTGATAAAATCCATTGAAACCTCCTCCCAACTTTGGCTTGGAATGGATAAAGGTTGTAATAGGCCTAGGGTCTTAATTGTTTCAACTTTATTTTGTTGGCAAACCAAACATTCTGCCACAAACTTTTGAATATCCGATTTAAGGCCATCCCAAAAAAATTCCTTCTTAACCCTGTGGTAAGTTTTTTAAAATCCTGAGTGCCCTCCTAAGGCAGAAGTGTGCAATTCCATAAGAATCTTTTGTTTGAGTTGGGAATTATTACAGAGGTATAAGCGATCTTTGTACATAACGAATCATTTTTCCAGCTAAATGTATTAGATGTACCAGAATATTGTTGTAACTTTCGAATAAGTGCCCACACTTCTTCATCATTCTTCCATTCCTTCCTTGCTTCTTTTATCCAATCTGGTTGGATAATAGAAATGGCACACAACAATGCTTCCACATCCTCGTCCTTTCTTGAGAGTGCATCTGCCACCACATTTTGCTTCCCTTTTTTGTAGATGATTTCAAAGTCATAACCCAACATCTTTGTGACCCACTTTTGTTGCTCTTCAAAGGATAATATTTGTTCTAAAAATTATTTAAGGCTATCATGATCCGTTTTTACCTTGAAGTGTCTTCCCATTAGGTAGGGTTGCCATTTCTTAAGTGCATGTAGTATTGCCAACATTTCCTTCTCATAAATAGCTTTGTGTAAAAACTTTCCCTTGATTGGACGACTTTCAAAAGAAATGGGTCTTTCATCTTGCATTAAAACAACACCAATTCCATTTCCTGAAGCATCACATTCCACAATAAAGGTTTTTGTGAAGTCCAATGTAGCTAAGACCGGTGCTTGGCACATTGCCTCTTTAAGATGTTTGAAGGCCTTTGTTGCTTCTGGAGTCCACGAAAATGCATCTTTCTTCAATAATGTCGTTAGAGGTGTTGCTATTCTCACATAATTCTTAACAAATTTGCGATAATACCCTGTCAACCCAAGAAATCCTCACAGATGCTTTATGGATGTGGGGATTTTCCATTCCTTAATGGTCTTATTTTTGCTAGGGTCTACCTTAACTCCTTCATGAGATACAATATGACCCAGATATTCCACCTCTTGTACTCCAAAGAAACATTTGGATCTTTTTGCATATAATTATTTCTCCTCCAATAGTTGTAGCACCCTGTCAACATGTTCAACATGATCCTTCCAAGACTTTTGTAGATTAGTATATCATAAAAAAATACTAACACAAATTTTCTAAGGAAGGGTTTGAAAATGGAATTCATCAAACCTTGAAATGTAGAAGGTGCATTGGTAAGGCCAAAAGGCATGACCAAAAATTCATAATGAACCTCATGAGTTCTAAATGTTGTTTTCGGAATGTCTTCAGTCTTCATTCTGATTTGATGATATCCTGAATGAAGATCCAACTTGGTGAAGTAAATTGATCCATGCAATTCATCCAGTAATTCATCAATGACAGGAATGGGAAACTTATCTTTAGTAGTGAAATTGTTGAGCTCACTATAATCCAGACACATGCACCATGATCCATCCTTCTTGTGCACCAATACTATTGGAGCAGAGAAAGAACTTTGACTAGGTTGAATTATACCAGCCTCTAGCATTTCTGTAACCATACGTTCAATTTCACTCTTTTGGGCATAGGGATATCTATACAACCTGATGTTTGGAGGAACACTTCCTGGAATCAGATGAAAAACATGATCATGATCACGAATAGGTGGGAGACCTTTGGGAGTTGTTATCACTCAGGTTGTCCCTTTTGACTCCCAAAGGGATACGGCCGAGGTAACCACAAACCAACTTTGGACTACAGGCCCTAGCCTGCCTGCAGTCAGAGAGGGCTCTCTCTTTATGATTTAGCTTTGTTGAAAGGGGTAATTTTAGGCTAGATATGATGCACAGGGTTTTGGTTGAGTTTTTGCGGGAAAACTGACACTTTCAGGTAGAGAGGCTGAGTATAGTCTGAATTTTTCGAACCATTGGGCGTGGAGTCGAGGAGGGGAACTGCTGGTGTTTTTCTTTGATAATAGTGAGGGGAAAATGGAGCCAGATAACTGAGGCAGAAGCAACTTTCAGGTTCAAGGGATGGCAAGAATGCTAAAGAAAGAGAGGCAGTTAAGAATCTCTCCAACAAATTAGCAGAGGAAACAACAAGGCGCTACCTAGGAGCAGTTAAGAATCCCTAGATAATTGGCCAGCACAGGTGAACTGGGGTAAACATGAGCCAGAAGGAATTCAATGTTCATAACCAATTCGTTCAGAAGAAAACATCAAGAAACAGCAGAAATTGAGCATAGAGAGTAGTTAACTAATTCTAGGCTATTCTTTCTTCCTGCTATTTAGATAATGGCAAACACATAAACAGAGATAAGAGGCACTTATTGCTTCAGGCTGCAGCGCAGTAATTCCATCTACAACTCTTCGACACATTCATCAACAACAGACAGTTCGCTCTCCAAGCTTTAAGCAATCTTTGATTACAGAAACGTTCAGGTATACACAGCAAGTCTCTAGTGAAAATCTCAATTGACCCACCCTTAAAACTATACAGAGGATGGTATATATAGGGCAAAACTCTCTGCAGAGTTTCCTTTATTACATTTTGACCTAATTAGGTCATAAAAATGACTACTTGACCTAATCCTATCTAGAAATAAATGAAAATAATGTTTCGGGCCGTGCTCAGAGCCGATGTGTCAAAACTGAATGAATGATGTTTGTCCTCGGTGGCTTGCTGCAGTGCTTCCTGCAATAAATGGGTATGGGTCTCTGCTTCCTTGCTGTCCTGGTGCCTTAAATGTCTTGACTGTGATTTGAAAGCAAGGATGGGCTGATGCTTATCGATTTGATTTTCTGGGGGCTTCATAAATGTTCAGGTGCCTCGAGCCCCTGAAAAATCATGACTGATTCTTTCTGGCGTCCTTTCTTCCACTGATACTCTCTGACAAAATATCGGCTATTGATCTGCTGTGCTGCGTGTCTAATCACCAGTAAATGACCTCTGTTCGGCCTCTGTATCATCTGGAATTGTCTTCTGATCATTTTGGTATGTTCTGTGAAGAAAACATATCATTTCTGCGCCTTTTCGGGCTTCCTGGGGCCGCATGGGGCAAATATTCCTTGAAGATTCCCTAAATATTCTCCATTTTGGCCCAAAAAATCATGCTAGGCGCAAATCGCTCATAAAAAACTGCCTCAGAATTCGATTCCGGGGCTCCGAAGTGCGATTTTCGCGCCTCTGCGTCCAAAAAAGGGCTGATGACGTCAGCATTGTACGGCGGGTGACATCAGCATGGCGACGTGGTGGGATGACATCATCACGTACGGATGATGACGTGGCAGGTATGGTGGTGGGACACGTGGCAGTGACGTGGCAGGAGGCCACGCAGGCGGGTGACTCATCGGATGACTGTACATGGGGGGTGACGTGGGCTGTTGACTGTGCAGGGGTGACGTGGGCTGGTGACGTCACCGGGCGGTAAGCGGTATGTGGCGCACCGCTTACGGGGGATGGCGGTTTCGGAGGAAGGGGCTCCGCCACAGCCCGGCACTTGACGCGTGGCGGGAGTACGGCGGCAAAACCGCCGAACTCCCGGACGTTAAAGGTCGGGCGCGTCGGGGATGAGGATGCCCGCCAGCCGTTGATCTGCGGGGCTGTGGATCGGATGGCTGGCGGCGAACGCGACGGGACAAGGGGTTAACGGTCGGGAATATTCGCAGGAATATTCCAAATTTGATGTGCGCGGGGGGTGGGTAAGGACTTAGGGAAATGGGTTTAAGGGGTTTTTACAACGGTGGGGTGGATCTTTACAAGGGGGAAGGTGAAAACATGGGTTTTTTTGGGGGTTTTTGGGGTTAAGGGAGAGGTTACTGGCTGACCAGATGTCAAACCAGTTCCTCAATGACTCGGATGGTCTAAAAACAGTCCCAGATGGACTGAGATTTCCCGGACTTAGTAGAAAGTATGGCTATATTGCCAGGGAGGGGTATTTACATAGGGGGATTTATATACATGGTTTTAATAGGGGGAGGGAAAAAACTAATAGGGAGTTACATAATAAGGGTGATAAGAAAAGATGTTAGTGAACTCCAGCCTGAGTGCCTCCAACTGAAAAACTGCCTCAAAGCAAAAAATGGATTGCTTTATCAAAACTGGAACACAACAGTAGCCTTTAGACCAGCCTACTCTCATGGATGCTTTCTGGCCATCTGTAGCAAATATGGAGCATTGCAGCATGCATAGCACGACATATTTGGCATGTAAAACTGTCGATCATGAAAGATGATTAACCTGCTGCAGCAGGAGGCTAACAGTGGCTCCACTTGGGGATGGCTTTTCCTTGTGAAAAGTCAAGAACAGCAGGTCAGACTGCCTTGTATTCAATTGTTATTGTGTTCTGCAAATTTCTCTTGGCTGGATGCCTTATTAATCCTACCTACCTACCTACCCTAACCAGCACTTACTTTGCTGTTAGGTGAAGTGAAATAACCAATGCAGCCACTTAAGTAATAATAAAATGAGTGGGCTTTGCTGCTTATGCTTGGTAGTGACATCAACTGAGATTCTGCAATTTGCTATAGCTTTGTCAATTTTTGAGAAGATCAGGAAGCTACTGACCTCCTTTGCGGTGCTTAAACACTGTACAAAATTGTCCTGCAACATATATATACAATTTTTTGGCTGAATTAAAGAACTGTACAAAGGTTCAGGATCACTACCATGCCTTGGAGTCGGGAGATCATTGTCAACTCGATACTGAGCCTTGCAGCCTGTTGATGGCATCGTGCACTGATTTCTTTCACCATTCTGCCTGCCAGCGGATAGGTCATTCAGTACTCGCAGAGGTGCTTGTAATTTATTACAATCGGGCTCGAATAGGACCAGACTGATCTGTGCGGGCTGCTGGTCTTCTTCTTCTTTGAATAATTCAGATGGCTGAAAACAAAGAGGCAGGGGATCCATTGGGATCATCTGGTCATATGCTTCTGCTTCTGGGTCCTCCTCGATCTGATATTCAATGGCTCTTTGGGGCTGCAAAACTAGAGGCGATACCTTTGAAACAGTATGATGATTAACCTCCGGACGGTCAATAGCAACAGGTGGTGACACTTGATCATATATAGCATGATAATTATCCTTAATAAATTAAAAAGATTCAAAACAAAACGGTAAAGTTCCTTCACTGAAATCGGCACACTCTGCGTCTTCCTTCTTTTCTTCATAGCTGAGATGGGCACGCTGATCATTTGGTTCAAGTTGTTGAACCTGAATACTACTTCCTGCCAAAATAGGATCTGATTCCTCCGCAAGGCTGATTTGACCATTAGGCTCATAATCTTCATCATACAGATCGTACTTGGGCAGACAGTTGAAAGAAGAGGAGCTGTTATATTCACACAGTATATCAGGAGACTGCTCCATCATGTATGGTTGGATGAATATGTCATCTGTTTTGTGGCAGGTTTGTTCGTGAATGTCACTACTTTCCTGTTGTGAAACAGATCTGTTCTGGTGCTCTGAACTTTCTATTTTCCTTGTGATCAGCTGCATCATTTCCTCTGTCTTTTGTAACACGCTATGAAATCTTTCTTCTTGTTGTGCTTTGCGTTGTTCCTCCCTTCTTTTTAGATTTGCCTCCACGTCCACAACTACGTCCTGCATCTGTTTCAAAGTGGACGGGCCTCTTTCTCTCAGACAGAATTCCATTTCTGCGTCAAATGCTCTAGGATATTGCAATAGAGCTAAATCAAGGGGAGGTCTTACATTTAGAGGCATGGCTTGATAAACTTGATTGAATCTGTCTAAAAACTGCTGAACAGATTCATCTGGATGCCTTTCTAAATGATTGTATTCTTCGATCAGCAAGAAGAGATTACCTCTAATCATCCATCTATCAAGGAAAATCTTGGCACACTACTGAAACATAGAGATGCTCGCCTCAGGCAACGATTTAAACCAAGTCCTAGCTTCGCTTTGCAAAGAAAAGGCAAATAGTCTAAGACTGACATCTTCATCTTCCACTTCGAATGTATTAAGATAATCTTCAAAAGCCTGGATATGTTTCTGGGCAGTAGCGCAATTCTCTCCACCAAATCTAGGGAGATACTCAGGATGATTTTCCGGCAGGGGACCAAGCACAAGAGGCAAAATGAGTGGCTTATATCTTTCAGGAACTTTACGAGGCACGAGAGTATGTACAGGAACTAGAAGAATGGACTCTATTTTTGGTTCCTCCCTGACTGTATGATGATCTTCAACAGCATTTGAAAGCTGCTGCTCTGATGTGCAAGGAGGCTTTTCAACAATCTTTTCCAAAGGAAAAACACAAAAATTTGACATAAACTCGCTTTTAAAATACAATATGCACAGCAAAATTTGGTGCAAGAGAAAGAACATGATTTCTTGGATGATAGTCCAAGTTGAGAGCCTGATCTGCTTATACAAGTCCTTCGGGTTCATTTCTCCAGCGGGGTCTTTATTATGGGGATGATGTGGAGTCGCCAGGTGGATGATGTGACCTTAAAGTGCCTGATCTCTGTCCACCGTCACAGATCAGAGCTGAACATGAAAAACCCTAAAGAAAGGAACACTTTCTCCAGAAAACAAGGCGAACTGGTCAAAATTGAGGATTTGCACTAATAAACACATGATTCATCTCCCCAGCGGAGTCGCCATTATGTTATCACTCAGGTTGTCCCTTTTGACTCCCAAAGGGATACGGTCGAGGTAACCACAAACCAACTTTGGACTACAAGCCCTAGCCTGCCTGCAGTCAGAGAGGGCTCTCTCTTTATGATTTAGCTTTGTTGAAAGGGGTGATTTTAGGCTAGATATGATGCACAGGGTTTCGGTTGAGTTTTGGTGGGAAAACTGACACTTTCAGGTAGAGAGGCTGAGTATAGTCTGAATGTTTCAAACCATTGGGCGTGAAGTCGAGGAGGGGAACTGCTAGTGTTTTTCTTTAATGACAGTGAGGGGAAAATGGAGCCAGATAACTGAGGCAGAAGCAACTTTCAGGTTCAAGGGATGGCAAGAATGCTAAAGAAAGAGAGGCAGTTAAGAATCTCTCCAACAGATTAGCAGAGGAAACAACAAGGCGCTACCTAGGAGCAATTAAGAATCCCTAGATAATTGGCCAGCACAGGTGAACTGGGGTAAACATGAGCCAGAAGGAATTCAATGTTCATAACCAATTCGTTTAGAAGAAAACATCAAGAAACAGCAGGAATTGAGCATAGAGAGTAGTTAACTAATTCTAGGCTATTCTTTCTTCCTGCTATTTAGATAATGGCAAACACATAAACAGAGATAAGAGGCACTTATTGCTTCAGGCCGCAGCGCAGGAATTCCATCTCCAACTCTTCGACACATTCATCAACAACAGACAGTTCGCTCTCCAAGCTTTAAGCAATCTTTGATTACAGAAACGTTCAGGTATACACAGCGAGTCTCTAGTGAAAATCTCAATTGACCAACCCTTAAAACTATACAGAGGGTGGTATATATAGGGAAAAACTCTCTGCAGAGTTTCCTTTATTACATTTTGACCTAATTAGGTCATAAAAATGACTACTTGACCTAATCCTATCTAGAAATAAATGCAAAGAATGTCTCGGGCCATGCTCAGGGCCGATGTGTCAAAACTGAATGAATGATGTTTGTCCTCAGTGGCTTGCTGCAGTGCTTCCTGCAATAAATGGGTATGGGTCTCTGCTTCCTTGCTGTCCTGGTGCCTTAAATGTCTTGACTGTGATTTGAAAGCAAGGATGGGCTGATGCTTATCGATTTGATTTTCTGGGGGCTTCATCAATGTTCAGGTGCCTCGAGCCCCTGAAAAATCATAACTGATTCTTTCTGGCGTCCTTTCTTCCACTGATACTCTCTGACAAAATCTGGGCTGCTGATCTACTGTGCTGCGTGTCTAATCACTAGTAAATGGCTGTTTTTCGGCCTCTGTATCATCTGGAATTGTCTTCTGATCATTTTGGTATGTTCTGTGAAGAAAACGGATCATTTCTGCACCTTTTCGGGCTTCCTGGGGCAAATCGCTCATCAAAAACTGCCTCAAAATTCGATTCCGGGGCTCCGAAGTGCGATTTTCGTGCCTCTGCATCCAAAAAAGGGCTGATGATGTCAGCATTGTATGACGGGTGACATCAGCATGACGTCAGCATGGCGACGTGGCGGGATGACGTCATCACGTACGGATGATGACGTGGCAGGTATGGTGGCGGGACACGTGGCAGTGACGTGGCAGGAGGCCACACAGGCGGGTGACTCATCGGATGATTGTACAGGGGGGTGACGTGGGTTGTTGACTGTGCAAGGGTGACGTGGGCTGGTGACGTCACCGGGCGGTAAGCGGTATGTGGCGCACCGCTTACAGGGGATGGCGGTTTCGGAGGAAGGGGCTCCGCCACAGCCTGGCACTTGACGCGTGGCGGGAGTACGGCAGCAAAACCGCCGAACTCCCAGACGTTAAAGGCCGGGCGCGTCGGGGATGAGGATGCCCGCCAGCCGTTGATCTGCGGGGCTGTGGATTGGACGGCTAGCGGCGAACGCGACGGGACAGGGGGTTAACGGTCGGGAATATTCGCAGGAATATTCCGAGTTTAATGTGCGCGGGGGGTGGGTAAGGACTTAGGGAAATGGGTTTAAGGGGTTTTTACAGCGGTGGGGTGGATCTTTACAAGGGGGAAGGTGAAAACATGGGTTTTTTTGGGGGTTTTTGGGGTTAAGGGAGAGGTTACTGGCTGACCAGATGTCAAACCAGTTCCTCAATGACTCGAATGGGCTAAAAACAGTCCCAGATGGACTGAGATTTCCCGGACTTAGTAGAAAGTATGGCTATATTGCCAGGGAGGGGTATTTACATAGGGGGATTTATATACATGGTTTTAATAGGGGGAGGGAAAAAACTAATAGGGAGTTGCATAATAAGGGTGATAAGAAAAGATGTTAGTGAACTCCAGCCTGAGTGCCTCCAACTGAAAAACTGCCTCAAAGCAAAAAATGGATTGCTTTATCAAAACTGGAACACAGCAGTGGCCTTTAGACCAGCCTACTCTCATGGATGCTTTCTGGCCATCTGTAGCAAATATGGAGCATTGCAGCATGCATAGCACGACATATTTGGCATGTAAAACTGTTGATCATGAAAGATGATTAACCTGCTGCAGCAGGAGGCTAACAGGAGTCTCAAATACCTTGGAATGATTGTCCAAGACTTTTTAGAGATCTGGAGAAATAAATGATTTCGATGTGGAAACATTTAGCGAACTTAATTGTGCAATTACACCTCTTTGTTCCCTTTTTAGAAGCTTTGTCATACCGTTAGAGTTGATTATCTTTCCCGGTTTCCCTGCAGTACCCCTTAATTCAACTTCCTCTCCTTCAACAGAAAATTTCATGAAATTTTCTTGAAAATTAAAAGCTATTGTACCCAATGGTTGTAGCCATTAGACTCCTAGTACAACGTCAGCACCTCCCATTGGAATGGAAAGCATTGGGCTACTCAATACATATTCTCCCATGGATAGCTTGATATTATGGCACTTTCTAGAGCAATTTATCGTTCCTCCACTTGTAACCATTACTTGACACTCTGGTGCTAGATATAGGAAGCAATTCAATTTTTTTTCTATCTTACAATGAATAAAATTGTGGGTACTTCCTGAATCAGTCAGCGCTATTACCTTTTTCTTCTTGATATGTCTTTCTATCTTGATAGTTTGAGGAGTGGTAATTACAGCCAATGCATTACAAGATATGGTTGGATTCATTACTTCTTTATCTAGGGTTTGTTCCTGGAGTATATCCTCTTCTTTTGACATTTCTTTTTCTTTTCTTCCTCCTCTTCACAATCTATGTAGAATAATTTCTTCTCAGCACGCTTATGACCTTTAGTGTATTTGCTATCACAACTGTAACAAATCCCTTTTGCTCTTTTTTCTTCCAATTGTTGTGGTGTCAACCTTATAGGTTGTGGAAGGCTAGGGACAACAACACTTCCATCTTTATAGTTGTGAGTGGTAGGCTTCCTAGTTTCCATAATTTTGCTTTCCATTTTTCTTACTAACCTGAATGCCTTCTCCAATGAATCAGGTACCCAAAGGTGAACCTCATGTTGGATATTATCCTTTAAATCCCCTATGAACACATCAATCCTATGCTCTTCTGGAATATCTTTTACCCTTGTGTTCAATTTTTGGAAGTCTTCAATGTGATCCATCATTGAACACTTTTGTTTGAGACTTATCAATTGGCTAAAAAATGTGTTGCTTTTTGTATCCTCATAATGTACTGTCAATTCTTCTGTAAAAATTGCCCAAGTGACAATTTGTTTATGAGAGAAAAGCCATTGATACCATACAAACTGATTTGGTTCCAAATATAAAGTGGCAATACGTACCTTTTGTGTGTTTTGCACATTATTGGGATCGAACAATTGCTCCAACTGGAGTATCCATGTTGCGGGATCCTTACCATCAAACTTCCTCATATCGATTTTTGGAATATGGTGATTCTTAGATCCAACGTTACAATCTATGAAATCATGATTAACATTTATTTTTTTTCTCAACACGAGTTTCGTTTACTACCCTTTCACCATTAGTTAGTATTTCTTGTAGAAAATTTGTCTTCAAATCTGCCATGATTGTCTTCAAATATGTCTTCAAATCTATCTTCAAATCGTCCATCTTAGCTTCCACGTCATTCATCTTAGCTTCTACATCTTTCTTTAAACAATCCATCTTAGATTCTGTTACTTTTTGTGCGAGTGACATTTGTTGCACTTGGTCTCGTAATTTTGATATATCATGTTGTATTTCTTCCTCTTCTTTATAAGTCATGCTAGAGCTTTTAGATTGCTTACTAGGTGTTTTCATTTTCTTTCCTCGGGGCATCAGTTACTGATAATAATGTTATACTATGCCCTTTCAGTTCCTTCAAAATAATTTTTCAAACCAAGCTTAAGCAAAAATTTTAAAAAATCTACACACTTTTTTCACTTTGTAGGAGCTCGATATTGCCTCTGATGTATCTTTGTAATTTCAGATCTTCCAGTTCTGAAGTTGCAACCTGCGGTAACCCTCTACGTCCTCTTTCCAATGCCACCAGTCTGATTGAATTTAGATTCTCCAAGAAAGAGTTATGCACAATCTCCCAAGATGACCTAATTATGTACCTTTTCAGAAGAGCGAACTTGTATGAAGTGCCACGTGTCACTGTTTTGACCTTAGGATATGAAAAATATATACAGGAAACTACAATCCATCTTGTTTCTGTAACTTCTTACGAAATTTCAATTTGATGCTCAAAACAAAAGTTATGACTATTTTCTCCAGGTCACCTATTTGGAATGTAATTCAGTAGTCTGCAAAAAGACCGACTTCCTCAGATCATATCTCTGGAAATATTGCACAAAAAGCTCTGAAATTAGGATCCAAGGTTTAGCGTGATTTATTCTCAAATGGGTGTTTTTGTAGCATCTGAAACGTCGCAGAAAAAAAAGTTATAGCGCAAATGCCACATTGACCTATTTGCAGCAGCGAAACCCTAGAATTCAAAGCTCTGATACCAAATGTTATGAAACTAGCTCACAAAAAGATAGAAAAGATAGATTAATGCCTTAGAATTCAGCCTCTTCGAAGGGGCAACCTCCTTTACATTACATAAATGAACAATTATTGGATGATTCAAATGACAAAACCTCATTTCTATATACAGGAGTTTAAGGAGTCACAATATAACCAAGCCGACCTAACAATAATAATATAAAGGCACAAAAATAACAATAGAGGGATTCTGTGGGGCACAATAATAATAATATGTGGACAATAGGGGCACAACAATATTAATAATGGATACAACTACAATAGTAATGGGGTAATCACTAGTATTATAGGGACCTAACAGAAACCATTCTGTTAACATTCTATAAGGAAACACCACATTTTAAAATCGATTTTAAACTCTTTAATTTTTTTGGGTCTTCATGAGGGGCATCTAGCACATTCAAAAGAGTAATATTTGACTTACAATTTGGTCAAGGAATATTGACAAACATCTAATCCAATTATGGGATAGTGATCCTTTGCAGGTTTCTAAGAACTTACAAGGTCTCCAATTATTCAACATGTGTCATAGAACCTTTGTTCATGGGGTATTAAAAATACCCATAATCTAATTAGATATTGAAAAAACCCTTTGAAAATCCTTTTATTAATCCCCATCCTAATACTTATTTTTAATATGTATCACCCATATTGATTGAATACCCCCCCACCCCAATATCTATAATAATATATTGACTCTATTTTTCACAATTAAAAAAAACCCCTTTATGAATGAACCTGACAATATATTAATGAACAAGTTGAAGTACCTATGTGAGAACCAAAATTTAGACTAACTACCTTCTCCATTGTATTATGGATTCATCCCAAACCATTATCTTTATTTCAACAAATTCTTTTTAGGAAAACTTAATTGAAGTAATAAAATTATATATAATATTTATTACCCTAATGCAGTTGGAGCGAATGGTATATCTCAAGTGTAAGTAGACATCCAATAGAGTCTTGAACATAAGAAAATTGTATCATTTCTTCCAACCTTGCTTGAGAGTCTTGGTTTATTATAAAAGTTCTGAAGAAACTCCTCCATCAAGCAATAACAATTAATCCTTCCCTCTTGTTGCAGATGTCCCTTTTCCATTGATACTAGAAAGTCATATTTTTAATTAGACTCTCCTTGAGATGAGAAATCAAGAACTTGAAAGTTTGATGTAAAGTTTGTTCTTGTTCACCTTTTGATAACATTCCTCTTTCATCTCTATATAAACTAGTCACAGCCTTTAATAACCCTTTGCAACATCTTCATTGTGATGATATTGAATGATGTCTTTTGGTGCATCTAGTGAAAGTTTATCAAATTCATCCTTTAAATTATTATCAATATTACTCTCAAACCAAACTTATGAGAGGTGTGAATTTCCCTTCCATGGAGCATGTGGTGAAAGTTTCTCATCTTTAGTTGAGAATTTTGGGTTCTCACTTTTAGCTTTACGAATGCAATCTTATGTGCATAAATTTTCACTTATTTCATAATATTTATCTTCAACGTCTTCTTCTCTTTTCTTATGGAACACTACTAGAAATGTTAAGAGATTACTACCACTTTCATGAATGTTTTCTTCAATGACTTGAGCTTGCTGCATTAACTCTTTTCAACTACACATTTTCCCTTGCTTCAATAAAATTATTAGATTCACAGGCATAATTTTCCTTTTTCTTGGTTGGCCTAACCCACATGGTTTTGAACATTGAATCTTGTGGTTTACAAAGTACTTCATAAAAATGTGATCGCCAATTGAGATTCCCCTAGTAGGATTAATTTTATTTTTTGTTTTTACTGACAATGAAAGCATGAGAAGCCATAGAGTACCTCCCCACATTTCATGGATGGTAAACCCACAAGAAAAGAATTTCTATAGTAGCTAAAAATGATGAAATCATTTGAAAACATTTATTGGGGAATCTCATTAACAAATTTTGTAAATCTGAGAGAAAAATATATAACACTCTCTTTTTTATTCATCCATATTTCAACCAACTTCATGAAAAGAGAATATGGATCTTTCTTTGAAAAATATTTCTCAATAAAGAAATTTTCTAATACATCCTAGATTGTGGTGGTTCCATGTAACAATGAATAAAACTATTCATGAGCATTCAATGTGCTCTATATACAAGTTTCATCAATTCTCTTTTGGAAATCTAGTTTCTTTTACTCAAATAATTCCAAAGAACTTAGGTAAACAATATTACTAAACTCTAACATGGCAGTTTCAGTAATAGTTACCAAAGGCCATGAAAACATTTTAAACACATATTTAAACAAGTTAGGAACCACTACATTAAATTTGAAAATACCATAAAGGAATCCTAAGCTTGAAAAACAACAAATTATGATGTGGTTTTAAGCTATTCTAAGGGGAGCATCACATGGCTATTGCAACAAATTCTAAATGTAGATTTTTTTTTCTTAAAACAATAGAGCAGTAAAAACCTATGGTTCTTTTCTTTTACCTTTTGGCTTTGGGCCATGTTTTCTCTAAGTCTTCTGCTTTCTCCTCCGTTTG
This sequence comes from Pinus tabuliformis, assembly GCA_031772625.1. NCBI lineage: Eukaryota > Viridiplantae > Streptophyta > Pinopsida > Pinales > Pinaceae > Pinus > Pinus tabuliformis. The sequence continues at coordinate 811,190,944 of CM062806.1, read as the reverse complement.
ATACAAAGCCCAGAAAAGGGTTTTGTCATGATTTCTTGTAATTCGTGAGTTACGTAAAGTACATTTAACACCTTTAAAGCATTATTTTAAGAATGCTAGGAACCACTACACACTTTCCAGAGTCTAAAACTAGCCATCTTTGTGCCCCTCTTAAAGATGGTGAAAAATAGTTTAGATTAAATTTGAAGATACGAAAAAGGAGTCATGAGCTTTAAAACGACAAATTGTCTACCTAAATGTAGAATTCCATCGTAACAACAAACTTCAAATAAATTAAAAAAAAAAAATATAAACATTTGGTTACATAGATTTGAAGTTTCCCACTTCAGATAATAGGCACTAAGGTAAAAAAAAATGTTGTTTTGAGGTTTACTTTTTTTTACCTTCCTAACATAAAAGCATGGGCTCTAACACATCAAAGGGGAACATCGCATGGATATTGCAACAAATTCTAAATGCAAAAACTTTTCCTTAAAATAACGGAGCGGTAAAAACCTACAATTTCTTTCTTTTCCTTTTCAGCTTTGGGCCACATTTTCTCCTCAGTCTTTGGTTTATTCCTCCATTTGACAAAAACCATAGAAAGGGGTATTTTCATGATTTCTTGTAATTCATGAGTTCCATATTTCACTTCCACTTCCACTTATAGACTTTTACCAATATTGCATTGTAAATATAAATCCTTGGTCTATGGGAGTAAATGGTGATAGAACATGCATAAATCTCACTTGTAGCTATTAATTAATTTAATTGGATTAACTAAATAATTTCTCACTAGATGGAGCAAAATTTGTTTCCCATAAACATAAATGCCTCATAAGCCAGAATTGTAGAGAAATTAATAAAATTTAAAATTGTGCATGCATACTCCATGCCAAGTCACTAAAGCAAGCATAAAAATGGAAAAATCTGGATTACATAGAGAAAATTCCATGTATTATAATACATTTTTGTATGTAGAAGCCTCGTGGTTGATTCTACTCATCCATGATTTCCAATCAATGTATCTGGAAACTATTGGTATCATTGCATGGAGTGTTAGGTTTTATATCATTCGATAGGTCTAAATAATTGTAGAAATTATGACGTATATTTGTTGTTGCTCATGAAATTTTAACCAAGATCACAAGACACAAACCTACTCTACTACTCCATAGAAAGTAATTCACAATCTAGAACAAAAATCTTAGACATACAATAAGAAATCACACGCATGAAAGAAGCATTTTTCCTAGGGAAATCAAATTGTTAAAAACCCCAATGCGTGCTTGCATTAAATCAGAGTAATAAAGATGTATTACAATTTCTTTGCTCAATTGATCACAACCTACAAGTGCATACCTTATCTCTCTTCTCACTGAAAGGCTCTAACCTAGACCTAGTCAAATTTTGCCTCTGATTGAGCTCATATTTCCTTGCGTTGTTTCTTGAGGAATTAGGCTCCTATTATTTAGGAAATTCCTCAAATTGATTGTGCAATTATTTTAGGCTGATCTTTTGACTGCATGCAACACTTGTACACTGAAGACTGTACACTGCCTTGGAATCTACACCAAATCTACACCAAGCCCGAGAACTTGAATTCTCTGCATGCAATAGCTATTTTGAGATGATTGATTGGTTAACTGGATGATCAGTGAGTTTGACTAAAGTCCCATTGCTTAAACGACCTTCCACTAGTTCCTCCAAAGTTGGAAATAGTTTAACTGAAAACAAGCTAAGATAATTGACCTTGATTGCTACAAATTAGCAATCACACATGCTGAAATTAACTCTAACTAATCCAACTTGAATTTACTTAGTAAACTGGGTGACACAAACCATGTCACACAATTTAACATCATCCAAGTTGTTTGCTAATTTGGAAATTCGATTTTTCTCAATTTAATCAAGGCAAAATCAAATAGAGAATTTCTTGCTACAGTTTTCAACACTCACTCTCTGCAAGAAAGGGATTATAAACCACCCCTATCTTTCACCTATGGAACTTGAAGTTCCATCTTGATAAGGCCTTTGTCAAAATTTCAGCATCTTGTTCCTCTGTCGGAATGTACTACAACAACACTATATCCTCTGCACACAGTCCCATAAATGGTGATTCCAGATATCTAAATGCTTGGATCGATCATGGAAAACATGATTCTCTATGAGCTTGATGCAATTTTGATTATCAAAATAGATCACAATTGGATCCATCATCTGACCAAACAATCCAATAACTATATTTCTCATTGATATCGCCTCACATGTTGCGTGAATTGCAGCCATGTGTTTTGTTTTTCCCGAGATGAGAACCACATATCTTTGCATCCTTCTATATCAAGAAACAATGCATATCCAACACCAAAAATTCCACCCGACGTACTGTTTAGGTTTGATGGAATCCCTGCCCAATCTACATCTATAAAGCCACACAACTTCACTCCCTGTGTCCATTTGTAGCATGGTCCAAACTGCGTAGTGTCTCTGAGGTACTGTAGAACATGCTTCACTGCCCTCCAAAATAATTTGGTTGGCCTAAACAAACCTTGGCTTATCTAGTTGACTGCATAGCACACATCTAATCATGTGTTCACAAGGTACACCAACGAACTCACTAACTTCCAATAAACGATAACATCCACTTACTCACCTAAAGTTACATCCTCCTTCCTCTAGCTTTTTGCTAGAGGTGGCCCCATGGGTTTGAAATTCTCCATGAGGAACCTCTGTAGTATCTCATTTGCATACTTGTCTTGACAAACAAATAGTTCCCCATCCCATTGCCATTCTTCCAATTCGAGGAACTAGTGCATGAGACCCATGTCCTTCATCTTAAATTCTCTTGCAAGGTCCTCCTTGCAAGACGTGATCAATTTTTCATCACTAGTTAAAATCAAATCATCAACATATAAGACAATAATCAACAATTTACCTTCGACCCAGATATGATATAGGTTTGCATTCGCTTCACTTTTGGTGAATCCCAAACAGGTGAGATAGTTATCAATCTTGGTGTACCATGCACTGGGTGCTTGCTTGAGACCGTACAATGCTCTCTTGAGTCTAAATACATGAGAATCTTGATCAAAATTCTCAAAGCCTTCTAGTTGCTTGATGCACACCTCCTCCTCAATAAATCCATTGAGGAATGATGTTTTTACATCCATCTGGTGGATCTTCCACCCCATATACGTAGTTAGAGAAATAATTGATCTGATGGATTAGTAGGTTGTTATGGAGAAATGTCTCCTCATAACTAATCCCCTCAACCTGAGAGCACCCCTTGGCCATAAATCTGGCCTTATACTTCTCTATGCTTCTGTCTACTGCCTTCTTTACCTTGAAGATCCATCGGAAACCCATAATTTATTTATCTAATGTTCTTGGGACCACTTCCCAAACACTTTTCTTTACAATGGATTTGTGTTCCTCCACCATTGCATCAACCCATACAAGTTTCTCTATTACTTCCTCGAAAGAGGATGGATCAATATTTATAAGCCTATTCATTCAAGCCATCTAGCTAGTGTACCGATCTAGTGAACTTCTCTACCTACGTTGATTTGAAGGAGAACCCACATTCAACCTCACATCATGCACAATTCTCTCAGCTTCCGTGGTTGTTTTCCAGCCTTATCTAGATGGTTCTTCTTGAGTGGTTGTCTCCACTCTCTACTCCTCAATTTGTGGTTGGTGGACAACTTCTTGAGGTTCCTCCTTTGGAGCTAAAAGCTCCTCCTCTGGTGGTTTCTGAAGTTCCCTCTCAAGAGGGCATTTCATGGCTCTCTTTTCGTCAAACTTTACATCCCTTTATATAGTCCTCATTCTGAAGGACGGAAAGTACACACGATAGTAAACATAGTCCCGTAAATGGTGATACCAGATATCTATATGATTGGATCGATCATGAAAAACATGATTCTTAGAGAGCTTGATGCAACTCTGATTATCACAATAGATCACAATTGGATCCATCATTTGACCAAACAATCCAACAAGTATCTTTCTCATCCAAATCACCTCACATGTTGCATGAATTGCAGCCATGTATTCTGCTTTTTCCGAGATGAGCACCACAGATTTTTGCATCCTGCCATATCAGGAAACAACTGTAGACCGAACACCAAACATTCCACCTGATATACTCTTCAGGTCTGATGGACCCCCCGCCCAATCTGCATCTATGAAGCCACACAACTTCACTCCCTTTGTCCCTTTGTAACATGGTCCAAATTGGGTAGTGCCTCTAACGTACCATGGAACATGCTTAGTTGCCCTCCAAAATAATTTGGTTGGCCTAAACAAAGCCTGTCTCAGCTAGTTAACTGCATAGCACATATCTAGTCATGTGATCACAAGGTACATTAGTGAACCAACTAGCTTCCGATAAATGATAGCATCCACTTCCTCACCTGAAGTTGCATCCTCCTTCCTCTAGTTTACTGCTAGAGGTGTCTCCATGGGTTTGAAACTCTCCATGTGGAACCTCTGTAGTATCTCATTTGCATACTTTTCTTGACAGAGAAATAGTTCCCCATCCCCTTGCCATACTTCCAATCTGAGGAAGTAGTGCATGAGACCCATGTCCTTCATCTCAAATTCGCTTGCAAGGTCCTCCTTGTAAGATCTGATCATTGTTCATCACCAGTTAAAATCAAATGATCAACACATAAGACAATAATCAACAATTTACCTTCTACCAATATATGATATAGCTTTGCATCCGCTTCACTTTTGCTGAAGCCCAAACCGGTGAGATAGCTATCGATCCTAGTGTACCATGCACACAGTGCTTGCTTGATATTGTACAACGCTCGCTTGAGTTTGAACACATGACACTATCGATCAAAAGTATCAAAGCCTTATGGTTGCTCGATGTACACCTCCTCCTCAATAACTCCATTGAGGAATGATGGTTTTACATCCATCTGGTGGATATTCCACCCCATCTATGCAACCAAAGCAAGAATTTATCTGATGGATGAGTAGGTTGTTATATGAGAAAATCTCTCCTCATAGTCAATCCCCTTAACTTGAAAGCACCCCTTGCCCACAAATATGGCCTTATACTTCTCTATGATTTTGTCTGATGCCTTCTTTACCTTGAAGATCCGTCGTGAATCCACAACTAATTTATCTGATGTTCTTGGGACCACTTCCCAAACACTTTTCTTTACAATGGATTCATATTCCTCCACCATTTCATCAACCCATATAGGTTAATCTACTACTTCCTCGAAAGAGGATGGATCAATCTCTATAAGCCCAGTAATTAGAGTCATGCAGCTAGTGTACCGATGTGGTGACCTTCTCTCCTTGCACTAATTTGAAGGAGAACGCACATTCACCCTCGCATCCTACATAATTCTCTCAACTTTTGTGGTCCTTTTTCTGCCTTATTTAGATGCTTCTTCTTGAGTGATTGTCTCCACTCTCTACTCCTCAATTTTTTGTTGGCACACAACTTCTCGAGGTTCCTCCTTTGAAGCTAAAAGCTCCTCCTCTGGTGGGATCTGAAGTTCCCTCTCAAGAGAGCATCACATGGCTTTCTCCTAATCAATGTTTACACCCCTTCGCATAGCTGTCATTCTGAAGGATGGAAAGTACACACGATAGTTATGGGGAGTTTTTGTGTAACCCATAAATATCCCCAATTATGTTGTCATCTCTAGCTTATTTCTTGATTCTTTGGAGACATGGCAGTAAACAGAGGCTCTAAAAATCCTCAAGTGCGACACATCCAACTTTCTCTCTGAGAAAGCCTTCTTTGGAGTAATCATGACGAGAATCTGATGATGACTCTGGTTCTACACATATAGTGTTGTGTTGCATGCCTCGACTCACAAATGTAGAGGTAGGCCTTGGTCATGCAACATCGCCCTTGCTGATCCCACAATGTTATCGTTCTTTCTCTTAGCCACCCCATTTTGTTGTAGGTTGTGGGGTGTTTTCAACTCTCGTTGAATGCCTTCTTTTACAAAGAAAAATTTAAATTCATTCAACACATACTCACCTCCATTATCGCTCATGAGAGCCTTCAACTTCTTATTGGTTCTTTCTCAAACAATGTCGTTTACTCTACGAACTTGGAGAATGTCTCATCTTTCTTCCGCATGAAGAAGATATAGGACTTCCATGAGAAGTCATTAATACAAATGAAAAAATATTTGTGCCTGGAAGTGGAGGTTATCAAGAAAGGTCCAAAGACATTAAAGTGGATCCTTTCTAGGACTGCATTTGCTTTTTTGTCTCGATCATGGAATGTGGACTTTGTGTACTTCCCTAAAGTACATACTTTGCATACATATTGTTGCTCAAGTGCTCATTTGGGAAGCCCTGTGGTTATCTGTTTCATGATCTTCAGGGTGCCATGATGCAAATGGCCAAATTTTCTATGACAAATTTCATCAACATCGGGAGTCTACATCTTATCCTCCTTTGTGCTTAATCCAGAATAATATTCCACATCTAGCTTATATAGGTTCTGTAGACGAACCCATATCTTCTTCACCTGTCCTGTGGCTATGTGTCTTAGGAATGCCTTTCCTTTATTGAATATCACATCATAACCACAGTCTTCCAAAAATACAAGAAAGATGAGATTTTTCTTTAGGCTGGGAACAAACATGACGTCGTTGAGCTTGAGGGGGGAGCCCGACTCCCTTTAAAAGGTGATTGTATCAATCCCATTCATGTTATACCTTCTGTCATCCCCCATCTTCATGTGAATTTGCAAATATTTTTCTTCCACGTCGCTGAAAAAATATCTACACAAGTACCACACGCTACCCGTCACTATGTTGGGAATGCATGCAATGAGGGTAAAGTCAAGTCCGAACTGTGAATCCATGTCTTAACCTGTTGCTCCTCCTGAGGTCTTCTTTCTTTCCTTCTTGTGTGGAAATTTCATGGCAGAGTGCCTGAATTCATGACAATGGAAGCATTGAATTTTGGACAAATCTTTCTTCTTTCCCGCTTGATTGGATTTTGGTTTGGATTGAGATTTCTTCCCTTTTCCCTTCTTTACCTTTTCAGCCAATGAAATTTTTTCTTCATCCTCACCCTTGGATGAAGTCCCATCCCTCGTATGTTTCCTTATTTCCTCCTGTACTAAATCAGGCCATAAGGACTCCCAATTCAGTAGTTTGTCCCTTGCATTCATCAAATTTTAATAGTTGTGCTAGCTCTTGGGAAGGTTTAGAAGGGCTACGATTACCAAGCCTTCTTTAGTGACGTTAACACCAACCTCGCCAAGTTCATCACGACATTTTGTAAACTTTCTCAAACACTGTAGAACTGTGTCATTCTTCTGCATCTTGATACTTCAAAGTTTATCCTTAAGCGCCAACTTCTTGTGGTCACTATTATTCTCAAACAATTATGTCAGTGATTTCCACATTGCGAATAGAGTTTCTTTTCCATGGAGATTTGAGACAATGTGATCTCGTACTCCCTCCAAGATTATTCTCCTCACCTTGGCTACATATTTCGTCCACCGAACAAGGTTCTAGGCATCAGATTATTAAAGTTTTGCAACATATGTCTTGATGTATTCTAGCAATCCATTATCGTCCAATATTTCCTCCATGCAATCCTTCCATGCAACAAAATCATAGGTGCCTTCCAAGGTATACTGTAGCCTTATTCCATTGAAGGCCATCTTCTCAGCTTTGAAGAAATCCTGTTGCACTATGCTCCAAAATCGAACCTCCTGAGAACAACTTCGAATTCCTTCTCTAAAGCGAATCCTACTTTGATACAATGTAGAAATTATGATGTAGATTTGCAGTTTCTCATGAAATTTTATCCAAGATCACAAGACACAAGCTTACTCTACTACACTACAGAAAGTAATTTACAATCTAAAACAAAAATTTTAGACATGCAATAAGAAATGACACACATGAAAAAAGTATTTTTCCCAAGTAAAGAAAACTACTAAAAACCCCAATGCCTGCTTCCATTAAATCAAAGGAATAGAGATGTGTTACAATTTCTTTACTTAACTGAGCACAACTTTCAAGTGTATAACCTATCTCTCTGCTCACTAAAAGGCTTTAACCCAGTTTTAGTCAAAGTTTTCCTCTACTTGAGCTCCTATTTCCTTGCATTGTTCCTTGAGGAATTAGGCCCCTATTATTTAGGAAATTTCTCAAATTGATTGTGCAATTCCTTTATGTTGATCCTCTAACTACATGCAACAACTATACACTTAATACTAGTCTACAATTAATGTTACATTGCCTTGGAATATCCACCAAGCCTAGGGAACTCGAATTCTCTACATGCACTAGCTATTTTGGGTTGATTGATTAGTTAACTAGATTATCAGTGATTTTAAATGAATTCCCACTGCTTAACTAACCTTCCACTCGTTCCTCCAAAATTTGGAATTAGTTTAACTGAAAACAACCTGAGATAACTAACTTTGATTGCTACAAATTAGAAATCACACATGCTGAATGGAAATATAACTCCTCCAACTCAAATTTAAAGAGTAAACTAGGTGACACAAGCCATGTCACACAAGGTAACTTCATCCAAGTTGTCTGCTGATGTGGAAATTCAAATTTTCTCAATTTAATCAAGGTAAAATCAAATTGAGAATTTCTTGCTGCAGTTTTCAACAATAACATAGAGACGTTCTCACATGAATATAATGACCAAGAAAACAACAATGGGGTAGTAATGAACACAGTCACATAGGAACACGTGCACATTCATAGGAACATGCATCCATTATTTAATTCCTAGCTTTGACATTCTTTGAATCACCACTAAGGATATCAAATGGGAATTCATAGGAACAAGCATGCATTATTAGAATACAAATGTTCATTTTCCTGTTGGGTACTAAAAAAATTACCCAACAACAATGCATAAACATTCTTATTAAAGAATTTTACCCAACATGAAAGCACATGTGTTCCTGTTGGGCATTTTTTAAAATACTTTGTAACTGGTCTAAGTCATTAGGGGCCATGGGTTGTCTTTAGGGAAAGGAAATAACGTTATGGGCCAAGGGAATATGGAATTTAGGATGACTGGGGTCCAAAATGTGAAATTGAATATGCTCAAGAACAGGGCCATAGAGCAGAGGTGAGAGGGAAGGAATAGGGCACTAGGACGAAGGGGATAGGTAAGGAATAGCGACCTAGGGAAAAGGGAATAAGAAAGGAATATGTCCCTATGGAAGAGGGTCTAACAGAAAAGGTGATGGATTCCTTCTCTCTCTTTCTCCCCAACTCCTTTTGTCTCTCTCCTTTTATCCCTCACTCCCTTTTTCCCACATCCACTTCTCTCTCTCTCTCTCTCTCTCTCTCTCTCTCTCTCACGCACACACACACACACACACACTTTTTCTCTCTCTCATCTCCCTATATACATCTTCCCCTCTCTTCCTAATTTCGCCCCTCTCTATATCTTTGATCCTCTATCTCCCCCCATCTCTTTCAATCTCTACCTGCATTTGTCTCTCTCTATCACTATCCATCTTACTCTCCAACTTCTTCCGCTCTCTCTCCCTCCCTGCCTACTCTTCCTCCCTCCCACCCACCTGACTTTATCCTCTATAAACATACCTAGTCCCCTCTAAGCATCTATGAGGATATGAGGTATACATTCCAATCCCCTAAGGTTACTTTATGTATTTAGGGTATGCAAATTTTATCTTCTTCTAACCATATTAGACCATTTTCCCGTGGACAACATCATCTTTTGCTTGTTGAGAACATTTCAAAGATACAAATTTCCTCAAAATACAATCTTTGGATACAAATTTATGGCCCCCAGAATATTTTCCCTTAGGTTCCATGTCAACATCCATACCATTCACATTTTAATACCACATTAGGATAAAGTATCTAAATTATAGACATGGAAGGAACCCAAAAATGCAAAAAGTCATTAAATCAACAATTTTGGAAACATATAGATCTAGATATCCAAACCCTTACACTTAGTTGACTCAATCAAATATCTAAGTATCTAGATCCAAACATTTCCAAAATTGACAATTAAATGAATTTTTAAAATTTTTCATTCCACTATGATCAACAAGTTGAGCTTTTAGATATCCAAATCCAGAATCATTTGTTATTTGAAAGAAATGAAATAAAAATTTTAACAAAATTGTAGATTTTATGATCCTTAGGCTTGATATCACTTGCAACATCAAACAAACATCATTTTCCACATTTAAATCCTTGACTTATGTGCCATGTCAGCATGCCACATTATCTAAACTTGTCCTCCATGCCATGTCAGCAGTGACATGTCGCCTTGCCACATCACTCACCATTTCAGCTTACCACATAATACCTTGGGCTACCTATACAACCCAAGGTTGTTGTGCATGGCTCCATATACTCCCCACATATCCAACCCTATTGGAACTCTAATTGCATTATTTGGTTTTTAACCCCGTTGCAGAATTGAGAATATTTTTGGATTTTCGAATACCATGTGTAACTCTACCACTAGGGTTACCATAGTTAGGGTTAATTTACTTCATGATTCCATTCATATAGATCCCCCAATATCCATAATGTTTATTTTTATCACATTGTGATTACATTCATTATTCCTCACATTGTGACTATTTTTATTATTCATCATATTGTGACATTGTTCATTTTTTATGACACTATGATGGTGTTTATTTTTCTTCACATTGTGATGATGTTTATTATTTTCAAATACAAAATTTTTGTGTTGTTAGTAATATTTTCACATCACTTATTGTTTGTCACATGTTTTGTGATGACATTTCTTATGTATCATATTGTGGCTTCCATGTTGTTTGTTGCATTGAAACATCATTTCTTTGTCCAATTGCAATGATGTTTGATTTTCATCAAATTGTGATGTTGTTTGTTGTGCATGACAATACGATGATATTTATTGTTCGTCACATTGTAATGACATATGTTATTAATCACATTGTGACAGTTCTTATTGTTCATCACACTACGATGGAATTTATGTTCATCATGTTGCGATGATGTTTATTGTTCTTGAAATTGTGATGACATTTGTTGTTCATCATATTGTTACATCAATGTTGTTTTTCATTTTCAAGTGGTAGCACTCGTCAATGTTATTTGTGACGTCAATAGTTATTTATCATAGTATTAATTGAAATTAATATTAATATATATTTATTCTTTGAAACAATAAGATTATATTCTTATTGTTATTGGAATTGTATACATTATTTTAAACTTGGTAAGATATTGGTCAACAAGGAAAATACCACATGGTTTGACCACAGTTGAGATTATTCAATCATAGTTAAATATGGTCAACATATGATTGATGTTGGATAAACATGGTAGACTAGGGGTTTTAACATTTAACTATAGGTGATTGTGGTTTACATTGGCTAGCCCATTAGAGAAATTTTGAGGTCTAAACTGGTCCTCAAAACAAAAATATATGACCAAAATAAAATATACAAGAACCAATAGGATTCAATATGACAATGTCAACCATGGGGGATTATTCACCATATTTGGAGTAAAAAATTAAAATGATTAAAAAATAAAAAACTATTTTTTCAACTTATCTCCCTATGGTTTTACTCAAATTTCGAGTGGGAGCACTCGTTGGATGTGGAATTTAATTCCTCATCAAAGGAGTACCCATGTTTCTTACTTTCAATGGACCTTGTTACACAAAAAATGAGAAATACATGGAAAACATGACTGCAATCATGTTTTTCATGTATTTCTCATTTTTTGTGTAGCAGGGTCCATTGAAAGTATGGAACATGAATACTCCTTGGATGAAAAATTGAATTTTGCATCCAACATGTGCTCTTGCTCGAAATTTGAGTAAAACCCTAGGGACATAGGTTGAAAAAGTATTTTTTTCTTTTTTCGCTCTAAAATATGATGGTGTAATCTAATCTTATTTTATTGTTTCCATTATTATTTTATAATATTCCTTAGGAGGTCCATTTTAGACCTCAAATTTCTCTAACGCGTGATGAACATGTTACCAAGTTGGCCATATTGACTGTGTTAACCATTCTTGACCACAATTTACCATTGTGAATCATGTTGACTATGATTTAGCCATGTTTGAGATTAGTTGAACATGGTTGGCCATATTGACCTTGTCCTTTACGCTTGGCTATACCCTATCATGTATGATCAAGGTTGAATTTGTTTGAACTCAGTCAACCAAGGGAAGATCATGATTGACTTACTTAAACATTATTGGCCAGGGTTGTCAATGATTTTGATTGTCACATTGTGACATCATTTTTTGTCCAATTGAAATGATGTTTTATTTTCATCACATTCTGATGTCGTTTGTTGTATTTAAAATTACGAAAAAAAAATTATTTTTCATCACATTGCGAATATGTTTATTTTTCATCACTTGTGACAAATTTTATTATTCATCAAATAGAAATATATTTGTCATTTGGCACATTCCATTGACATTTGTTGTTCATCATATTATGATGATGTTTGTTGTTCACCACATTAGGGTGACATTTATCGTTCATCACATTATGATAACATTTGTTGTTCGTCACATTCAAATGTTATTTATTGTTTGTCACATTGTGGTGATGTCTATTGTTTTTCAGGTTGTAATGACATTGTTTGTTTGTTAAATTATGACATTTTTTATTCCTTATCATATTGTGACATTATTTGTTGTTCATTACAATTGACTATTATCAACCACATATAACCATGGTTGATCGTGTTTAACCTCAAATAACTAAGGGAATAACATGGTTGGCTTAGTTAAACATGTTTAAAAATGGGTTTTAATGGTTATTTTGTCACATTGTGATATTTTTTGTCCAATTGCAATGATGTTTGATTTTCATAACATTGTGAGATCGATATTTATGCATGACATTGCAATCACATTTATTGTTCATCACATTGTGTGGTTTTTATTTCTCATGACATTGTGATGGTGTTTATTATTCATCAAATTGTGACCTTATTTTTTATTTGGCACATTATGATATTGTTCGTTTTTCATCATGTTGTGTTGATTTTTATTGTTCATCAAATTGTGATAAAAAAAATTATTCATCACTTCACAATCATGTTTGTTGTTCATCATATTATGAATTTGTTTATTATTTGTCACATTGCGATGACATTTATTTTTTGTAATGTTGTGATGGTGTTTGTTGTTTATAACATTATGGCATTTTTTGTCGTTCATCATAGTGCAAAATTGTTTTTTGTTTGTCACATTGCAACATCATTTATTTTTCATCACATTTTGATGACGAATGTTATTCATCATATTTCAATGTCCATGTTGTTTTTCACAGTGTGACTTCCTCATTTTTTTCCAGCTACAATGAGATTTAGTTTTTATCACGTTTTGATGATTTTTATTGTCCATGACATTGTGATGATATTGTGTGTTCATTATATTGCGACATCCATGTTATTCGTCATAAATGCAACATCATTTTTTCCAAATGTAATCAAATTTGATTTTCATCGTATTTTGATGTGATTTGTTATGTGTGATATAACAAAGGCATTTATTCTTGATATCATCATGATGTTTTTTTGTTGTTCATCCCAATGTGATAATGTTTATTATTTGTTAGAGCCTTATCTGTTGTTTTACATATTGCAACGTCATTTGTTTTTTCGCATAGTCCAATGTCACTTTTTGTTTATTATATTTTGAGGAAATTCATTATTCATCACATTTTGATGAAATATATTGTTCTTCGTGTTGTGATTAATTTTTTTATTTATAACATTAGGTCAATTTTTTTTTCCTCACATTCTGTGACATCATTTTTTGCTAGTCACGTTAAAATGAGATTTGTTGTTTTTCATATTGTAGCATTCATTTTGAAGTTATTTAAGCTAAATCTATTTAATTTAATGACTATATTGATGTCTATTCCCATGTGGAAAATGACATCAATTGGCATATACAAATCACTTTATTAACGTAGTTGTGTTAGTCAAATAATTTGCCACCATTACTTGTTTATTTATAATAGTATTAATTGAAAGTAATGTTAATGTAAATTTATCCTTTTAAATGCTAAGATTATATTCTTATTGGGATGGAAATTAATTATGTTCTTTTGGAACATAGTGTGTTGTATATGTGTAAAGGCACATATATACATATGGCATGAATATTATTAGATATTTTACAAGATAAAAAAATGTTTATTTCACTAACCTAGAAGTGCCACTTGCAAATTCAAAGAGCTTTCTATGCTAGAAATAGTTATTAGTCTAAGTTCTGCATCAGAAAGTATAGACAACTCACAAACTTTCTTTAGAAATCCACCAATACTTAGATAAGGTGAGTTGTCTATTAGTAGTGTTTATTATCGTCTTGACCTCTACCATTCTACCTTCCATGTTTCCTACCTGCTTGTTCAAGGAATGAAGTAGAAAGGTATAATATATTTTCTTAGATGAATAAATCCATAAACTATTGGAAACTTCTATTCAACAAGATTAGAGGAAAATCTAGGGCATAAAATTAAGTAAGGACGGAGAAGATAAATAGACTTAGGACAACTTCACATGATATTGGTTACCCCTTGGGATGAAAAAGAGGTGAAGAGAAACACCAAAAATTACCATATTGTCTCGTTTCATAATGTTCTATGAATGCTAATTCATATGTTGTGAGGCTCAAATCATCCATCCAATTTAGACTCCTTTTAGGGTTTCCATTGTCGCTTCGACTTGTCCGGGTGTACTTTAATTTATTTTCCATATTTTATTGTCTCTCTTATTATAAGGCAGGGCATGGTAGGTTTGAAGGGTTTTGAAAAATTATTGTTACTATCATGGCCTAGCAAAGAACATCACAGCGTAAGATTGAATAGGAAACAACAATCTATCTACATGAATATAGGTTTGGTACCATTGCCTAGTGCCATTTATGCCATATTATTTTTTATCTCCAAATATGAGTTAAGTGAGGTAGAGCATAAGTCATCAAGTAAAGAAATATAGGAGGAATGTAGAGATCAAAATAAATATGACATAAACATGGTTTCAAGAAGAGGCACTCTCGTATATTGCAATGTGAATGAGTCATTCAATTTTGCAACCAACATGCTTTAGTTGCACATTTATTGGAGTCGAGTTTTGAACCTCCACCTCATGCACATATGGTATAGGTTACCCCTTGGGGTGAAAAAGAGGTGAAGAGAAACACCAAAAACTCTTGTAATGCCTTCTTTGCTAATGTTCTAGTAATGCTAAATCATATGTTGTTAGATTGAAAGCATCCATCCAATTTAGAATCCTTTTAGGGTTTTCATTGTGGCTTCAACCTGTCCTAGTCTACCTTAATTTATTTTTCATATTTTACTATCTCTCTTATTATAACTTAGGGTATGTTAGTTTTAATGGCTTTTGAAAAATTAATGTTACTATCATAGCCTAACCGAGAGCATCACAAGGTAAGTTTCAATAGGAAACGATAATCTATCTAGAGGAATATAGGTTTTGTACCATTGAATACTGCCATTTCTTTTGTATTATTTTTTATCTCCAAATACGAGTTAGATGAGGCAGAGAATATGTCAACAAGTAAATAAAGATAGCAAGAATGTAGAGATCAAAATAAATATCACACAAACATGGTTTCAAGAAGAGGTACTCTGGTATATTGTGATGTGAATGAGCCATTTGATTTGCAACCAACATGATTTAATTGCACATTTCTTAGATTCAAGCTTTGAACCTCCACCTCATGCACATATGATATAGGTTACTCCTTTGGATGAAAAAGAGGTGAAGAGAAACACCAAAAACTCTCGTAATGCCTTCTTTCCTAATGTTATATTAATGTTAATTCATATGTCGTTAGGTTAAAATAATCCATCCAATTTAAAATCCTTTTACGGTTTTCATTATGGCTTCGACATGTCCTCATGTACTTTAATTTATTTTTAATATTTTACTCTCTCTAATTACAAGGCATGGCATGGTAGTTTTAATGGGTTTTGAAAAATTATTGTTACTATCATAGGCTAGCAAAGAGCATCACAAGGTAAGTTTAAATAGGAAACAACAATCTATCTAGAGGAATATTAGTTGGGTACCATTGACTAGTGCCATTTCTGCCATATCTTTTTTTAATCTCCAAATACGAGTTAGGCGAGACAGAGAATATGTCATCAAGTAAAATACGAGTTAGGCGAGACAGAGAATATGTCATCAAGTAAAGAAAAATATGAATATGAGGAGTGTAGATACGAAATTAAATATCGACATGGTTTGAAAAAGAGACACTTTAGTATATTGCAATGTGAATCAGCCATTCAATTTGCAGCCAACCTGCTTTAGTTGCACATTGTTGCGAGTCAAACCTTGAACCTCCACCTCATGCGCAAAGAAAAGAAAATAACAACAATGAATATGAAAGAATCATCCCTTTATTGAAATCATAACATAATAACATAATGGTAGCAAGGGACATGTGGGAGATGTAGTTTCGAAGTGGACAATTGGTAAGAAGTCAAATTATTTTGATTAAATTTACTAATTTGAAAAATTAAAATGGCATAATTGCCAAGATTAAGTGTTGAGATAAATCTCAATCCTCTATCCCAAATTATTATTAAGAATATTCAATAGAGGTTAAATCTCTATCATCTGCCTAATAATTATTGATAATTAATAAGTAGAGTTTATTATAATAATATATTTGTTAGACATAGTCTAACTTATAGATGAAATATGCTTTTACACCGAAATTCGACAAAACAATTTCAAAAAAAAATGTTATTTTTCGTTGTTTAAAATGTATTAATAGATTCATCGTCCTGAAAAACACTTGATGCACTCAAATTCTACATAGTAAACAACTTAGACTCAAGTTTTTACAAATTTCTACCTGATTTTAGTTAAAATTAACCAGAAAAAATATCATAAAAAAAATCATTTTATTAAGTTAAACTATACCTATTTATCATAAGTTGCATATGCCACTTTTTAAAATTTAACTTAAGTAAGGAGATTAACAATTATTCCTCCTAAAAAAATAAATAAATAAAAAATATATTGTACATAAAAATATAATATTTTCATTTAATAAATAAACAATAAAAATCGTGACTTTGTTTGTTATGTTATTTTCCATAATTGAACTAGAGTGAGAAAAATAACCATCATTCATTTCCATTACTCAAGATAAATCCATTTACTAATGATATACTTTTTTTAAAAAATATGATTCGATCCTATCACTTTTAAAACTAAGAGAGAAGCATAGCCATTTCTGTGGACCAACCAAAATAAATCAAATTAACATTATATTAATAATATAAATAATTAAAAATTAATATATTTAATTAATGTAAATTTAATTACTTCAATTATAATATATAAAATTTCATTAATTTAAATCTTTAAATAATTTGAAAAGTTAAAAATTGATGAAATATTTAAACATATGATTCCATTTTCGAATATCAAGCTATGGTAGAATCCGATTCATTTTTGAAAATTTATATAAAGTTGGGGCAAAGTAAGAAAGTTAATTTAATTATAAAATTAGCTTTACAATTCGATTTACTCTACCATACAAGTCCTGACACCTATTTGAAATAGGTTAAGTTACCTTTTAGGGACAGGAATGGCCGTCTACCATACAAGTCCTGACACCTATTTGAAATAGGTTAAGTTGCCTTTTAGGGACAGGAATGGCCTAGCATTCAATTTGGAGACACGACAATTATCTTTTTATCTTTCACAACCATATCGGCCACACCCCATTGGTTCATAGAAAGTACAAGGCCACTGTGTGGATAATTCCTTCGACTAAAAACCCACTGGCGATATGAGTGCCTGCGAGTGCCCCTTATCCCACGCTTGTGTGGACTCCATTATTTTGCACAACGAGCATTCACAGCATATTCGTCTTTTCTCGCTCTATATAAAAGCTACTGCTGGATCAAACAAACAACCCTCACAACATCAAGCCTTCTGAAAATTTTGATTAATTCAGAATTCCATTTGGCTGCTTCTTCTATGGCTTCCCTGAATATGGCAGCAGCCACCTGTATTGCGCTACTTTTTCTGTCAATGATCGTACAAGGCACCCACGCTTTGGACTTCGTGGTCAACAACTCCGCTGAGGGAAGCGACGGCGGGACGAGATTCGACAGCGAGATAGGGAGTAACGATGCCCAGAAAATAATGGACGCCGCCACCCAATTCATCTGGCAGACCTTCGCCCAGCAATCGTCCGCCGACAGGAAGAACGTGGAGACGATCGCTCTGTTTGTGGAAAGCATGAGCGGGATCGCCTACGAGAGCGACGGTGAAATCCACTTGAGCGCCGAGTACGTTGCCAGTTACCAGGGCGATGTAAAGAATGAGATCACCGGTGTTCTGTACCACGAGGTGACCCACGTCTGGCAGTGGGACGGCATGGGCGGTGCGCCCTCAGGGCTGATCGAAGGCATAGCGGATTATATTCGCCTCACCGCGGGGTTCGCCCCATCTCACTGGGTTAAGCCCGGCAGTGGTGACAAGTGGGACCACGGCTACGCAGTGACTGCTTACTTTCTCCAGTACTGTGACACTGTTGCCTCTGGTTTCGTTGCGAAGATGAATTCGAAACTGCACGATGGATGGGACCTGGTATTCTTCAACGATCTCACTGGTAAATCTGTCGATGAGCTTTGGAATAATTACAAGGCTAAGTATGCAGCTTTATCTTAAGAAAAATTGTATACAATTCATTAGTAGGTTTAAGTTCTGTCATTATTTAGGGGCTGGGTTAAGTTTTGTCGTTCATGCAGCGGCAATAACATATGTTTCCTATTTGAGGTCGCACTCTTTCATTGTTACGTAAACAAAAACAACTTTAAAAAAAGTTTGGAATTAAAAATTGCATTTATAATTTTTGGAAATTAATATATATATAGAAAATGCTTTATTTTTATTAAAATAAAAAGAGAGTACAAAATGATTGGACATGCAATAAATTGTCATATGAGTCTAATAACAACGCTTTTATATGTTTTTGTGTGTTTGTCTATCTGTCTACTACCTTTTTATCTTCTCTTATGTAAAGTATAAATCTTGATTATATATATATTCAAAGTACCAAAATGTTACATCGTATGTTCTCATTATTGTATCTCCCCAAAAATTATAACAAAGCTTAAAGGGATTATCAAAAAAGACCCTAACTTCTTTGCCTCGATCCAAGACTATAAATTAATATTATTATTGTGTAGATAATGGATCTGATCAAGGTGGTATATACTTTTGTCGTGTATGAAATCAAGCAAGGGAACACATAAAGAGTGATTTCGAGTAAAGCTTGGTATTTCATTTAAACTGATTTCAATCTTTGATCCATCACCGACGTCCCAACAAATGTATCCCAACAACCACGGTAAGTTTTTCATCATGCTACACTAGATGAAGAACACACTTGACTTCTTCCTTGCTCCACTAAGGAGATCAGGTAGGCAGATTCCCTTCTTTGACCAAATCGACTGTTGGAGATTGAGGATCTAGAGGTAGATCCATAGATTGATCCGGTCACAATGAATAATCATATGGCGGAAGTGTACCTGAATGAGAGCAACAAGCTCGACGGGACGAATTACTCAAGTTGGAAATTCAAATTGTAGACATTACTTGAGGGGCAGAGTGCGTGGGGGATTGCAAATGGGGATGAAATGAAGTCAACTACAGCAGGAGGTGGAACAACGACAACGATTCAGGATTGGGAGAAAAGGGAGAACAAAGCAAAAGCGTGGGTGAAATTGTCAGTGAAAGACTGTATCATCCCTCACATCAGAGAGTGCAAATCCGCAAATCATATTTGGGTAACTCTCAATGATCTGTATGAGATAAAGAATACAAATTGCTTATTGTTCCTAAAGAGCAAGATCCTCTCCATCAGAATGGAGGAGAATGAATCAGTCACTACATTCATCTCTCGGATCAAAGAGCTTAGAGATAAGTTGGGCGATATAGGGGAGAAAATGGCAAACACTGATCTTTTCATGATTACCATGAATGGTATGACTGATGATTATCAGATGTTTATTACATGTTTGAACGCCAAGGAGAAAACCCCCAATTTCAAAGAATTGACAGGGATCTTGATGCAAGAGGAAGAGAGGTGGATGGCTCTGAAACCCTATAATACAGATCTCGCATTGATGGTGAAGAAAAATCCTTTCAGAGGGAAACCCGACACAGGACAGAAAGGTAGTGGTACACCCCAGAGAAAGCCACCTCAAGGTATGTCTTCGACCAGAATAGATTCAAGAATCAAGTGTTTTTATTGTGGTAAATCTGGTCACATAGCTAAACATTGTTATAAAAAGAGGGTTGATGAAGCGAGACACAAATAGAAGAAACACACAGGGCACTTTGTTGACGAAGACCAGAATCATGAACTCAAATTGTTTGTGTATGATTCTTCTCTGTCTGCTGAAATTGATGAGGCTGAAACATGGTTTGTGGATTCAGGAGCATCCACTCACATGACAGGTAATAGGCACTGGTTTGAAAGTTTTAAAGAAACCAACAATGGTGCTAATATCTACCTTGGTGATGACAGAGCCTACTAGATCAAAGGACATGGAGACATTCCTGTGATTTTGCCTGATGGCAATATTAGACAAATCTAGAATGTGATGTATGTACCAGGAATTAAAAAGAATCTTTGTTTCAATGATTGCAGATCATAACTTGAAGGTAGAGTTTTTTAAAACCTATTGTGTCATTAAGGATTTGTTGGATAAAGATAAATCGATTACATCTAGAATTAAAGTTCGAGCCCTGTATAAGTTGAATGTTAGAAGAGTGCCACACCAAGCTTTGACTTCAACATCAATGATAGCAGAGAATCTTTGGCACCAAAGATTTAGACACATCAATCTTCCTGATTTAGTGCTGCTACAAAAAGAAGGTATGGTGAATGGACTCCCTGTTTTAAAAATGCACATGTTGATTGTGATGGATGTGCACTTGGAAGGATGCACAGAGATGATTTTCTCTGAAGTTTAAATAGAAGAAATAGAGATATTCCACAACTTGTGAACGCTAATATATGTGGACCAATACAAACAAGATCATTAGGAGGAGCATACTATTTTTTTTATTAGTTGTTGGTGATTGCACAAGATATACATGGGTACATTTTCTCAGCAAGAAAATTCATACATTTGAATATTTTAAAGAGTTTAGAAGTATGATTGAAGAACAAACAGGGAAGGTCTTCAAAATTATTCGCTCAGATCAAGGGGGATAATAAAAGCTAGGTAACTTCATCAAATATTTCAAGGACCATGGAATAATTCAACAATTTACAATACCCCACACTCCATAGCCGAACAGGGTTACAAAGAGGAAGAACATAACTCTGGTGGACTGTGCACGCAACATGTTGAAAGGTAAGAACCTATCTAATGGTTTTTGGGTAGAAGCCATTAATATTTCACTCTGTTTAAAGAATAGGAGTCCAACGAAAAGTCTTGACCTTAAGACTCCATTCGAGGCTTTATATGGTTTTAAGCACGCAGTTAGTCATTTATGATTCTTTGGTTCATTTAGCTCATGTTCCTAAAGAGGATAGGAAGAACTGGATGCGAAGGCCATCAAATGCATATTTGTAGGGTATTGTTCTAAGTTTAAAGCATACAAATTGTTTAATACATCTACTCGTAAGGTGTTTGCGAGTAGAGATATTATATCTCATGAGAAGGTTGATGAAGAAAATAGAGACAAAGGCTATGAGGAGTGGCACATTTCTTTGTTGATTGAGGACAACAATGAGGAAATTAAAGAAAACCATGTGCAGCAGCAGTAGGAAAATGAAGAAACTTGTGATGCAGATACAGTCAGCAAGCCAAGTCTGCTAAGGAGTGAGCAAGACAGATTTGAGGCAAGTCCGCCACTGAGGAGATCAGGTAGGCAGACTCAATTACCAGCAAGGTATAGAGACCATGCTCTTATAACTAGTACTTTAAATGTTATTGAGCCCTTAAATTATAAAGAAGCAAGTCAATATGATGAATGGAGGGCAACCATGGAAGAGGAATATGAGTCAATACTTAAGAACAAAACCTGGGATTTAATTGAAGTGGTGAAAGGGAAAGAACCTATAGGTTGCAAGTGGTTATATAAGCCTAAATTTAAATTAGATGGTAGTGTAGACAAATACAAAGCTAGGTTGGTAGCTAAAGGTTACTCACAAAGAGAAGGAATTGATTATGAGGAAACCTTTGCTCCGGTAGCTAAGCTAAAAACTATTAGAATGTTGATAGATTTAGCTACAAGCATGATTAGAGTTTACACCAACTAGATATGAAGTCTGCATTTTTAAATGGAGAATTGAAATAAGATGTTTATTTAAAACAACCTGAAGGGTTTATCAAACAGGGGCATGAGAATTTAGTCTGCAAATTAAAGAAGGCATTATATGGTTTAAAACATGTAGCCATGTCATGGTATGAAAAAATTGATTCATTTTTCCAACAACATAGTTATAAGTGGAGAAAAAATGACCCAAAACTGTATACAATGTTTGATGAAACGGGGTAAATTATTTTGATTTCTTTATATGTAGATGATCTAATTATCATAGGAAATGTTGATGTATTGATTAAAGAAATCAAAGTGCAGATGTCACAAGTTTTTGAAATGAAAGACCTCGGTGAATTACACTATTGTTTGGGTCTAGAAGTTTGGAGGGACTCTAGGCAGAATTTTCTCACTCAAGGGAAGTATGTGAGAGGGTTATTGAAAAAGTTCAGAATGGAGCAGTGCAAAGCTGCCTTAGTGCCTTTACAACAAAATATTAAACTTCATATGGAGGATGATTCCAAAGAGGTGGATGCCACATTGTATAGAAAACTAGTTGGGACTATGATTTATTTGACTACTACTAGACTAGACTTACCATTCTCAGTTAGTGTGCTAAGTCAATTCATGTCAAAACCTCTTGAGAACCACTCGGTAGCAGTAAAAGGTGTATTGAGATACCTTCAAGGAACCATTAATTTTGGTATTAAGTACACTAATCTTTTTTATATTAATTTGACAGGTTTTTCAAATTTAGACTGGGCAGGAAACCTAGATGACAGAAGATCCATAACATTTTATACTTTCAACATTAGGTCTAGGGTAATTTCTTAGAGCATGAAGAAACAAAGTATAGTTTCCTTATCTTCTGCAGAAGCAGAGTATTAGGCAATGTGCACAGACATGTGTGAGGCTATTTGGTTGAGAAGACTTCTCCATGATGTTGGAGAAGAACAAAAATATGCAACAGTAATCAGATGTGACAACCAAATCTCCATCAAACTGGTGAACAATCCTGTGTTTCACAAAAACTCAAAGCATATTGATACTCAGTGCCACTTTGTTAGAGAGAGGATTTAATCTAAAGAAATTCTTGTTGAATATTGTAATACTTGTAATAATGCAACTTATATGTTTACAAAGCCCCTTGGGAGGATTAAATTTGAAATGTTTAGGGAGATGTTAGGAGTACAAGTGAACCCTTTCTCCATTAAGGGGGGGTGTTGAAATTAATGGAGAATATTGTATTATTGGAGAGAGTTTGTTTATTTGTTGTATGAGTGTCCCTAGATTAGGATTAGTTCCTATTTTCTAGGAGTCAGTTCTAATCTCCCTAAATTGATGTAACTTATATATTTCTGATTTTATGATTAAAGTGATAGAGCATTCTCTTCTTTGGGGAGTCTCTAGGTGCAGCTTGCTCACCTGTGAGATGCTAGTTTCAGATCCCATATTTTAACATCTGCAAGTGAAATTAATTTGAAATCATCTTATAAACTAGTTTGCACAAAGAAATATATCTATAGTATTCAAAGGTCCTTTGGTTCTCCCTTTTAGAAATTAAGGTAATAAACATGGCATTGATGGCCCAAAAAATATAGCCATGAGTCCTTGATTCTTTAGCTACCAAAAATAGGTCCGGCATCATCAACTCTATGAAATGAAGGATAATTCTACCCCCCATCCATCTAGGCCATGCCTATTATCATTCGCACAGACCCTTAATACCATTTTCAATTCTTCCCTTATTATCGGTTGTCCCAAAAGTTCATTATCTTCCTTAGAAAACATCTTAGGCACAAGTGCAATATAATCCATTTGTGAAGAAAAATCTTGTTCTTACTCTTTAAAAATATTATTGAAGTGTCTAATAGTTGCCTGTTCAATTGTTCAATGTAGCTGACCATCTTGATCCCAGATGCCCCTAATGTCGTTGGTTTTCTTCCTTAAGTTAGCATGCATGTGAAAAAATCTGGTGATTTTATCTCCAACATCAACCCATGTAGCTCAAATTTTCAAGCGAATGTCAGCCTCCTTTGACAAGACTATCCTCCTCTTTTTTTCCTCCAATTCTAGGATTTTAGATCGGTATTGCCTAGTGAAAAAGAGTGGGTCATCCGGATCATTATAATATTGAAGGATATTATCAATGTTGAATAGTGACTTATATTTGGCATCCCTCTTACCTTTAGCCCAGAATCAAACTTCCCATTTTAGGGTTTTAAATTTATCATATATGGAGGACATGCACTCCATTGGGGAAGATGTCAAGTCTCTACTCCAAACATTATAATGGGTGTGTAGCACTATTTGGAAATTTTTATTTAATGTTATATATTTTCTAAGAAGAAAATCAAGGCTAGATATACTTCCTCATCCCCTATAACTTTGATATTCCCAAAAAACTAAACTATAATCTATGTTTTTTCGACCTATTTTGTCATTATATGAGTTATACATTTTGAAAATTTCAATGGAAAATTAATAATAATGGGTGTTGTGGCATAGCACACTGCATGGGTGTTCACATGACTTTCGTATCATTTGGTGAAATAATTTAAATTTTCTAAAGAATGAAAGTAAACGCGGGTCTTGGTAGGGATTTAAGTAACATTTCGTGGATAGACGTCTACTTTCCATAATTTTTGTTATTTAATTAAAAGAATTATATGTGTATGGGCAGGATTTAAAGTTTAGCGAATATTTTTTGAAGTAATAATTGTAGATGCGTTGAATCTTTTTCCCATAGCCATGTTGATTCTAATAATTAAGATGACTATTGTGATAAAGAAGATGTTAAAGAAGATGTTAAGTACTTTTTCAATGGGCATTAAATGAGCGGAGTTGTATTACCCACTATTTGATTTTGGCATGCTAGTTATCGAATGGTGGACATATACAACCTTCGCTTATTTAATGTCCATTGGCACGTTGTTTTCGAAGACATTTGTCGTCATCCGTGACATTCGTAATTAATTATTCGTTCCTACATATGTAAAAAAAATTACAATATTCAATTCATGGTGGCAGAAGAATCATCTTGATTAATTAAGAATATAATGTTATGAACTATGTTCAAGTTGTAAATGACTATGAACATATAATTTAATACAATATTGTTTATATATTTGTTTAATGTTCGGATGAAATAAAAAAATTGAGTAAGATTTTTTTCCATTATTATTATTTGTAAGTGGAATTGTAAATATTTTTATTAAAAATATGTGTTTGAAGATACAACCTAATATCAAAGAGTATAAAAATGAATTTGTTCACTTTATGATAAATCATAAGTGTTAGGCTAATTTAAAAGAAAAAACCAAAATTATCTAACTATATTTAGAGTATTGATCTAGATACATAAACCCTCCAAAAAACATACTAAACTTTTAATATAATTGAAGAGCATGAAAATTAGAATTGACGGGAAAGCGAGCCTCATTTCCCTGTGCAAACTCATCTTGAGGAGATGCATTTAAATCTTTCAAGATTTCAGTGGCCTAATTTGTTGAAATTCTCAAATAGGACAATCCTTGTTAAATCTTGCTAACAAACATTTGGAGTACGGTTTTGCTAATGAAGGGTCATAATATCATCCTCTACACTTTGGAATTTGAATATGTTCTCAACAAATAATTCCGCGCCAGTAGTTAGAGTTGACATTGTCTACATGTGATGAAGTAACTCCTATTGTAATTTCTCCATATCCTCTACCCACCCTATGGGATTAGTTTTTCTGAAGTACTTCTACACCATACTCCTAGTAACAAGGCTAAAAAAATGACAATTTAGCAATCATATAAGCTAAGGCTCTTCTTGCCTTGAAAACACATGCTAGATTCTAATTTGTGGAGATAGCCACTAATGTTCAACACTTCCGTAAAATATATAGAGAGGACCATGTGACCCAACACCCACAAAAGAAGCCAAATGAGATAAATTCCCAACCAAGATCAAGCTCCCATTCAAATAGGGGTAAATTCAAGGAGACTAGGGAAGAAGAGATCCCAACCCCTAACAACAAGAACTGAGAGCACAAAGAGAGAATATCATAGAATAAAACAATGTCACGCCAAAAAATAGGGGAGAAGGTTTAAAAATAAAGGAAATGAAATAAAATATGTTGAAAAGATAGAAAGATTCCCAACATGCTTCCCTAAATTCAAGGGTTTCAATAAAGATACTTGAAACCAAAGTAGGGAAATTCAAAATTGAAACACTAATATTAGTAGACAAATAGTTTAGAGGACAAATAAAAGAGACATAGGGGAAACAATCCTAAGACCCAATATGCAATTGCAATTTAGATAATTCCTACAGCCTCCCAAATCAACATAAATTTAAATTAGCGATCCTGTCATCCATAACTAGAAACCCATTAATAGAAACAATCATACCATAGAGAGGATGAAAAAAGATAATTTGACCTGATAAATCCCATGACAGGCACTAATAGCTCAATTTTTCAGTGCTCTCTTGATTTCCCAACTATTCTCCCTCCAACGATCCATCATGACAAATATACGTCACCTCAAGCTCCTTGAACATGAATTTGATTTTCATCTACCTGATCAATCATCCTAAAGGACCGTAGTAATTATGAAATTCAACTTGCAGAGAGCAAGTTTGTCTTTCCACCCATGCTCATTAATTTTCACCTTCAAATTTCCTCCATCACTTCCTCTATGATGCATAGAAACCTTGTCTTTGCATAATCATGTCTGAAGTAATACAGGGAGTGTTGAGAATCTATTATGTAAATGGGGGAACATGGATGGATGGGACATCCACTCCCCCAAAAAAAACTTTAACATCCATCCTTACTCCTTGTTATACTTTGCGATCTCTAGATTGGCCTTTCCATGATAGGGTTGGATTCATGGGATGCAGCAACAAGAGATTCGATTATTAATAAGTAATGATCCCCCTGCCATGTTACTTTTTTTACATGCCATTACATCTTCCAAGGATTTTTTATGTCTAAGAAGATAAAAACATTGATAATATGAAAATAGAATCAGGAGAATTCTAATATGAATGAAAATGGATTTAGGGAGCAGATCCTTAGGGCTAGTTCCATTCCGAAGATGGATAATAATAATTTTCGAGTTCTTGATAATAAGAATCCTTTCAATTCTATCAGCACGACCTAGAGAAAGATCTATAAAGAATCTATATGCTCTAAATTGATAGAAAACCTATTTTGAACTCCAGGAAAAACTAATTTATATTAATCTTTCAAAACAAAAAATAACCGCTCTGATATCTGCACCCTTATTTCTATTATCGTTATTATTAATAAGTAATTTAAACTCATTTTTTGAAGCACAATAATTTAATTACATAGATTTTTTAACTAAAAATACATAAAACTGCATAAAAATAAAGTTAAATAATAAATTAAGATGTTTAAAAGATTCTAACTATCAATTACAAATCCATAAAAATGCATAAAAATAAAGTGAAATAATAAATTAAGATGTTTAGAAGATTCTAACTATCAATTACAAATCCAAAGAGAGATTTAAAATAACAAAGTTATGCTAAAAAGTGTATATATACACTACACAAAGTCTCTCCATCTTCTAATGATTATGGAAATCCAAATGGCTTTCTATATGCTCTCTCAAGTTCTTGACTAAAGAAACTTGAGCGAAATATTTATGTTATTTTACATAATTATTGTTTCGGTGTTTGTCATTATGTTGCATTGACAAATGTATAACTCAACACCATCTATGTGTGATGGCAAAGTTAACTAAATTTGAGAGCGATCTCAATAAGTCTTGAATAGTCTTGCTGAAACTAAATTCCCAACTAAAATCTTGAATAGTCTTGATGAAACTAAATTCCAAACTAAAATTTAGCATTGTTAGGTAATTACACCAATATGGTTGTAATTTCTTTGAAATCACTTTCATAAAAAAAACCCAAATTTAATGGCTAAAGAATTCTTTCATTCATAAAATCCATGCGTGCCATTGATAGCATGTCTTGCATTGTTAAATAATTATATAATGTGTATGGATTAACTTCATTGAGATTGCCACCTCGCTTTTTTTAATCTTCATCACAATGTTGATCTAACATAGAGTTCTACGGGTTTGCATAAAAAGTCTACTTGCAATAACTATTTAATATGTAAAATAAATAATAAATATTTATATTCAATTTAAATATAAATAAATATTTAATTTTAAATAATATTAATCATATATAATATTTATATTAAAATATTTATTTATCGATTATAAATTTAATTTTATGGTTTAAATTAAAATATTATTTTTCATTAATATATTTATAAATACATATCTATATTACTTAATCCTACATATTTAAATAATATTTATGAATTATATTAATTCTTTTACAACTATTATCATTATTTTAAATGCCATATATTTATGTTATATTAAGAATTCAATCATTGATACATCTTACTAATTACACAATATAATTTTTACGACATACATATATATACATATATATATATATATATGGGTTTTTTTCCTTTCAACTGAGGGCCTAGATTGATTCTCAATGGAATATGCTTAGTGTATGCTTCTTCTTAGTGTATTACAGAGTTTGTTAGGTTGCATTGACTTTTAATTAATTTAAAAAATTATATTTGTGCCATGTGGCTCCCCACCCACCAATTTCCTAGGGATTTGAGATTATTCTAATTCTAATAAGTTCCTCATTATTATCTATAAAATTAATTTATATAGAAGAAATTTTTATTTAGCAAAATGGTCTATTACTTATAAATTTAAAAAATTATATTGGTTCCACATGGTTCCCACCCACCAATTTCTTAGGCATTTGAGATTATTCCAATTCTAATAAGTTTCTCCATGTTGATATTATTATGATTCTAATCAGTCCCTCATTATTATTTATAACATTGATCTATATATAAGAAAAATGTATTTAGCAAAATGGTTCATTACTTTTAATAAATTCTAAAAACCAGATTTGACTTCTCAACCACCAATTTCATAGGGATTTGAGATTATTCCAATTCTAATAAGTTCCTCCATGCAGAGATTATTCCAATTCTAATAAGTTCATCATTATTATTTATAAAATTTATTTATATTTAAACAAATTTTATTTAGGAAAATAATCCATTACTTTATTCAATTTAAAAAATTAGATTTGTGCCACGTGTCTCCCCACCCACCAATTTATTAGCGATTTGAGATTATTCCAATTCTAATAAGTTCCTCATTATTATTTATAACATTCATTTATATATAAGCAAATTTTATTTAGCAAAATGGTCCATTACTTTTAATAAATTAAAAAAATATAATCATGCGAGGCCGCCCCCCACCCACCAATTTCGTAGGGATTTGAGGTTATTCAAATTCTAATAAGTTCTTCAATATTATTTAAAACATTCATTTATACATAAGAAAATTTTATTTAGCAAAATGGTTTATTATTTTAATAAATTTAAAAAATTAGGTTGGTGCCACGTGGCTCCCCACCCACCAATTTCCTAAGGGTTTGAGATTATTCCAATCCTCATAAGTTCCTCCATGTTGAGATTATTCTAATTGGAATAAGTTCCTCATTATTATTTATAACATTAATTTATATATAAGCAAATATATAACAAGGTATTTTCCTATGTCTTCACTATGGTGCAAATAAATTCCATACATTCTGGTGTTAAGATGTCCTTTAACGTGTTCAAAGATCATATTGTCTAATCCAATCTTATGCTTATGCGAGAAGAATGTGGGCTACAAGTTCTGAATGTTATGTCTTCTTTGATTAATAAAAAGTTTTCCATACCATATATAACAAGGTATTTTCCTATAATCATGGCAACAACTTACTTCCCTATTTGCTTTACTGAGC
Source organism: Pinus tabuliformis (assembly GCA_031772625.1). Lineage (NCBI taxonomy): Eukaryota > Viridiplantae > Streptophyta > Pinopsida > Pinales > Pinaceae > Pinus > Pinus tabuliformis. The sequence goes on along the minus strand of CM062806.1, from coordinate 811,160,771 downwards.
ATACATACATTTGTATGCTGCCACAGGTGTCTGATAGTGGCAAATTTAACATGGACAATCTATATGAGAAGTTTGGGCATTTGATATTGGAGAATGAGGCTGACTTAAGGGACCTTGAGTCTTGAGAGGAATATGTATCACCACACAAATGAGGAGTACAATATTTGACCATCTTATGCCACGAATCTCCACGAGATCAATTATGCGTCCGCTATAAATTTAGTAATTGAGTGTGGTTTAGATGTTAATGATTTGAATGAGTGTTCTTTGGAAGACTACTTTACTTTTCAAATACAAATGTATAAAAGTAGCTCAGCTAAGAATTTGGTTTGTCATAGGTTTTCAGTGTAGGATTAGTGTAGAATTAGGTAAAGTAACATGAATGAATTTCTGCTCTAAAATTAATTAGCAATCATTCAATCACAAATTTTAAAATTGCAAGCTGATCTTATTAGTTTTTTTCTTTAAAGATCAGTATTGATCTATTTTAATCACAAATCTAAGAAGTGTTTAGAGTGATATATTTTTTTTGTGTAATTTTTTTTAAAATTCAAAATTTGAAAAAAAATGTTTGGATCTCAAAGATACAATTGACAAAAAAAATGTAGCCCAAATTTATTTATTTTCACTGTACATATTAGTTGACATTGAAATAATTTACTTAATATGGCATTGAAATATTTTACTTATGAAGTACATTATTTATATTAATAAGTTCCATGATAAGTTCCTCCATGATTAATAAATTATGAAATTTAGAAGTTATGATTGATGTTTTGAAATGTACTTTTATTTTTAAAATTTGAAATGCATTATATTGTAAATTGATTATACGTAAAATAGATGAAGTAAAATATAAAATTGGTTTTTTTTTTTTAATTTAATTTAATTATCAATTTTGAAATATATCATACATTAAAAATTTGTAAATTTATTGATTTAAAATTCCATCAATAATGTTTCACATGATATATTTTTTAAAAATTTAATATATTCAAATGAGATTATAGTAAATGAATTTACAAATGCTTATTTTGTTTCATTTTATTTTGTATGAATTTATTTTTGAAAAATTCATTATCTATTATTCATTTGTTTTTAAGATTTTTCACTATATTTTGAATTTTTTTTCATTAAAAAAGTCTATAAAATAATAATTTATAGGGTTTATTAATCTAAAACTTCATATTCCTATGGTATAATATTACTCATAAGATTTATAATATTAATCTTTAAGTTTAATATAAATCCATTGGGTTTATAATCATGGTCAACCATGGTCCAACATCACATTTCGATAAAGATTTTCTCAATATGAAAATCAACCATGGTCAACCATGTTCCAACATTGCATTGTGACAAAGGTTGTCTCAACCACGGTCAACCATGTTCCAACGTCGCATTGTGACAAAGGTTGTCTCAACCATGACCAAACATGGTCAATCATAGTCAACCATGGTCACACTATGATAAGGACTCTCTATTGGTCCAATATCATAATGTCACAACCATGGTCATCCATGGTCAACTGTGGTCGAACAATGCATTGTGACATAGATTGTCTTAATATGGAGATCAACCATGGTAAAAAATGGTCAACCATTGTCCAACATGGTGTTGCGTCAAGCGTTATCTCAATATGAAAATCAATCATGGTCAACCATATTTCAATGTCGCATTGTGACAAATATTTATCTTAGGGTTTATATTCCTTGGTTTTAATATTATTTCCTTTTGTTTATAATATTTATCTTAGGTTTTATATACTTTTGGTTTATAATATTAATCCTTTGGGTTTAATATTATTCACTTGGTTTTATATTATCAATGCATTTGCTTTTAATCCCTTGGGTTTATTATTCCCTTGGGTTTATAATAACATTTATAATATTAATCCCTTGGGTTTAATATTATTCTCTTGGGTCTATAATACAATTGGGTTCAATCATAGTCAACCATGGTCACATTGTGACAAAGGCTATCTCTTGGTCCAATGTCACATTGTCACCACCATGGTCATACATGGCCAACCATGGTCCAACATTACATTGTGACAAAGATTATTTCAATATGGATATCAACCATTGTCAACGATGGCCATCCATTGTCCAACATTTCATTGTGACAAACATTGTCTCAATATGAAAATGAATCATGGTCAACCATATTCCAACCTCGCAATGTGACAAATATTTATCGTAGGGTTTATATTCCTCGGGTTTATAATATTTATCCATTGGGTTTAATATTAATCCCTTAAGTTTATAATCCCTTGGGTTTATTATATTTATATTAGGGTTTATATAACTTAGGTTTATAATATTAATCCCTTGGGTTTAATATTATTCTATTGTGTTTATATTATCAATATGTTGGGTTTTTAATCCCTTAGGTTTTTAGTATTAATCCCTTGGGTTTATAATATCAGTCCCTTTAGGGTTTATATACCTTGCATTTATAATATTAATCCCTTGGGTTTAATATTATTCCCTTGGGTTTATAATACCTTTGGGTTTTAGAATTAATACCTTGGGTTTATTATTCCCTTCAGTTTATAATATCAATCCATTGGGTTTATTCCTAAGGTATAAGATTACTCATATGGTTTATAATATTAATCTTAGGGTTTAATATAAATCACTTGGGTTTATAATCATGGTAATCCATGGTCAACGATGGTCAAATGTCACAATGTGCCAAATATTGTCTCAATATGAAAATCAACCATGATCAACCATGGTCAACGACGGTCCAACATCAGATTGTGACAAACATCGCCTCAGTATGAAAATCAATGATGGTAAATCATGTTCAACCATGTTTATTTTAGGGTTTATTTGTCTCAATATGAATATCAATCATGGTCAACCATATTCCAATGTCACATTGTGACAAATATTTATGTTAGGGTTTATAATATCTATCTCTTGGGTTTAATATTATTCCCTTGGGTTTATTATTCGCTTGGGTTTATATAACTTGTGTTTATAATATTAATCCCTTGGATTTAATATTATTCCCTTGCGTTTATATTATCAATCCGTTGGGTTTTTAATCCCTCGAGTTTTTAGTATTAATCCCTTGGGTTTATTATTCCCTCGAGTTTATAATATCAATCCCTTTAGGGTATAACTTGAATTTATAATATTAATCCATTAGGTTTAATATTATTCCCTTGGGTTTATAATACGTTTGGGTACAATCATGGTCAACCATGGTCACATTGTGATAAAGACTATCTCTAGGTCTAATGTCACATTGTCACAAAAATGGTCATCCATGGTCAATCATGGACCAACATTGTATTGTGACAAAGATTGTCTCAATATGGAGATCGACCATGGTCAACGATGGCCAGCCATTGTCCAATGTCACATTATGACAAACATTGTCTCAATATGAAAATCAATCATGGTCAACCATATTTCTCTTAGGGTTTATAATATTTATCTTAGGGTTTATTATTCCCTTGGGTTTATAATCCCTTGGGTTTATTATTCCCTTAGGTTTATAATGTTTATATGTCTTGGGTTTATAATATTAATCCCTTTGTTTGAATACTATTCCCTTGAGTTTATAATATCAATCCCTTGGGTTTATAATATCAATCCCTTTAAGGTATATATATATTGCATTTATAATATTAATCCCTTGGGTATAATATTATTCATAGGGTTTATAATATTAATTCTAGGGTTTAGTATAAATTGTTTGGTTTTACCATCATGGTCAACGATGGTTCAATGTCACAATGTGCCAAAGATTGTCTTAATATGAAAATCAACCATGGTCAACCATGGCCCAACATCACATTGTGACAAACACCATCTCAATATGAAAATTAATGATGGTAAATCATGGTCAAGAATGTTTATTTTAGGGTTTATATTATTTATCTTAAGATTTTATACCTTGGATTTATAATATATATACCTTGGGTTTATATATATATATATATATATATATATATATTTTTTTTTTTTTTTTTTTTTTTTTTTCTGAATTAAGACTAATTCTATTAAGCAAAAATATTGTACAAGAGGATACATTCCAGAGAGACAGGAAACCGGCAACCGGAAATGATAGGACTATCAACCTCGGTTCCGGAGAAGGAGTTAAGCAAGCAAGGAGCTACAACAAGTCACTAGGAGCCTAAAGAAGCATTGATTCCTACCCTGAAAGGGTAGAGGCTTCAACACGAAGCTTTTTCCCTTTCCTTTTTTTGACTTCAACCCAACCATTTTGGGGTGGATGAGCGATAACAACTTGAAGATTGGGGTCCTCCACAGGGGAGCCCTCCTTTTCTGAATCAGAGGAGGAGGACAAATGGACACGTTTCTGAGCAGTGGCTGAGTCAGAGGAGGGCACCAGACCATCGGTGGAAGGGACCACGAAATGAGGGGCCTGATTCAATTCTTCATCGCTATCTTCATCTTCAGAGCTGGAGGAATCAGAATCCACGACTGGAGGAGGACAGAAAGGAGACCATCGTTTGGACTTGGGCTTGGAGTCGTTGGCCTGGTTCGTTTTTGCCGGGAGAGATGGGCATGTATTCTGCAAATGTCCAGATTGGTGGTAATGGCGGCACCGAAAAGCAGTATTCTCGTAATCCAGTGTCTGGGTCCAGACAAAGTCGTTTATCTTGAGGTTGATTTGTTCTGGAAGTCCTTTGCTCAGGTCTAACTCCACACATACTCTTGCATATGAGTAGAGACCTTTGGATTCCCGCCATAAATCTCCACTAATGAAGCTGCCCAAGGTGTCGCCTATAGCTCTGAAGACACGAGTACTCCATAGGTGGGCAGGTAAGTTTGGAAGCCGTATCCATATAGGTGTCTTGGTAATGACTGTAGTAGCTGGATCAAAATCTGGGAACCAAGGAGTCAAGAAGAGCCCTGCAGTTCCCATGAACCAAGGGCCCTCTGCTAAGGCCTTTTCATAATGCTTACTGTTATCAAATAGAACAATGAAGTAACCTTTCGAACAAAAAAAGATCTTACAATGATGTGTCCAGTTTGCATGGATCCATGCATAGAGATCCTGAGATCGCGGCCACAATCCATTAAATCTGCAAATGATGGCTCTTTCTGCAAATTCTTGAAGTTGGGATGCCAGATCTTCATGGATGAGTTCTACAGAGGGAACTTCTTCAATCTTGTCAACCAAGAAGGCCTTAGATTTAAGGGCTTCCGGGGGTTTGGGGTTCTTAGAGTGAACTGCGTCTTTGTATGAGAAGGGCCGAGTAGAGGATGACTGTCCCGTTGCACCTCCTCTCAAACGAAGGGTTACCACCACAGAGTTGTTCCTAGAAATGCTGTAAGCAGAGAGGGGAAGAGGGTCTTCAAGTTGTTTACCTTGAAATAGAAGTCGTTGAAGGCTTGATGGAATCCCCATTCCGCGTTCTAGATTCAGTTTGAGTTCCTGCACCAGATCTGAAGGACTAACCCATTGCATGATGGTTCTACCTGTAGGCTGAGAAATTTGGATTTGAAAGGAGCCAGATAAGGGCCTTGACCCCATGCCAGGGCTTCTTGAGCTTCCTGGAACAGATCTGCCGTGGCTATTTCCCATCCGGGGGAACAGACCTGCAAGATCTTGGCCGATCTGTTTGGTGAGAGCCCGATCTGATTGATCAGCGGCGGATCTGGGGATTTTATATCTTCTTATGCTTGAAGTGAGCGTCCCGTCTCCTTGCCTCGTTCTCCCAAGGGCTGAGGTAGCAGATCCGTGAAGTGGGTTGCGAGTCCTTCGCTGACGGCAATGCGAACCCCGATTCTCTGAGATTGTTTGAACTTCATCTGGTAGGGGCGGCAAAATAATTAGGGATTTCCAGGCTCCAGGCAGCACTATCTTGATTTTCCATGCAGATCCTTCTCTGCGATTTGAGACTGCGGTTCGGAATAGGGCCGAGCCAAGATTTGTACAGATCTCTGGATCTGTACAGATCTCTGGATCTGGCCAGAGCGTGGGCTTTTCTACCTTCTGGGTGACCGGTTCTGTCAGATTTTTGTCAGATCTGAAGATAAGACTGCGTTTCGGAGAGCGAGTGTTTGCCCCAGATCCAAACAAATACCATGCGCATGTTGAGATCTCATGCTCTGGTTCATGGAAAAAGCGCACAGATAACTATTCGGCCAAGACCAGAATGGCGAATGCAGATCTGCTGTGAAGGCAAAAGGATCCCCAGCTGTGCTTGCTGCGGTTGCCCTGAATGCTGGACTGGAACGTTGCATGAAGGATAACTGCAGAAACCTTCTCCGTTTCGATGTGTTTGTAGAGATTATTACGAACAAACACAGAGGCCTCCTGTCCACCATGGCCGTCGTAAACACCGATAGAAGTGCCGAAGGGAGAAACCATAACCAGAGCGGCCGAAGGCGAAGATCGAAGCACCTGCGCAGAAACTGCGTCCATCATGTCTTTCCCTTCCTTGGTAAACATTGATTTCTTGGGTTTATAATATTTATCCCTTGGGTTTAATATTATTACTCTAACAATTACAACTATATCAAGAGTGAAATCAATAGATGGTTTGCAGATTTCACCGCATTTTTTTTTCAATGTTATGCAAAAATGAAAGACAATGCGAGAAGGGATTCGTTGGAAAGTGTAAATGGTTGTGATCATTATCTTGTTGATTTGAATTGGTGTAGCTTTTGTCATCGGTCTCGGTGTGTTTGAGAAGAGGCTGGTGTTTAATAACTGCGTTCTGGTTGAGCATTTAAAGTTGAATTTCCTATCAACCACATTTAAATTGTTGTTTGATTTTTATCAAATGTTTATTTCATAAATAATTTATTATTATTATTATTATTATAGTAGTTATAATATAATATTAATAATTATTTAATATAATAGTAACAATATAATACTAATATGGTTCTTATATTTATATTAATATTATTGATAATAAAAGTAATAACATTAATTCTTAATACTATTTATATTTGATATATGTGCTTGATATGGGCCTATCGGCATTTATCAACCACATTTATTAATGTGGTTTTGCAAGTAAAATATTAATAAGTATAGAAGTTATACATTTTCATCATATTCCAATGTAAAAATATAAGATTTTTTGTTTCACTTTTAATTAATTAACATATCTCTATATAAATATATGTTATTTAACATGGACATTAAAATATTTTATTTATGTCTAAGAGCGAGAGTAAAATATTTTTACCACATTTCCTTTACATTGAGTTTCAATATCAATAACAAACTGACCGAGCATAGTTAAAGTATGCTTTTAATCGAAGAGCATAATTAGAGTATTCTTTTAAGTAAAACTAACCGCAATATGTATATTCATTATTTTATTATTATAATGTACATTATTTTATTACTTAGATAATATTTTAGTTTTATATTAAAAGAGATATGTCTTGAGTGGAGATTGAGCATGAAAATAATTACACATCTTCCTCATACTAGGCTATAAAATGCAGGTCTCTCATTGCAATAAAATTATGTCACTTAATATGCACATCGAAATATTTTATTCAACTCCATGTTAAGCACAAAAGTAATTACACATCTCCTTCAAATTTAGTTGTAATATCAATAATGAACCAACATGATGACAGAGAAGGTGATGAAAAAGGTTCCCAACACCTTCCAACCCAAGCTATGACTAAATTTCTAATCAATGGGATCAAGGATATTGGCTCCCACCACTCCAAAGAAAATCCAATCTACTCCATACAAGTCGTCTCCCATATGTAAATCATTTAATAAACACGTAACCTATGTGTGATAAAATTTAACAATGTGAAATTGTTTCACTAATCAAATTCAATTACATATATACATGCACACATAATCTGTTGGTTGAGAGAATATCTCAACCACACACCAATGTAGGAAATAGATCCTAACTACTAGGAACATACTCCTTTACTTAGTAAAAATCACAACTGTGACAAGTAGGAGTTACATTTTCCAACACTCCCCCTTAATGACTACTTGTCTGAATATCAATCTGCAAAATCTGCATCTGGTCCAGTGTCGTAATTACACCTTGTACCTTGTTCATGCAATTGTCGATGTCCATATAAAGGAACAACCATCTACCAAAATGCATGGGTTCCCAACCGCTGCAACCGCTAGTCTACTTCGAAGTCCTTCACATACATGGTTCATCTAACCTCTGATGAACTCCCCCTAAATATAAAATTTCACCTCATGGAGTCTAAAACCAATATGGCCCACCCAAGTGTATCCATCTCGCATGACACACTCTTCCAAGGTGTTAAAACTCTCTTATAGAGGGAACACATAATAAAGGGTATGCATGCCTCTCTGGGTCTTATTGCAGGTACATACAACATTTCAAGACCACAACTTAACCATTACAAGAAATCTATGACATGTAGATTTGTTATAATTACAATGTGTGACTCATAATACATCATGCATCTGTTCCACAAACTCACACTAATTCACACAAACTCGATTGTCCATCATCTTCCAATCTCTGATGCAGCTCCTCTAATGCCATCTTCACTGTCATGTCTTCATTATATCTCATGGTTAATCATTCCTGCAGTTAAATTTGTCTATTGTTGGAATGGCCAATTCCAACAAAGACACAAACTCGTGACAATAGTTGGCCAGACTAAATGTCACAACAATACAACATCCAATTCTTTTAACTAGATTTACATGAATGACAAATTTTTACCTGAAATACATGCATTTTGACAAAATGTGATTGCTCTTTGACTTCATCTTAAATCTCTAATAAATCATATGGCATGTCATGTTGAGATTGTGAGGCCTGGAGGTACAGAAAGGCCAATGTTGGCCATTTTTGCCAGATTTGCACCTTTTCCTCCCAACAAAGACTTCATATTCTTGTTACCCTCACTCTGATTCTTCCCAAATGTGAATACCCTCTGTTTGGTCTTTGTATTAGGAGTTGCGACTGCTTGGCAATGACAAACACCAGGCATTACAGCCAAGCCATAGTATTTCCTTCCTTTTAAATGCATACAATTTGCTTTCAATGGCTCTAGTGTTCCCCATAAGCTCGATTTTCTCAATCTAACAGTGGATACTTTCTGATTGGTCCAAGCCAGAGATCCAACACAATAATCTGCACAGGTATCCTTGAGAATGTCTGATATGATATTTGCTCCCTGAATTCCCTTCACGACGAACACCATTTTCAGAGTTTAAACTTTAACCAACTTCCCATTGTTTCTTTAATTTTTCGAAGCGCTCTGACTGGTCACTGTCAGAATAATAACTTCAACTCATCGACCGAAACACATTTCAGGAGCAAATTTAAGGAATTTCATATGTTCCATCGATTTCTTGAAGTTTATCTCGTAGCAAATTAGTCTCCAGAGCAACTAAGGCCATGAAAATATGCAAGTATTTTTGAACCGCGGCGGGGGATACCTCAATAAAAAAAGACACTCCATGCCAACAACAACCACACAGTTCAGACCTTTAGCCCAAACACCCTTGTCCTCTGTTTCTCTGCTCACACCACCTCACAGCACACCTGCTCAGAGCCGACCGCAATTACAAGCTTCACGCCTCTTCAAAGCCACAGATGATTGTTATTAGGTCAAATGGCCACGCAGATCAGCCATCCTCAACACCTACACTTTGATCTACATCAAAAAAACAGGCATACATCCACTATGCAGATCCACACTACACAGGTCACTCCCACTGAGTGCAGGACGCCGCCACTACTACACCAGTTGCTACCGTTGCACTCGCTTAACCTCCACTACACGGATTTCTTGGCAATAACTAGTCGTGCGTCACATTTTCGATTCTCCCAGGGCCTGACACAACCACAACGTCGTTGAAATATTTTTGTCAGACCAGGTAAGTCAGCCACAACTTTGGCTGTCCCTCAGCACACCAAGCTCCCAAATTTATCAATGGTTGGCTACACAGACTTTAGGGATTCATGTACCATAAAATCCCCAGCATCCACCGAATTGAGAGCGCGGCTCACAACTTCGCTGATTGCCTCCATCTCCTTCTGCAACCCCGAGTGAAACTCTTCGAAATCGTGGCAATAGGAGTTAATTACCAAGGCTCCAGAATCCTGCACTTGCGCCGAATCTTCCATAGCCAGAAAGAAGATGATGGTCACTTAAAAAAAAACTAAAACAAAATATACTTCTAAATTATTTCCCTCAGCCCAGGACGGGCAAAGGTTCCTCAAGCCCAGGATGGAGAAAGCTCAAAAGGGGCTAGGCCCTCAAGGCTCTGATACCATGATAAAGTCTAACAATGTGAAATTGTTTCATTAATCAAATGCAATTACATATATACATGCACACACAATCTATTGGTTGAGAGAATATCTCAAGCACACACCAATGTAAGAAATAGATCCTAACTACTAGGAACGGAGTCCTTTACTTAGTAAGAATCACAACTGAGACAAGTAGGAGTTACATTTTCCAACAATGTGTGCATCCACTAATTTTTGATCAATATGGTGTTTGTGTATGTATTCAATTTTTCAATATCAAGTGTATTCAATAACCAAACTAGGACCATTGTCCCCTCATACATCTTTGCATTCCCACTTAGATAGTTGTTAGTAATATCTAACCATAGAAATTAGTCATTATAATGTATAGATGATAAACAACATCTAAATCTTTAGTATCCATCACTATTATAACCGTCAATATAACATCAAATGATAAATCATTACCACATGAATATATAAGTGATTCAATGTTTGAAGTCGTCCATGTCGAATTGTTTATTTTAGCAGTTAAAACAAGCCTAAAATAAGACTAGAAGTGTTTGTCTTATAGTCAAGATTAAACGAGACGCTACACACGCCACTATTTTCATTCTAAATGAAACAATATACTTGTAAAAAAACCACCTTAACAATGCTCAACGATGCCATGATTTGAATAAGATTTTATATGGTCATAACCCAATTCTCATTCACAAATAGTTTCAAAAATTACCAATTTTTTTTTACTAAACTTAAAACTTTTACATCTCTATTAGCTGCTTGACTTGATGTTTCTATTTCTATGCTGGACAGTTTTTGGAGCACCACATTCAAAAAGAAGTACATGAAGAATAAAGACCTAATATTCTGGTATAGAGAAGGCACAATTGGAAAGTCACAGGGATCGGCTATCTGGAAAAGCTTTCGTAAAATAGAAACTTTTTTCCTCAAGAACCTACACTGGAATGTCCAGAATGGAAAAGATGTGTTTATTGGTTATGATCAAATCATTGGATTGGGGGAGGATTTTTTCATTCCACATTCTATCATAATGGCTTTGCATAGATCCGAGATTTTTACCTGGAGTCAACTTATAGAAGATTGGCAGGGGGGTATCCCTATATGGAAGAATTTTCAATCTCTGGGCCTTAGTGAAGATTATGCCTAGCAATGGGCCAGTATTATGATATCTATGAGGGGCTCTGGTATATGCAGATTTGAAGGAAAGGATTATCTTACATGGAGAGGTATAAAGAGGTGGGATGATTTAAAAGTAAAAGAAACCTATTTAGTTCTGATGGATTAATAGGATAAAAATGTTATGGAACAACAATCTGGTTTTCACAATCAGCCATGTGGACAGGTCTCTGAATTCTCGCGCGGACATCTTGTCAAAGAGGGGCCTTGCAATTCAGCCCGGTTCATGGAAAATGGAGGTTCAAATACAAGCTACAATATATCAGATAGAAGATTTCTCCCTTCCAGGTACCTAGTTTTCCAACTGGTTTTTTTTGTGCTTTCTTGTGCATCATCGCCCATTTCTTTCACATAAAGGTACGTTGATTCTCCCCTGTCCCTTATGTGTGAAGGGATGACTCTTTTCCCGAAAGGACTGGTATATATATTTATGAGTATGGCTTCTCGCTATCTGTCTATCCTTCTGACTTTTTTTTCCTAGTTCCAGAGAATTATGATACTATGCCTCCATGAAGGCACTGATCACAGCTATACTTTAGCAAACTTTTCTATCTGCATATATATGTTACAGCTCTTTACAGAAATCCTTTCTTATGTAAATATCTTTCATATGAATATAAATCAAGCTTTTTTTTTACTGAAAAAAAAAATAAATAAAAAAATAAAAATAAAAGAAAAGAAAGAATGAATCATTATTTCTTGATTGCATGCAAATAAAATCACGAAGCTAAACTTCATATTTACATTTACAAAACCCTTTATCACCCACCTGATCACTCAGTTTTCATTTCTTTCTTAACAATCAGCAGAGAGATTTATGCATTTCCATATTTATGGCAATGGGAAAGCATTGATACACTCATTTGCATTATATAAAACCTTCAAAATACTAGAACAACAACCACTGAAAGAAGACTAGCCTAGGGTGGAGGAATCGCAGTTTTATTTGTCGTCGGTTGACGGTTCTATAGATTGGGAAATTTCCGTTACTTCAAATAACATATATTATATTTTCAAATAGTATTATTATATATTATTATAACTAGCAATTGTCCCAAAAGGTACAAAGAGAGGCCGATAGGATTAGTAAATTAGAATTGTTGAATTTCTCTAGAAGAGATGTTGGTTCAAGCCTAACGGATGAGCAATTTGAGCTAGCTAAAGGCCTTACTAATTACACTATTGTTTGGGTCTTGAAGTCTGGAGCGACTTTGCTCGAACTTTTCTATCTTAAGGAAAGTATGTTAGGAGATTTTTGAAAACGTTCAGAAAGGATCAGTGCAAAGATGCATCGGTGCCTTTACAACAGAATACTAGACTTCAAAATAATTATGGTTCTAAGAGGTCGATGCAACACTGTATAGAAAACTGGTTGAGAGTCTAATTTACTTGACTACCAGTAGGCCCGATTTGGCTTTTGCAGTCAGTTTATTGAGCCAATTCATGTCAAAGCCCCTTGAGAATCATTGGGTTGCAGCGAAAGGCGTCTTAAGGTATCTTCAAGGAACCTTAGACTTTGGTATTAAATATACTAATTCGTTTGATGTTAGATTGACAGGATTCTCAGACTCAGGTTGGGTCGGAAATATAGATGACCAACAATCCATAACAAGTTATGCATTCAACATTGGGTTCGGGGTTATTGAATTGAGCAGCGACAAGAAGAACAATGTATCCTTATCTTCAGCTGAAGCAGAGTATCAAACAATGTGAGGAGCAACATGTGCGGCAGTTTCATTGAACAGACTTTTCCAGGATGTTAAAGAAGAACAAAAGGATGCAACAGTTATCAGGTGTGACAACTAGAGCTCAATCAAACATGCAAATAATCCAGTGTTTCATAAAAACACCAAGCATATTGATACATAGTTTCACCTTGTTAGTGAGAAGGTTCAGTAAAAGGAAATCCATATTGAATATTGTAATACTTGTGATGATGTTGTAGACATTTTTACTAAGCCTCTTGTAAGAATTAAATTTGAGTTATTTAGGGAGATGTTAAGAGTGCTATGGAACCCTTTCTCCATTAAAAGGTAGTGTTAAAATTAATGGACAAATGTATTCTTGGAGAGAGTTTGTTCATTAGTTTCATGTGAGACTTGGATTAGGAATTTGTTCCTACATTCCAAGTGGCTGTTCTAACTTCCTTATTTGATTGTAAACTATATATTCTTGATTTTTAGTGAGAAGATCGTAGATCGTTCCGCTAGAGGCAGTCTCCAAGTGAAGCTCCTCACCTGAGATTTGCTATGTTTAATGAATAAATTATTTTTCTTCCATTTTTTAAAAATTACTTCCATAAGTTGCACCGCCGAGTAACTGAATCTCCGATTTAGCTTCTTGCATAAACACTACCTTGTCACCTTGTAAGTAACGATGAAGAAGATATTTCAAGATATGTGTAAGTATTTCTTATGTTTCCTTTTGGATAAAACTCATATTCTTTAGAGAAGCTCAAGAGGTCCTAAAAGAGAGAACCAACTATACTAAAAGGACGAGCTTAGAGATAGCTTGGTTAAGTATTGAAACAAGTTAAGGAGTAACTTGTTATTGCAATGTACAAGTGGACAAGGTAAAGTTCACAAAGAAACTATTGATAGTCATGACATGGGTTCAAGGAGAAGTCATAGTAGATGAAAATAAGATGCCAAAGTAAATGACATAAGAAGAAGGATGACTCAAAAGGAAGTTCACTGAGAAGTTGTTGAGATAAAAGTGCACCTGAATGTACTAATGTAACAAGAAGGTAAAGAAGACCAAATGTTTAATGGATTATGTGGAAGAAATTAAAGTGGCATAGGTTACAAGTGAAGCTGGAGCGTAGGTTTAATGCTTAATTGAATGATGAAGAGCTCACAACAACCTAGATGGAAGTTTACTTTTGTGAACTTAAACACAAACCAATCCTTAGTAAAGATAAGGATGAAGAAGTTGATGAGATTCAAAGATATTGTGATTTTAAAACTAGTGCACTGTTGGCGAATACAAATCATGTAGTTGTAGATGATAAAGAGTTTCCTCATGAGGTAATAACAACGAAATTCCAATCAATGTAATTGTAAATGAAATTCTTATAAAAAAAAGAGACATCTATGAAAAAGGGGATGAAGAGAATGACAAACTTATTGCAAGCCTCATGAACTTTGCGGAAATATTTCAAATTAGCATGATGATTTGATGTCTGAAACATCAAACAAGGCCGCACAGCCTTGTGATTTTAAATATGACATTTTTTTTTCAAAGTTTGGTTGAGGATTAACTACCAAAGTAACCCAAGATCCCTAGCATATTTAATTTTCACCATGCTTTTAAATTGCAAATTAATAATTTGTATTCCCTTTTGACACTTGTGCCTTCCATGTGATTTCTTCTAGAAATCATTTTCGTTAGTGGGTTGATGCTCTTGCATCAGACTTAATTATGATAAGACTGAAGCTTGGGCTAGTTTATTATGCATAGACAGTTATAAATTTCTGCACCTGAATTCCGACTTCTAATCAAAGCAATGTGATAAAATTCGATGCAAAGGAAGCGTATACTAAATATTAAAAAAAAAAAAAAATGAAGTAAAGAACAATTAGCTAAACAGCTACAAGAATTTGTTTTCTTGATTTAATTGCAAGAACATATACAATAGATTCACGTGACCTTATTCAAGTATTTCACCAAATTTGTTTCCTCAATTTACAAAAGCCTCATAAAGAGCTAAATACCATGGACAAACGCGTTGGATTTATGAGAATGTGTGAGAAACAAACCATGCGAATATTTTTCATTACTTCATATATGCCATTCAATTCCACCAGCTGGAGGAGGAGATCTCTGAGTCCCTTTACATTTTTCGTCATGTGAACAATTAACAGTGATAAAGATTTAATGAAAATGTGAGAAAATGTTTCTTCATAACATCAGATATGTCTTTGAACAAAAATAAAATCCACAAGAAGTGTCTTTTTCTGAAATTCGATCTCCGTTTTATAGTTTTGCGGTTTGTTAAATCTTTCCCAGAATATTTAAACCTTTCGCACGAGCTTGAAGATCTTCTTTCTTTGCACTCTTATCTTGCAACACCGTGTGGCACACATATGAGAGGGTCTTATCTTGCAACACGATCTGGCAAACGTGCGAGAGAGTGCGTTCAATGTCAGGCACATTTACTTTCCAAAGTGAGTTGACAATCAATTCTTTGTTGGACTGTAAAAATGCTCCAAAATCGGCTTCACTGTAATTCTCCCCCGTACTCCGCTGCTCTTTGATATCTTCTAATAACTGCAACAGAGCAAAAGCACCTGTTCCCACTGTTTCTGAGCCATTCAGCTATAAATGACAAACCCAAATATAAGTCTCCGTTCTTTCCAAGTTCCTTCGCCGCTTCTCTTTCATACATGTAACCAATTGTCTGCAGTATACTGTTTCCATTAGCTGCACCGCCCAGCAATTTTAACGTCAGATTTAGCTTCTTCTATAAACCCACCCTTCTCACCTTGTACGTACGGATAAAGACAATCTTTCAAAACCTGTGCAAGATTTTCTTCTCTTTCCTCTTGTACTTTCCTGTTATCTGTGTGCTTGCCTTCAGTAAAGATCTTCTCAAAAGAAGCCATAGAAGCAATTGTGAGGTGGCCTATATAGTCTTCAAATAACTTGCTTCCAAACAGCATCGCAAAGACTGTTGCTGCCTCTATTATTGTTTCCATTGATACACCTGCATTTCCATGTGCATCATATGATGCCCGATGTGCTGGATCGCTGGGAACATGGTAAGCTTCTCCTAATCCCTGAAAATTTTGTGCCACCTGAGCATCATTTGTATTTTTAAGAGGAAAAACCTGCCTGGCCTTCATGTAATAAGCATTCTTGATCTCTGCTTCAGTGGCCGTCGCACTCACTGCGAGTATGTCGTAGTAACCAGTTTCCTTAACCAGTGCTAAAAGTTTGCAGCAGATTCCAGAGTTCTGGCAGAATCAGATGACAAAATCGATGTCCACCGGGAGATCTGGTTGTTCATGATGCATACTCTGACGGGTGCATGGCGTCCAGAAAATCTTGCGTTTTGTGAAAACGAGCACCCCGTCTTTTTGTGTTTTCTTGGTTTTCCGATTGATATTTAGTTTGCAGCTTTACCAGAATAAACTTGAGGGTGAGATTCCTAAGAATATTCGTACGATGGCCTTACGAGGCCAAGGCCCTGTTAGATTATTCTTAGATACATCCAGAAGCTGAAGTTCCCTCAAATCCCCAATAGAAACAGGAATCCTCCCCTGTAAATTACACTCCATCAGCCACAGATTCTGTAGCTTAGTCAATTTTCCAATCTCCACAGGAATAGCAAGTTTGTCAGATTGCCTAGAAATCCAGGAATAGTCCTACCCAACAAATTGGAAAAGAGATTAAGTATCTGCAACTTCCTCAACTGGCCGAAGGCAGGGGGAATGGGCTCAGTAAAATTATTGCCTGAAAAATCCAAGAGTTCCAGGTTGGGCATCTCTGATACAAAGCTGGGAAGAGAGCCTACTAGATAATGCTGAGACAAATCCAAGCGCGTCAGATTAGTACAGTCGGCGAGATCCTTTGGGACTTCCCCCTTGATTTCATTGTTGGCAAATGAGAGGACTGTGAGATATCTCAGGCTGCAGACTTTTGATGGAAACGGCCCTGCGACCAGAAAATTGTCAAATTCTAATCTCACAACATGCCCTTCTCTGTCACAGTGGACGCCATTGAAGGCACATGGAGAATCGCTGATAACTTTAAACTACTTTCTCAGTAATTTGTAATGGTTTGTTCAAGGATTACAGGAATACGTGCCCTTCTCTGTCACAGTGGACGCCATTGAAGGCACATGGAGAATCGCTGCTAACTTTAAACTACTTTCTCAGTAATTTGTAACGATTTGTTCAGGGATTACAGGAATTTGTAACAAATTTGCGGATACAGGAATTTGTAACAAATTTGCGGATATTTCTGCCGGCTTCATGTAGTGGGTGAAGATTCGAGACCGCCATCATTATGGAGAAAGGCGTTGACATAACAGTTTTCCGTTTTGCGAGACCCGGGCAATAGAACTCGCGCCAGCTGCAAGGATCCTCAGTTGATACCATGACAAGTAATTGAAGAAGACGCTGAATGCTCGCTGAATGGCATAGATGCCAGGTGTCAACATCTGAAAGAAAAGGACGACGAAAGTCCCTTTCAAAGGAAGGCCTATCGGCCTAATTATATTAAAAATATTAATGTGTTTGATATAGTTGAACGTTTTATAAATATAATCAAAAAATTATTGTAATGCGAAAAATGTTTTATTAATATACATATTTATTTGATTAACTATGTATAAAAAGGTTATGGATCAGATTTAACTAAGAAAAGAATTATAAATGAATGTTATAACTTATCATCGAGGAACTTATTAGAATTGGAATAATCTGAAATAAAAAAAAAAAAATTATAAATGAATGTTATAACTTATTATGAACGAATTTATTAGAATCGGAATAATCTCAAATCTTGCATTTCATAAATATAACTAAAAAACTGTTGCAACACCAAAAACACCTTACTAATACACACATTTCCCTGATTAACTATGTATAAAAAGGTTATGGTCAGTGTTAACTTAAGAAAAAAAATTTATAAATGAATGTTATAAATAATAATGATGAACTTATTAGAATTGGAATCATCTCAAATCCCTAGGAAATTGGTGGGTAGAGAGCCACATGGCACTAATCTAATTTTTAAAATTTATTAAAAGTCAATGCAACCTAACAAACTTTTAAATACACGACATCCTTTGAATAAGACTACGCAGATATTGATCATATTAACTTGAGAATCAATTTAAGTCCTTAAAAAAATAAAAATAAAAAATCAACCTATCCTCATCCACCTTAAATTGAAATAAAAAAATTTCAACAAATATACAATATATATTTAAGATAGTTATATAGATAATATTTTATTTAAAAATAAACACATGATTTATAAATAACTAACTAAAAAATAAAAATAAAAGATATTATTTTTAATTTAAATATAAATTAATTTTAAGGCACTTAAAATATTATATATATCTAACCAAAAAAATTGTAATATTCTCACAGGTTTTATGGTGGAGACAAAGTGTCCTTTTAATGCAAGTTTATAAATACTAACTATGAAAGTTTTTAATCAATAACCATTAAAAAATATTTTAATAATATATCTATTTACTAACTATTATAATTTTTATAAACATTTTTATTTAATAT
Organism: Pinus tabuliformis; assembly: GCA_031772625.1. Classification (NCBI taxonomy): domain Eukaryota; kingdom Viridiplantae; phylum Streptophyta; class Pinopsida; order Pinales; family Pinaceae; genus Pinus; species Pinus tabuliformis. The sequence continues at coordinate 811,142,090 of CM062806.1, read as the reverse complement.
TTAATTATAATAAAAAAAATAAATTTTATTTTATTAGAATTATCTAAATTTATTAGAAATTTTTAATTAAAATTCGGTTATAAATATAAAATTAAGATTCAACTCAATACACTACAAGGCTGGCTATATGGAATTAAAAAGTTATGGGCCACATTTCAAGATGGCTACAGACGCTGGATGCCTCCACCTCATTGGGTAGTGAACACATTCTACTGACTCAAAACAAAAAAGACACTGCCAAAAGAGATAAGTATACATCTATATGTTTTTTCTCTACTTTTTTGTATATGGTATATATATAGTTGTGACACATCCGCATAGTAGACTATGTTGGATACTCACACTTTCTCTTTCTTGTATATACATTAGTGTTACATAATGTTGGAAATTGTATGATGAATATGTGGTTTTATATACATGTATGTTATATACATTAGTGTTACATAATGTTGGAAATTGTATGATGAATATGTGGTTTTATATACATGTATGCTAAATATAGATAGGATATTTGCAGAAAGTGACACAAAAGCCCAATTTTCTAAATTATATATTGTTTTATATAATACAAAATTGACTTTTTTTGTTTGTTGAAAAAAATATTAAAATGTAAATTTTTTCATTTAAAATTTTTCAAAATTTCAATTAATTTCTATATCCATGCTACAATTTAAATAATATAGAATAATAATTTCAAAAATAATTATACAATAAAATTTTAATATTAATTTTAAAAACTTTAGAACTTTCAAACTTATCCAAAAGGATGATGTACTAATCTTAAAATATAATAGAATAAATAAAATAACATTTTCATTTTTCATGATATATTTAAAAAAAAAAAAAAATCAAACATAAATAAAAAAACATTTTCATTTTTCATGATATATTTAAAAAAAAAAAAAAATCAAACATGAATAAAAAAACATTTTCATTTTTCATGATTTGTTTTTTAAATATTTCATTTTTCATTATTTATAAACCGACATTCCTCAATCAAAGAGACAACACCAATTTGATTTAGCTAGTGCATGCAGTCTATCCTTCCAGGTTTCTCTTTCCAGAAGTTACACATACTTTTTGCCTAGAAAGCCATCAGTCCTTTGACTATCCGCAGTTTCCCTTCCCCTCCTGGGGAGGAGGCTATCAGAGCATTCTTTCCTGAGTGTCTATCTGTAGCTTCTTATCTGCCAATTTCTATCCGGGATTTCTGCTGAAGAATATCAACTCTGCTTTGCGCTTTTGTCTTCCTTTCTGGACGTGTTCTTAAATTACCTTTCTCTCACTTCGCTTCGGACTTGCCTGCATCTCTCCAGGTCTTCAAATATTTTCAGTGTTCTGATGCCCCAGCATTATTCATCCAGAAGCCTATTAATCTTATGACGGGGTTTTTCTCCGGAATCTCTCCTTATAGTCTCATATTTTTTATGTCCGATTTGCATTGGCTGTCCGCATCTTTGAAGCGGTATATTTCCTCATGTGGTCGATCTGCTTAAGCAGATCTTTTTCTGTTTTCCTGTATCAGTCTCTTCAGTCTCTTTCAGTTGCTGGGAGTTCCGGTTGTTCAGCCCTGCCTCCCCAGTTTTATGCTTATGGTTTCATTTTGCTGATCCAGAACTCTTTACTGGGTCATATGTTTTTGTTCTTCATCATGTATATGGGACTTTTTATATATCTTATATAAATACATAGTGCTTTTTCATCCTGAAAAAAAAACACACCAATTTGATTCATTCAGAATTTGATTTTGGCTGCTGCTTGTGTGGCGTCCCTGCATATATATGATAATACCCACCTGTGTTGCGCTGCTTCTTCTCACAATGGCCGAACAAGGCATTCACGCCCTGGACTTCGTGGTCAACAACTCGGCCAAGGGTAGCGATGGCGGGACGAAATTTGACAACGACATAGGGAGGGCCAATGCCATGCAGATAATGGACGCCGCCTCCCAATTCATCTGGCAGACGTTCCCCCAGCAATCGTCGGCCGACAGGAAGAACATGCAGATGGTCACTCTGTTTGTAAAAAACATAAGCAGATCAAATCTAACTTAACAAAAATATTGACCTAATTTAGAATTAGGCTCTATATGGTGATAGTATATTTGTTCTATTTTTTTCCCATTTTTTGGAATTACAAATTTGAGTGGTAAACTCTTATAAATTTTTGACTTATAAATTCTATACAATTTAGTGTGAGTATAAAATTTGATAACAACTTGTTTTTATTAATTTATATCAAATATAAATGGAGTCATCTAATGAGGTGAAGGAATTGCCTGGACGACCAAAAGTGGTCGGAATCCAGACAAAAAAATTTCAAAAAATCTTGTAGAGGCAATGTTTGAATCATGTTTTTGATGGTGGAAATGGATTCAGCACCATCAAAAATGTCTAGGACACCTAAAATTTTGAAGTTTAACAACTATAACTTGGATTTACAAAAATCCTTGCCGGATTTTCTCTAAATATGACCAGAATTTCCATAACTTTCCGGGCAACTCCTCCGCCTGGTTAGACTACGCGAATATAAATACAATGTTATTCAATGTAGACATTAAAGTATTTTATTTATAGCAAACATTAAATACAATGTTCATATTAGAATGTTTTTTTGTTATTATTTTTTTTAGATAGATCTAGGAAAGTAAAAAGCATGTATTCTATGGATGCATGTTGCTACTTCTTTTTCTTCCTTAAGTATTTGTTATTATTATTATTTGACACTACACCTCATACACAATAAGAAATTGATATTGAAATATATTAGTTAATATGAATATTGTATTTAAAGTTTATATTGAAATATTTTTAAAATAGAAAATAATTACACATCTTCCTTACATTTAAAGTGAATGTGTAAAAAGAAAAGAAAATTAACTTATGCACAGCTAAATATATTAATTATGGTTGAGAGTAAAATCTTTTTCCTTATTAATAATTTTTTAAATATCACATGTTAACTCTATTTTAATCATAGAATGAATTACACATCTCCTTCAAATTTGATTATAATATCAGTGATATAATTTCTACTTGTCTTAAGTGTGATGCTTTCTAAATACTATGGATCTACCAAGTGACACTTGAAAAATATAATTTCTACTTGTTTTAAGTGTGATGCTCTCTACGTAAATGATTTTGTTCCTATTCTTTAGGATTTATTTAGATCTAGATGTTTCCTAAATTGGTGTGCACAAGAAGTGATTGTGTGTCCAAGATAGTTTGTCTATTTTGAGACAACTACATGTGTATTTATATTCAACATTATTTGAATAATAAACCGTGTGATCGATAAATTTAGGTTGGTATCAAATCCTACATGGGGTCGGGCATAACGAGAGTAGAATAGATTTTCTATAATGCGTGTTTTGTCCACCATCTGATACTATAGTGTGTGTTTGTTCTAGAATAATGAAGGAGTGCATGTGAGGACAAATAGATCTGAGAATTGAAAACCTGAATGTAGTGTGGAAGAATGTGAACAAATCTATCGTGGTGTATGGTGGACTATGTTTGAATGGTACTCATAAATCTGAGTGGAATGATGCATGGAGCTGTTGAAAAGGAAGAGAAGCTAAAACATAAAATTCACCCAAAACACACGAGTTGTGGCTCTTCTATGGATGAAAGGTATTTAACCTTTTCCAAATAGCAACTCGCCTAAAATATCTTGACATGAAACCACACATTGTAAGTTCAACTATAAATTAACTCGACTTGACTCAACGATCAGTTAAATGACTCTCTAAGTTTAGCCAACTCCTCATGTAGGAGTAATTAGCTTATTTTAACACTCCCCCTTAATTATGACTGCTAAACTAAGACTGACTCATAACAACTCAAACATGTCTGCTGGTCTATGTCTCAGCTAGGCTTACAACACCCAAGTTTCTTCTATGAAACTCAAACACATCTTTTGCTAATGACTTAGTAAATATATCAGTCAATTGATCACTAGATTTACAAGACTTCAAGTGAACTTCTCCATTGCTCACAAGTTCTCTAATAAAGTGATATCTAGTATCAATATGTTTTCTCTTTTGATGAAACACACTATTCTTGGATAGTGCAATCCCTGAGGTGTTGTCAAAATATATTTTTGTTGATCCTTGTTGTTCTTGCTTGAGTTCATCAAATACTCTTCTTAACTAGACTGCTTGGCATGTTGTTGATGTTGCTGCTACATATTCTTCTTCCACTGACGAAAGTGTCACAATTGGTTGCTTCTTAGATGCCAATGAAATCACACTTGAACCAAGATGGAACACAAAACCAGAAGTGCTCCTCCTATCATCCAAACTACTTGCAAAATCATTATCTATGTATCCAATCAAATCCTTTTTTTTGTGCTTGCATACATTATATGCAATCTCTATTTCCTACTATGTATCTCAAAATTCTTTTTCCTGCACTCCAATGTGTGTCTTTTGGAGTCTCCATAAATCTAGAAATCAAACTTACTCCTTGCATGATATCCAGCCTTCTAGCTGTGAGATACATGAGGCTACCAACCAATCTTTTGAATAGAGTTAGATTGATATTTGATCCTTCATCATCCTTGCCTAACTTTGTACATATTGCAACTAGTGTAGGGACAGGTTTTCAATTTTCCATCCTGAATCTTTTCAAAAAATATTTAGCATATTTATTTTGGTAAATAAAAATTCCTTTCTCAGATTGCTCAACTTCTATGCCAAGAAAATATTTCATGAGACCAAGATCTATCATCTGTCATCTCAAATTCTTTCATCATGGCTACTTTAAATTCATCTAACTCAAAATCACTTGTAAAAATCATGTCATCAACATATAAGAAAACAATCAAAATATGTTCATGCTCTTTTACCTTTGTGTACAAGGTAGGTTCAATGTTGCTTCTGCAAAATCCATTCTTAATCATGTAGCTGCCAATTCTACTATACCAAGCTCTAGGTGCTTGCTTCAATCCATAGAGTGGTTTCTTCAACCTGTAAACTTTATCTTTGTTACCTTCAACTTCATATCGTGGAGGTTGTTGCACATACATTTCTTCTTCTAGAATTCCATTCAAGAAGGCTGATTTCACATCCATCAGATATACTTTCCACTTGTTCTAAGTTGTTGTGGCTAGAACTGCTCTTACAATATCCAATCTAGCTACTAGAGAAAATGTTTCTCCAAAGTCTATTCCTGGTTGCTGTGAGAATCCTTTTGCTACAAGTATTTCTTTAAATCTGACAATCTCACCTTTCTCATTTAACTTTGTCTTGTACACCCACTTTACACCAATGAGATTTTTGTCCTTTGGTAAATCAATCAAATCCCATGAATCATTCTTTTCAATAGCCTCAATTTCTTCATCCATGGCTTGCACCCAATTTTCATCTTTTATTTCTTCTTCAAAAGAATAAGGTTGGAATGACAACAATGAAAAATTTGAAATAACATTCAAATCATCATAAATATCTTTTATACTTCTCATCTTTCTCTTACCATTGATTGTTTCATCACCCGATTGATTGTTAAGAGAACGTAGATTTGTTGATTTGCTTGAAGATCCATGCTTCTAAAAATATCTTGGAGTCCTTGTTGGTGTGTCTATGTTTAGTGTCTTCACCTGTGATTCTTGCTGCTCCTTTTTTGTTACATCATCTTCTTCCATTAGTGGCACTTATGCATCAACTATTTTGTCTATACTACCATTCCACGACTCTTTCTCTTTGAACACAACATCTCTGCTAATTATGGTCTTCTTGGTGACAGGGTCATACAATTTGTAAGCTTTTGATTACTTAATATAACTAATAAATATGCATTTTTCAATTTTATCATCCAATTTGACTCTTTGCTCTTTATGCACATGTGCATAAGCTACACATCCAAATACTCTGAGATGAGATACACTGCAAGATATTCCTGACCATGCTTGTTTTGGTACTCTATTCATCACACTATTTCAATGAGATCTGTTTGTCACATAAATAGCACATGCAATTGCTTCTACCCTATACTCATTAGACAAGTTTCTACTTTTCAACATGCTTCTTACCATGTTCATAATTGTCCTTTTCTTTCTCTCTACTACACCATTATGCTTTGGTGTGTACTTGGTTGTAAACTGTCTTTTGATTCCATGTTGTTTGCAGTAATCATGAAATGCCTTTGAATCATATTGTCCACCATGATCTAACCTCAATACCTTGATATGTCGATCACTTTGGTTCTCTACTAAGGCTTTGAATTCCTTGAACTTAGAAAAATTTTGAGACTTCTGCTTCAAGAAGTAAACCCAAGTCTTTCTATTATAATCATCAATGAAAGTGAGGAAGTAACAATTTCCTCCAATCGATTGTGTCCTCATAGGTCTACGCAAGTCTATATGCACTAACTCAAGAGTTTTCTTTGCTACATATGCAACTCCCTTTGGAAAAATTTCATGGTCTTTCTTTCCCAAGATGAAGCACTCAGAAGAACTAACATGTTCTTTAATGGGAGGTAATACTCTAACCATCTGTTTCTGCTGCAACAATCTTAAACCAGAAAATTGCAAGTTTCCAAACTGAAAGTGCCATAACCATTAATCATCAGAACTTGCAACTATAAAAGAACTAACCTGATCACTGTAATTCATAATTAGAGGAAAGAGTATGTTCCTCGTCATCTACACCTTCTCTATCAGTTTATTTCTTGGGGGCTTGTCATATATAACACATTCTTGACCTTGAAAGATAACTCTATATCCTTTCTCTGTTAATTAATGAACACTTATCTAATTATGTTTGAGACTAAGAACATAATATACCTCTGATATTGTCTTCCACTCCCCCTTCTTGGTCGAAATGTTGACTACTCCTTTGCCATCTACATCCATAGTATTATCCTTAACTTTACCTCTGTCTGCACAGATTGATCCAAATTTGCAACCAAATTCTTGTTGCCCATCATGTGGTTACTGCAACCGTTGTCTAATAGCCACACACTATTAGAAAGTTCATGCATGGTATGGCAAGCTAGGAACATGGAGTTAGTACATTTTGTAGTGACATTATCTCTCTAGTTCCCTTGATTAGCTATCTTCTTCCTGCAATCACAAGCATAGTGACCAAATTTATTGCAATAATAACATCTCACCTCTGACTTGTCAAATATTTGATTATTGTTGAAGTTTTTGTAGTTGTTTCCACTTTCATGTCCATGCTCTTCTCGTCCATATCTCTGACCACCATATATTTCGCCTCATACTCTGCCTCTCAATCTACTTCTGCCTTGACCTCTGTCTTTTGAAATAGAAACATGACTTTTGAAAGTGGTCTCTAAAGTGGAATCCTTATTTTTGTCTATCTTTGCCTCATGTGATATAAGTGATCCCATCAACTCATCAACTATTAATGATGTCAAATACTTAGCTTCTTCTATGGCTTCTACCACAACATAAATTTGTTAGACAAAGATCTGAGGACCTTCTCAACCACTGTTTGATCTTTAATTTTCTCACCATAAATTTTTAACTGATTTACGACAGTCATGACCCGATCATGAAAGAATCGATGTCATTTGTCTCCTTCATCTACAGACTTTCAAAATCTCTCCTAGTATTCTACAACTTAACAATATTGATTTTGGACATACCTTTATAGCTTGTCTCCAAACTATCCCATGCTTCCTTTGCTGAAGACGTGATCATAATCTTTTGGAACACTATTCAATCCACTCCTTGCTAGATAAGCTGCAATGCTTGTGCATTCTTCTTCTTGTCTTTCTTCCATTTTCCTCTCTCTGCATTAGTGAAAGCTCGTTCTTCTATTTCATTCTTAAGTTCTGAAAACCCAAGCAAGACATAATCCCAAACATCATGAGCCTGCAAAATGGCCGCCATCTTAATGACCCACACATCATAATCCTTCCCTGTAAACAGTGGGAACTGGGACTAAAATTTGGAGAAAGCCATCTTTTTTCAAAAAAACTCTAAATTGTTCTTTTTATAAATTTGCAAAGCTCCTAAAAAAACTCCTTATGAATAAAACCTTTATTATTTTTTTAACACAAAAAATTCTTTTATATAAAAAATATTTATAAAAAAAACTTCTTATAATCACTCTTTTTAAAAACTTTATAACTATCTTTTAATTTTTATATAAAAAACCATTTTATAATCACTCTTTTTAAAAACTTTATAACTATCTCTTGGTTAAAAAGTTATTAAAAAAAAATGTTTAGGAAAGGCCTTAAAAATACTTTTATACAAATCTTTTCAAACTTGGTACGAATCCTTTATATATGAAATCACAACAACTTTAAAATAATCGTTTTAAATGTTGTCACAACGAATGGTCACGTATGGTTCCAAAAACAAACCCACGAAACTTGTGCGAACTTCGAAAAAGACAACCCATGAGTTTCGAAAAAGAAACAAACCACGTGACTTTCAAAAGCCCGTGACTATGCCTTTTCAACAAATGAGCGTTGAATCCACTTAATGCTTATGGCAACACATCTTTTAAAATTTCCCTGCATTCCCTACCACCGAAACTCCACACAGTTAACCTGATTACTCCCTACCACCGAAACTCCACACAGTTAACCTGATTTTTTGAAGAATCGTAATTGCCGGGTTTTTTTTACTAATTAAGTGCAAAATTTCCATGCCTTTTAACAGTTCGACAAATTTGCGACTTTTGAGAGTTCGAAAAATTTGTAACGTAATTTTTTATTTTATTTTAAAAAAATTATCGGCTTTCTTTTCTTGGCCTTTTTCTCACTAGCTCTATAGGCACCATGAATGTTGTGATCTTTCCTTAGCTCTGATACCAATTTGTTGGAAAGGAAGAGAAGCTAAAACATAAAATTCACCCAAAACACACGAGCTGCGACGCTTCTATTGATCACACAAAACTTGATTCTTACAATGAACCTGATGAAGGGTATTTAACATTTTCCAACTAACGACTCGCCTAAAATATCTTGACATGCAACTACACATTATAAGTTCAACTATGAATTAACTCGACTTGACTCAACACTTAGTTCACTGACTCTCTAACTTTAGCCAACTCCTCATGCGGGAGTAATTAGATTATTTTAGCAGGAGCTATGTGGACAATGATGCATGGATCTAAGTGGGGATCTATTATGGTGTAGCGTGGACTGTGTTTGAATGGTTGTCATAAATTTGAGTGGAATGATGCATGGAGTATGTGGAGAATGATGCATGGCTCTGAATGTAGACAACATAGAGTGGACTTGTGTGTGTGGAGAGACTTGCATATTTGTGAAAGAGACGCTATGTGTTATCTATTTCGATGGAAGAGAAGCACTGTGTGTGAGTGTATTGTGTGGAGGATATGCTACTATGTAGAACTTTTTTGAGCTACAAACTAGTGTTTTTGTTGGGTGTATTGTGGAACGACTAGATCGATTGGAGCTCTATTTTAAAGGCACGATGAGCTATTCATGATTTTCTCATTTCATGCCATTGAATGAAGTCGTGTGCTCACTGCAATCCTCACAAGGACACTCATGGTAGACCATCGTTGTCAATTCACATTAGCTATTTTAGGCCTGCTTTGGCACAAAATGCTTAGACTCTACCAAAAATCCAGTTCACTGTTGTATGTTTAACTCGTTTTTGCATGGCTTCTCGGGAAGGCTAACAAAGTAGGAAGTTGCTAAGATGAAAAAAAAAATCGTTGGGTGTTCTCACCATTTTCCTAGATCACACACACAAACTGCACACAATTCAATTATTGCGCTTCCTTGGTCTTGTCAAGCCAAATATAAGAGACCTGTGGGCGAAATCCAATTATTGATATGATGTAGTGATTGGTAACCTAGACTTGGGAATCTGGGTGGAACGATGGAGCTTCAAAAATCATGACATGGGCCCCATTCCCAAGCACTAAATAAAATGTTGATTGAGATATGTAATATCGTGTGTAAGGAATGTGCAACTGCAACAATTGTCCCTATATTTCCTATTGTGTGTGCCCAAGAAATAGATCAGTGGGCTAGAAGCCCATGATAGAAGGCATTCTTGGAGTGTTCTTATGTTGATGCTGCATTGTTTTTTTGTTTTGTGGGAAGGAATTGGAGTCATGAAATTTTCGTAACTTGTTAGGTAAGGTGTATGATCGGTGTTTCCCAATACTCTAATTCAAGTATTTAAATTTTTTCTTGTTACTGATGTAAATTTGGTTTAAAGAATATAGTGACATTTAGTTTGGACAACTATTGTCACTAGTTTGAGTTTGTGATGGAGCTGGCCATTCCAACAATAGACAAATTTACTTGCAGGAATTATTCACTACTAGATATGATGAAGACATGATAGTGAATATGGCATCAGAGGATAATTGTTGGACCAACATCAGCGATTAAATAATGATGGGAAACCAAGTGAAATTTTGTGTGATTTTATGGAATAGACTCAAGTTCACGGTGTATTATGTGTCACATACATGTATTAGTAAGAAAGCCTATGTTGATTTGTAGTGGTCCTTAAACAATTTGTAATATCATGTATCTCATTCAATGGTGATGTAAGTGTACCCCCAAAAAGTTGATGGTTATCTTAAAACCACTTTGTAAGTGCAAGTTTGTGGTCAGCTAGAATCCACTTTGCAGTGTAGGTTTGTCGTAAACCAAAAACCACTTGTGAGAGTGAAGCGTACAGTGGTTCCTATAGCATGATTGAGGGTTACCTAACAAAAACTTGAGCATGGTTAAGGGTAAGCCAAAATAACCCTGAGCATGGTTTAGGATCAACCAATAAAACCCAAAGCATGGTTACTAGTAATCCGAGAAAACCAAGTTTACAATGATTAAGGTTGACTTAGAAGTACAAGTATCGATATGTAGATATAATAATTGATTGAACCCAGTGTACATGAAGGAAATTCTAATAGACTAGTGGTTGCAGCAGTTCGGTACCCATGCATTCAAGGATGGTTGTTGCTTTATATGGACATCAACATATTTTTTTATCATATTTGTAAACACCAGGTTGGACGAGAGCTAGACTTTGTTGATTGAGATCAAGACAGGTAGTCATTAAGGGGGAGATTTATAGAATATATTTCCTACTTGTTTTAGGTGTGATGCTTTCTAAGTAAAGGAGTTTGTTCCTATTTTTTAGGAGTTATTTAGATCTTGATCTTTCCTAGATTGGTGTGTGGTTGAGATATTCTCTAAACCAAGTGATTGTGTGTCCAAGATAGTCTACCTATTTTGAGACAACACTACATGTATTTATATGTAACGTTATTTGATTAAGAAAATGTGTGATCACTAAATTTAAGTGTGACAAAATAGATCCATTTTAACTCTAGATGTACCAAGTGACAAGAGGGATCAAATATCTGAAGACGTAAGCCTTTTTTTGATTGGGAAACTTGAGAAAAATTTTACACCTCAAGATACTTGATTACTCTTGAGGCTTGGTATATTTGTAATTAAGATAAATCTATGCTAATACTTATTTATATTTATATAAATTTCACATATCTATATATTGAATATTCTTTCTTACTATTTTATTGAAAAAAAAAAATCATTTGTTTCCTAGGTTATGGGTCTTGAGATGAATAACACGCCTAAGTTGTGGCTTAAGTAGCTACCACCCTGTCGCATCTAATCCGTCAAAATCACCCACGGATTTCACCCAACCTGGGCCACACTGGCCCTTAGCATGACTGGATTTTTCCCATGGAGTTTTGAACTAGTGACCTATACACCACGAGTGCATTACCAAAACACCATGTCACAGTTTAATCTATTCCTTGTGGGAAATTTTATTGAAACACTAATAATATAATGTTACTCTTTTTTTATTATTAATTTTTTTAAATCTAGAGTTTCATGTTACAACCACTACAACATCATTCCCCCATATAGCGTATTTAAAAAAAATATAAAACATGTCAAAGAAAAATGCCAAGGGAGAGATATTTGCATCTTGAGAGGTTTTATCTCCTTTAATACTTGGTAGATTGAGAGTTAAGAAGAATCTATACTAGTTTTAAAATCTATGTAATATATGTAACTCTATCCTATCAACAACAAAAAATTACACATCTCCTTCATAACGGACATTGATATCAATAATTATTATAACTAATCATTATGTATATTTATTTTTGTTCTTCACTATCAATGAAATTATTTTTTATTTAGTGAATATTTTAGTTTAAAAGGGACACTTGTCAACTTCAAGTTAATAATGGAACGAATTATGCATCTCCCTCATATTGGGTTGTAGAGTGAAATTGTTGGCGCTTTATATTATTTTATAATATTTTATAACTGTAGATGATATCGTTTTTTAATCTAGTTATTATTTTTATTTTAAAAAGGACTAGTGAAAAAATTTCACATCTCCCTCATATTGGACTATAAAATGTACTTATATACGTAATCAATGAAGCAAGTTCTCACACTAAGAGTGAAAATATCTATTTGCTTATATAATTATTTTAATTAAAAGTAACCAAATAACATACTGAGAGTGAAATTATTGATGTTTTATAATATTTGGTAATTATAAAAGACATTGTTTTTAATTTAATAGCTATTAATATGTTTATATTAAAAAGGACAAGTGTCAACTCAGGATGAGCAATGAAAATATTTCACATCTATTGGACTACAAAACATACCTCTCTATTCAATTAATGAAGCAAGTGATCACATTGTGCCTCTCTATGCAATTAATGAAGCAAGTTATCTCACTGTGCCTCTTTATCAAATTAATGAAGCAAGTGATCACTAACAATGAAAGTATCCATCTTTTTATATAATTCCTTTAATTAACAATAACCAAATATGTATATTTATTTTTCATTTTTATTATAGCTAACATTGTTTTTTCATTTAGTGAATATTGTGTTTTATTTTAAAAAGGACGTATGTTAACTATCAGTTTAGTAGAGAAGGAATTATACCTCCTTCATACCAAACTATACTAATATAGATCCATTGTAATATTCTCTGCACCCAAAAAAAATAAAATCTTTATAGTTAACAAAGTTATCAAACTAATTCGACTAGTAACAAAGTAATTTGTCTTTATCCCATTGTATTTGGTTTGTAATTGGTTTTTTTTTTTTAATATATTTATTTAACTATTCTTCAACCATGGGTTCTTCACAACCCAAGCACTACAAAGTTTCTAGAAACCTATCTGATCCTCCACCATGTGGTGTCTCTCCTCTCGAGATCGATGACAAATCTATGGTGGCATCCTCTCTCTGGATCGATCACAGATCTACAATGGCAGAGGTTCGGTGATGGATCAATGGCTAAGGAGAACGAGAGGGAGTTAGAGGGTAACTACCCTCTCCTCCCGTGCACCTCAAGTCCCTCATTCGACTCGATAGCGGTTCCGTGGCCCTCCTTAGCCGTTGATCCTCTACGATTCCTCTACGGTTTTATCAATTTCCCTCAATCTACAGAGTTGTTGGCTGCATACCTGCTCCTCCAAACCGTATGTTCTTCAAATGATGCATGAAGTGCCTTCAAAACCCATTTCTTATTGGAACCCTCTTGGTAAAACCCCAATTTCACCATTTCAAGTTTCACTTATGTTTTAGTTTCTCGGTTTATATGACTATAATGGAATTTATTTAACATTTACTCGTTTAAATGTACAAGGAAGAGAATGGCACTATGTACCTCTACTCCATCAACTCCCTCCACGCATAGGAACGTCTTTATCCATCAAGTATTCCTTCGGGTAAGCTTTGACTACATTAGTTAGGATTTTCATTACTTTTATTTCTGAATAGTGTGAAGGGTTCTTTCTTGTTCTTTGACTACATAGGACTTCTTGGAGTTTCCTTTCCTACACTGCATCAGGGCTTCTATTCTTTTGGTTTGTGGTGTATTTCCTTCATATTTCTAACCTCGACCATTTTCCTTTCGAAGGTGAACAGGGTGAGGCACAAATTTTCCAAATTTTTCAACTTGCAAGCCAGTACACCAAAATCCCAATTGGACTTACTCAAGCCACCAGGTGTGACTTTCACTATTACAATGAGATGCGGTGAATGGTATTTCTCGACTCTATATTATAGTTCCATACTTAGAGATTTTTCTTGGTTAAGGTAGATATGGTTACAGCTATAAATGTGCTATGACAAAGCCATCCTGTAGAGGATTTTATTGTTATGTAGTCTTTGATGAGGGTTTGTACCATTTATGGCTTTTATTTTGTTTTGTTTATGAAAACCGGGGCCGAGGCCTCAACCTAGACTGTTAGTCCATTTTTCTTAACTTATGGCCTTTGAGTCGACCGTTTCTGCATGTGTTATAAGAGTTTATTAGGTTTTGAGAGAAAAACATCTGGACTGTGCCAACTCTGACTATTGTTCAGTGTTCTTGTATGTACAAAGACTCTGGTTATTTTCTTATTCCTGTCTCAGCACTGTTATATATATATATATATTGAGTTCAAACATTTTTGAAACATGTTCTGGTTTCGTAGATTTTTAATGAATAGAAAGGTTTCTTCGTCAGATTGTTGTTCTGTATAAGTTCTTTTTTATTTTATAATAATGATATTGTAACTACTACAGACCCCTTCCATTCACATTACCTTGTTTTCATAGATTCAACAATGGTTTTCGGTGTTCCAATTCGTACCTTTGCTAGGTTAAAGGGAATGGGAAAGTCCATAGGTTGCTAAATCTCGGCTTACACCCAGGACTAACCCAACCGTATCTCTATATAAATATTCTTTAATATTATTCGTCTTCACATAATAATGTTAATTGTCATTAACATAGATACATAGATACATTTATTAATCTTTATGATATGCATACACGATTCTGTACCCACTTTTGTAGGATACATTTTCCAATATGCACTGAAAGTTCTGTAATTTTAATTTGCTAGACTCTATATTACACATTCTCTGACAAACATACACAAACTTTACATAGTACATTTCAATGAAAATTTATATCATAGGCTAATGCATTTCTTTTGTATAACCTATACTTATTTCCAAATTCAGTTTGACATTTCATTAACTAGCAAGATAACCAAATTTACAAACACTTATATGCACTCTTCGAATCTAAAGTACAAGGTTACGGGAATTAGGATGTTCCTCCCAACCTGTGAGAACCATAATAACTCCTAGTACTCTCCCCGAGCCAATTTCATACTCAGCTACAATTTTCAAATTTAACCTAAAAAGGTTTTCCCCTTGACCACATGGTCCCAACTAGCTTCATCCACAGGCTTTCAACGAGTTCCACTGGTGAACCAGCTCAAGAACTCATAAATTGGTACAGTATCATTAACCTTTACAATGTCCTGTTGTTGAACCTCAAAACTGCCCTTTCCTTAGCAACTCTTCTCATCCCTTTTCTTTGTTTTCCATGAAGAAAATGCATCCCTCCTGTAGGCTAAAGTGTTTCCATTGCAATTTAACCTGGGGGATAACTCGTTTCCGCAACACTATTTCTCTCTGATTGAGAATACATAGGGGTTCGACAAGGAATTGCCCATCTAATTCAGCCTGCAATCATACACCAATCATTATTATATCTTAGAAGCATTACTGAAAACAACTCGCAGAAAAGTTTAATTATGCTACCTGTACATCTTGCCATTGAATAATATCTCTAGGGTCATGTATGTATTTTTTGAGTAAGGAGATCTGAAACACATTATGCACGTGTATATGACCGGGTAGGACTAACCGATAAGCTATTTGACCAATCCAAGTAAATGATATGGAATGGACCATGGAACCGAGGGGCTAATTTAGAGCAACCACTCCACCTTAAGGTACTTCGTTTGAGTTTCATCCTTACATAAACATGATCTCCTACTTATAACTCTCGGTAGGATCTTCGCTAGTCAATATAATTTTTTGACGATCTTAAGAAGTCTTTAGGTTAAATCAAACCGTTTTCACTATATCTTCCATCTCCTTGAGCATATCAGGCCCTAGTATCATTTTATCTTCCGAGTTGTTCCAATTAACAGGTGTTCACATTTCCTCCCATACAACAACTTGAATGGGCTCATTTTTAATGATGTGTGATAATTGTTGTTATACCCAAATTCCACCAAGTGTATAATCTCATGGGTTGCTACATCACATACATCCTAAGAAGGTATTCTAACACCTGGTTCACTCTCTCAGTCTACCCGTCCGTCTGCAGGTGATAGGAGGTATTGAATTTCACTTGAGTGCCCAGGTCAGTGAAATGGGTCTTCCAAACGGTGGAAGTAAAATTTACATCCTATCTGAAATTACCATTTTAGGTATTTAGTGTAGTATGAAAACTTCTTTCATTAATATGTCAGAAATTTGTACAACCTTATAAGTTAACTACACCGGTATAAAATGAGAAGCTTCCCTCAATGTAATGCCCTACTTAATATTATCATGAAATTTTTATTAGTGTTTAAATCACCTCAAAATATTGACATATGATTATCAATAAATATTGGTACATACCTACATTTGTAAAATTGTAAATTTATCTACTGATATAAATTTTATTATTGTTATTATTCAATTCCCAACTTGTCTTCTCAAATTTAATTTTGGAAAGGAAATGGTCTCCTTCCGTTATTCCAATTTTAATATCCATATCCCCAAAATGTCCTCTCAAATCTACTTGGGAGAAAATATGGTCTTGCCCAATTAATTTCCAAATTAAACATCCATATCTTATCCCCAAAATTTCCTCTCAAATCTACTTGGGAGAAGATATGGTCTTACCAAATTAATTTCCAAATTAAATATCCATATATTATCCCCAAAATGTCCTCTAAAATCTACTTGGGAGAAGATCTAGTCTTCCACAATTAATTTCCAAATTAAATATCCATATCTTATCCCCAAAATGTCCTCTCAAATTTACTTGGGACAAGATATGGTAAGAAAAGTCAAATGAAAGGATAAGGGGATAGTCATGACATTAATGATAGGTGGTTGAGGTGGATGGGAGGAAGAGGCATAAAAGGGGAAGGATGATGAGAGGAGAGGGGGATCCTTGGTCTTGGTTTTGTTTTGGAGGATTTTGTTTTGGAGGAGGGATGTGGAGAAAGAGGAGGGAGATCAAACTTGGATCTGGAGAGTGTTGGTAAATTTGGACAAACTACATCTCGTTGGACTTAGGCTCGGAGGGCTAGGGAACCTGTGGAGGTTCCCTAGGCTAGGAAATAATTCCTAATTGGGTGGGAGGCAAATCTAGTCGGGTAGTCAAGAGGAGCATCCCAACAGAGTCAGCAGCTTAGGAGCATCTCAATTAAGCTATTGGAACATGTATTCCTCTGTTTATTGATTACTTATGTACATGGCTGCAATGAAATTATAAATTATTTACTTTGTGGTAATTAAATTTTAATGGCATATTATCATCAAATAAATGTTTATATATAATAAAGTTATTTCCCATCTTATTGTGTTTAAAATTAGAGAAATTTAGTTTTAGATAGAGGACCCTAGGAGGGAGCCTCAAATGTGGTATCAAAGCTGGTTTCAAAATTTGAGGCCTAATAGTGGCTCTCCTAAACAGCTGTGAGTAGGGGTATCTATTTTGCCAAATTCTTAGGACCTGCACCTTACCAAAACCACTTAATTGGGGGAAAACACATCTAGTTTCTTTATGAATAAACCCTAAAAGACAACGTCAGTTTTCAGACTTCAATATTTTCTTACCGATCACAAGAGAAATGAAGGCATCGATGCAAGCATATTGAATCTGCCTATACTATAGAATTTCCCATGCCCAATTTCTCATAGAAATACTTTTTGACTTAGAAAGGCGTAAGCCCAGAACCTCCATAGCCAAACCCCTAAGCCCGGCCTACTTGAGTTCCCACATATCTAGCTTTTCGACTACCAAGGCACAAAGATGAATCTAACCTCCACATTCCAAACCGTGATCACTCATCAACTTCTCCACATCACACCCAATACCCACACCTACTAGTTTAACTCCAGGATCTTTCGAAAGCCTAACGAGGGCTTTCAGAATAAAATTCAAAAACAACATCTGAATAATCAGGCAGTCATTGTCAGTACAAAGCTGGAGTAAGGCGGTGTCATTCTCCCATCCCTTTTGAAAATTGGGCCGCCATTCCAAATCAAACCCTACAATTTCCTGCCCTGTTTGCTGATTAACCCAATTCTCTACAACGCTACCGTCACTTGTAACTGTCGTTTGTATGGATTTTTCTTTGAAGAAGACCTCAGTGTAGGTCGTATTTGTACATTTTTGTTTGAGTTTGAAGTCTTGTGTAGAACTTATGACTATCTAGAAGACTCTCAAAAACTTAAATTGTTTCCTTCAACACTAAAAGGGGCTGCTTTGAAGTGGTTCATGGGGTTAGTCACTCAATCCATTAGAACATGGAATGACATGAAAAAGGCATTTTTGGATAGATACTTGGATTATTGTATGCCTACCAATCATAAAGATGAGGTGTTCAAAATGATGCAAAGAGAGGATGAAAACTTAGAAGACTTGATTGAGAGATTTAACTATAATTTGAAGAGAGCAAAGATGAACAATTTAGATGAAGAAACTTTGAAAGATCTTTTGTTAAAGGCCATTAGAGATGAGTGGATAGATATCCTTAACATGATGGGGAAGGGAGATATCTCTCAACTTCCATTGAGTGACATAGGAGAACTGTGTGTTCATCTCTCAAGAGGGAAATCTAAAACAGGGAAAGGGCTAAGAGATCCTTCTCTTGTTAGAGCAAACAAATCTGCAACTGGATCTGTAAGTAGGGCAGAAATTGGCAATATGCTTGATGAGTTTAAAACTAACATTCTAGGGAGCCTTAGTGAGCAACTAGACACCCTTAAAATTCAAAACAAGCAGAAAACAAAGGTTGATGCTTTAGCCATTTTTTGTCTAAAATGCAGAAAGAAACATGCTCTAAGAGAATGTCCTTTAGATGCAAAAATTGTATAAACTTGTATGATCTGTTCGGAAAGCCATGAAACCAAGGGTTGTCCTTCAATCCCAGGTCTTAAGGCTATCTTTCAAGAGGAAACAGTCCCAAATTCTGTAGAACCTCTTTGTTTTGTTGTAAGAAGACCTTGGCAAGGGCCACAAAATCAGGGATTTAACAATCCAATGTATCTTCAGCCCCCACCAAACTGGAATTCTTGGCAGCAACCTTGGCCTCAACCTCAATCTCAGTATCAATCTCAACTGTGGGCACAAGGGGTACAAAATCCTTATGGGAGATTTGCTCAATATTATCAATATCCTCCATCCTATCAGAATTATCCTCCCCCACAAAATCAGTAGCCACAACTTCAAAATCAGAACCCTCAACTTTCATTACCATTTCCACAACAACCTCCACAAAAAAGTCAAAATCCTCAACTCTTACTGCCATTTCAGCAGAAACCAAATCAGCTACCTGCCCAACCATTACCAAACCCCAACAATAAAAACCCTCAGAATTCTTACATGGTAGAAGGACAACAATTTCCAACTTACATGATTACTCCACTAGATTTTAATGATGTTCAACTAAGATCTGGTAAGATATTAGAAAATGAAATACCTTCTGTAGTTATTCAAGAACAAGACACTTCTAAGGAAGATTCTCTAAAAGTCAATAAAAGTTTTGAGGGAACATCCCTCCAAAACCAAAACATTGAAAAAGAAAAACAAAAAGAATCAATGAACACAACTCCTATCATTAAGCAACCAACATCTACTTCTACACCTCCTTTTCCTGAAAGACTACAAATTGATAGAGGGATAGAAAAACAAATCTTCTTGCCCAATTATGCTTTTCTAGATGAATTGAAGAATGTCTGTATCAAAATTCCTTTGTTACAAGCCATTAGATAAATTCCAATTCTAGCCAAGACAATAAAGGAGTTGAGCATCAAAAGACCAGGAAGAAAATCAAAAGAAACAAAAAGAATTCACCTGGTAGGAAAGATAGCAGACATAATGATGGGAAAGATTGCCATGCAAAAATATGTGGATCGAGGAAGTCCAATAGTCAAGACATAGATAAATGGAATTGAAATTTCAAATACATTGATTGACTTAGGGGCAGCGATAAATATCATGAGTAGACAAACTATGGAGCATCTTAAACTTCCAAATCTTCTTTACACACCTACCTTAGTGCAACTTTCAGATAGATCAGTAATCAAACCAGATGGTGTGCTAGAAGATATTTCAGTATCCTTAGATTCTTGGGAATATCTTGTTGATTTCATGATCTTAACTCCCAAGAATAATCTAGGAGGACACTCACTCATATTAAGAAGACCTTGGCTGGCCACCTCTGATGCTTTTATTAGTTGTAGATCTGGTGACATGTGTATTTCTGATGGTAATTCAACAAAGAAATTTACTTTGTATCCTATAGCAAAAGCAATCACAGAAATAGATGACAATGAATGGATTGATGATGAAGATGATATTAAGCCTCTCTTTACTATGTCAGAAATTAGTGAAAATAGTCAAATTTTGAACACATTGGAAAATTTTGAAACATTTTCAGAATATGATCATGCACAATTTCAAGAAAAATCTAATGTTGAATACTTGTCATCTAGGCATATGTCTCTCTATTCTATGGAAGAATTTGATAGCTATACAATTGAAATTTTTCCAGGTAGAACATTGAACATAAACAAAAACTTGGAGAAACTACAACAAGAAGAGCTAACCAAAACATTACAAAAACATTATGTTACATTTGCATGGGAGTACACCGACATGAAAGGTATTGATCCTAGGACTTGTATCCATCATATCTATATTGAGGAAAACAATAGACCAATCAGACAACGTCAGAGAAGAATGAATCCAAATCTTAGGGAAATTGTGAAAGAAGAGCTCCAAAAATTACTCATTGTAAATTTCATTTACCCAATTTCAGATAGCCAATGGGTTTCTCCTTTGGTAATTGTGCCTAAAAAGAATGGTAAATGGAGGGTGTGCATTGATTACCAAGAACTGAATAAAGCAACCCTTAAAGATCACTTTCCTTTGCCCTTTATAGATCAAGTGTTAGATACATTAGCAGGTAAGAAGTATTTCTCATTCTTGGATGGTTTTAGTGGTTATAATCAAATTCAAGTAGCACCTGAGGATCAAGATAAAACTACATTTACTTGTCCATGGGGAACTTTTGCCTACCAAGTACTTCCTTTTGGGTTATGTAATGCTCCTGCAACATTCCAAAGAGCAGTACTAGGAATTTTTTCTGATCTAATACATGATTGTGTAGAGGTATATATGGATGATTTTACAGTCTATGGAAACACATTTGAAGAAGCTTTGGAAAATTTGGAAAAAGTTCTTAAAAGATGTAAAGAAACAAACCTTTCACTAAGCCATGAAAAATGTTTTATGATGTTTACAGAAGGTATTGTTTTAGGACATCACATTTCGGGAGATGGGATTAAAGTTGACAAATCTAAAGTTGAAGTCATCTCTAAGTTATCAATTCCAAATTGCCAAAAGGATGTTAGAAGTTTTCTAGGATTTACAGGATACTATAGAAGGTTTATAGAAAACTTCACTAAAATAGCATCTCCACTCTTCAAATTGCTTACAAAAGATTGTGAATTCAGTTGGAATCTTGATTGCCAACTAGCATTTGAAACCTTGAAAGCAAAAATTTCTGAAGCACCTATTTTAAGAGGTCCAAATTGGAAACTTCCTTTCCATATTTCCACAGATGCTTTAGATACAGCTCTGGGAGCTGTATTGGGACAAAAAGATTTGATTCCTTATGCCATTTACTATACAAGTAAGAATTTTACTCCCACTGAGTTAAATTATACTGTGACTGAAAATGAATTTTTAGTTGTTGTTCATGCAATTAATAAGTTCAGACACTATATAACAGGCGATGAAACCTTTGTTCATACATATCACTCTGCAATTAGATATTTGATGAATAAACCTATTACTAATGGTATACTTACAAGATGGATTTCAATTTTACAAGAATTCAACATTACTGTGCTAGATAGACCTGGAAAACAAAACACAGTTGTTGATTTCTTGTCCAGGATTCATAATATTAAAGATGACTCTCTGGTTGAAGATAAGTTTCCTGATGAATATATTTTTGCAGTAACTACTCAAACTCCTTGGTTTGCGGATGTTGCTAATTACTTGGTTATAGGGAAGTTACCTTCTCATTTGTTTCCTAGAGAGAAAAGAAAGATTATTCAAGAAAGTGCAAGATATTCATGGATCATTAACGAATTTTATAAAACAGGGCCAAATCTTATGATCAGAAGGTGTGTTAGGGAAGATGAAATGCCTGATATTCTCAAAGCATGTCATGATGAGCCGTGTGGTGGACACTTTTCTGACAAGAGGACAACCTATAAAATCCTTTCTTTAGGATATTATTGGCCATTTATCTTCAAAGACGCTAAAGAATATGTCAGGAGATGCTACAGCTGCCAAAGGGTAGGGAAACCTGCTCCCTCAAATGAGATTCCATTATAAACTCAGGTACTTATCGAACCTTTTGAAAAGTGGCTTTAGACTTTATTGGACCAATTAATCTTCCATCTAAGTAGAAAAAGTATATATTGGTATGCATTGATTATGTCACCAAATGGGTAGAAGCCAAAGCATTACCTTTTGCTAACGAAAATTCTGTAGTTAGTTTTCTTTTTGAGGACATGTTTACTCATTTTGGTGTTCCAAGAGAAATTGTGACAGATCAGAGATCTCAATTCGCATCCAACATGATGGAAAGGCTTATGGAAGAGTACAAGATCAAGCATAGGAAATATACTCCCTGTCATCTACAAGCAAATGGTCAAGTGGAGTCTACAAATAAAGTGATTGAAGGAATCCTCGCCAAGATTGTGCATCTACATAGAAGAGATTACGCAGAAAGGATTCCTGAAGCCTTATGGGCCTATAGAACTACATGGAGGAACACAACGGGACATACACCCTATGAACTTGTTTATGGGAAACAAGTCCTGTTCCCTATAGAGTTCCAAATTAGAACTTTCAAGATGGCAGTCCAGTTGGGGATGGATTTATCAGAGGCTCAAAAACATAGGCTGGAGAAATTAAATGAACTTGATGAAATCAGACAAGAGGCAATTCAAAGGACTAGTATAGTCCAACAATAGAGGGCTAAATGGCATGACAAATACATCAAGGACAAGAGGTTTCAAGAGGGAGATTGGGCACTGTTATTTGATTCAAAGTTTAAAGATTTTCAAGGGAAGTTTCAAACTCATTGGCTTGGGCCATATGAGATTGAAAAAGTCTTTAGTAATGGAGCAGTAAGGATCAGAACAATAGATGAAAGTCAAACTCCTCTTCTTGTGAATGGTCATAGATTGAAAATATATCAAAAACCAATTTCAAAGGAGGAGTTCATCAAGATATTCTAGAACAATTCTAAAATGAAGTTAGTGAAGAAGAATCCTTCTTCTCCACCAAATTAGTCTTTATTTTTCTTATCTAAAAAATATATAAATAAATAAATTGTATAAGGTTGAAAACCAATCACTAATTGGCATACTTATACAGAAAATACAGGGTGAAATCAGAAGTTTTTGGCACCCTATATTTTCCATTTTTTTCTAAAAAAAAGTGGTGACAAAAAGGCATAGTCACTCTGCATTCTGCAAAATTCATTGTCTCATCTCATTTTACTATGTTTTACTTTTACAGTTTTACTTCATTCCATTGCCATATTTCACCAATAAATTTTTCCTTTCCCAACATTTCTTTCATCCCCATTCTTCATTTATCATCATGTCTTATTTTTACTTACATAGCCATTTCTATTTCATCCATTCATAAGCCATATTTTACTCTCTGTTTCACATTCTTCAGTTGTTTCCACGTTCTGTAGCTGATCCTATTCTGCAGCTAATCTGATTCTACAGCAACAGTTGGATTATCAGTCCAAGCACAAGTGTCCAGTTCATAATAAAATCTTATATGCAGGTAATTGAAGAAAAATCAACTTTGAAGACCAATCATGCCTAAAGCACCTGTGGAGCAAACATCAAAATAGTAGCAAGTGGAAGGTAAAAGTTACAAAGGTAAAATACAAAAATTTATTTCAAAAAGCAATTCAAAAACATAAGATTGTATAACATGTATGATCACATGTCTCCTTGATTAATCATCATGTGATTTGACTACCATGATGTCTCTGTTATATCTTCCGTCTTCAATGAAAAATGGTCCAATGATTCCTTCATAACTAATCTCTATTTTAAACTCCATAACTTGTACTTAACCGGACTTCTACAGTTACACCTGTTAACGGTCAGATTAACGACATGACCTACCTATATACGACTCTTCAAACCCTGACTGTTTATTTATTACATGCTAACTCTTAAGTTTTTCTCTCATATTTACATAGCCACTTTGTGCATGCAGTCATTCTATTTATATATTCTTTGTGCATACAGCTACTTTGTTTCCACACATTTTTCGTATACAGTTACTTTGTTTCCATATATTCCATATATACAGTCATTTTGTTTTATATTCACAGTCATTCTGTTTCTGGTCATTCTGTTCCCATATACCCTGTCATCCTGTTTCCATATCCATAATCATTCTGCTTTTGTATACACAATCTTCTTATTACCATATATGCAGTCATTCCATTTCTCAGACAGTGAGAGTAGTTTTGAAGGGTAGCCAAGAACAAAGGTTATGGGGCTTATTGTTAGAACTGAACCCGTAGGGGTAAAATACATGGAGGGATATCCGCAGCTGAAGGGAATGTTACAGAAGGCTAGTTGGTTGTGTTTTATTGAAAAATTCAACGGTTACCATAAGGAAATCACTAAATCCTTTGCCAGGTCATTTGATGGAATGGAAGTGGAAATAGGTGACATCAAATTTGCAGTTACTGAGTCCTTCATAGCAGAAGCAACAGAACTCCCAAGGCTAGGAGAAAGGTGGTTTAAGAACAAAGAGTTTCATGATGAATCCTGGAAGGTGATTCTTAAAAACCTAGGTATGGACATTTTAGTTTTTAGAAAAGGGATTCCAATTTCTACACTAAAAAACAAATGGAGTAGCATGTTGTTAATACTGCAAAAATTTATTACATGTGAAGGGAGGTTTGGGTCTATGTATGTTTATCACATACGATTGTTAATGAATTTTCTAGAGAATGGAACCCTCAATCTTCCCTTTTTCCTTTTGAATAGTCTGAGAAGAATGGCAACTAATGTCCAAAAGAAAGTTGAATCAATAGAAACCACTCTATATCACCATGGATTAGTGAATATTTTAGTTGAATTTCATTTGAGAAGTGTAGGGGATACATGGGAGGACTTTTCGGTAAGGAATTTCTTCCAATATGCTCCAGGTTTATCTGAGGGAAGTCATGTTAAAAGAAGGAGAAGGAGAAATGTCAACATTGGAAGCTCCTCACAAAAAGAGGATGCAAAAATAGCTCCTAAATCAGAGGTTAGGAAGCAGACTAAGCTGAAGAGAAAAATGAGAGAGAGGGCTGAAGAAATCAATAAGAACATCCCTGAACCTTCATGACCTCAAGAAGATGAACAACTGCTTTCTAAAAAACTAACCAAGTTCAAGGAAGAGATCAAGAAAGATAAGGAAAAAGGACACCAAAGAAGAAACCATAAGTTTCCAAAACTTGAGGAGGAGCTCTAGACTCTGAGGCAAGGTGAATAAGGTGAAATCAAAAGAAGTCTAGTTTATAAATTTAGAGGAAGAAACTCCAGCTTAGTCCCCTGACAGTATTCCATATGAACAAAGTCCACAAAACTCTCCTCCACAAAATTTTGAAGGCAGCCCAAGTAGAGCTTCTCCTAGCATTGATCTAATACAACAACAAATCTATAACTACATAGAGTCATTAGAGAAAAAGAGTACCTCAGTACACCCATGGACTTCAGCTAATCCAGAGCAGCCTACCACCTCACAAGAAACTCTAATTAGCTCCCTCAAACAGGAGATCTATGAGCTAGAAATTATGAACAGGGACATCCAAAAACAAAATGAAACTTTAAGGGAACAAAATAAGCTGGACAGAGCTATTCATGACAACACAATGCTACACTTGGGACTATGGTACAAAAAGAACAGGAAACTAAAAAGGAAAAACAAGAAGCTGAACAAGACACTCATTAATCTCAAATACAAATTTCTTATGAGGAAGCCAAGGATGGCAATCGGTGCAAATAAAAGCAAGAAGAGGAAGTTGGATGTGTTGGCTGAACTATTAGAACAGATGCAATAGGAGGAGGAATTTCACAATTTTGATTGCATGGGGACATGCAATGGTTTTGCAGTGGGGGTATGTTGAGCCTCAAAACTGCGCTTTCCTTAGCAACTCTTCTCATCACTTTTCTTTGTTTTCCATGAAGAAAATGCATCCCTATCATCAATAACCAGTAAACAATGTCTTAAGGAGAACATTTTAGTGATTTACATGTTATGCTTTTAAGTTTTGCTGTTTGAATAAGTTTTTGTCTTTTAGTTACGGAACGCAGCCTATTCTGCAGCTAATCGGTTGTTCCGCAACTACTTTCATACTTTAACAGGTTACAGGTGTCAGAAGGAGAAAATAACTACATGGGTAGCTTAGAAATCATGATGACATGGATCGTGTCCTATTCACCTCGCCCAGGTCGACAAGGAAGATGGTACAAGACTCCGGTCAATGAAGAAGTCAAACGTAGAGACCAAAGGCAAACAGGACTCTGTTTTGTACACATTTCACAGTGATGGGATCCGAAACAACTTCCTGAACCCACGGACTCCAACAACCATCTGTGCAACCAAATCCAACAGCCATCATCTTAGATTTATGTCTCCAGCAGCCGAGGAAGAGAATTCCGTGTGCCTGTCTGCTACGTGTTTTTGGCTGTAGCTTATTTTTCTCCATAAACAGTTGTATAATTTTTCTATAAATACCTGTGTAAAGAACGCAGAACCAGTTTGAATTTCCTGATGTATGAAGCTCAGAATACTACTCTGTAATTTTGAAAACTCATTTACTATGTTTTTTTTAATATGAAGACTGCAAGTTTCATGGATATCTGAAAGCGTTTCTTGGAGTTTTGATTAAGTACGCATAACCTGAGCAGTTGTAGAGGGCCCCTGTGCTGACTGAGGTTTCATTTCATTTTGTTTTGTCTTTTATAGTTAAATTGTAAATTTATCATTTCTTCCATAGTGTTCATAACCATTTTTCATACTAACCCTGTTTATAATGCATCATTTCTTCACTAATGCAGAATAGCTTCTTTCATTATAGAATAGCTTTCTCTTTGCTTAATTTCTTTCTAGTTTTTATCAGTAGTAGAAGTTGAATTCAGTAGTGTAGAGTAGTTTATTTCATTTACTGTTTCACTAGTTTTTAAATTTCCAAATAGACTGATCAGTGCCATTACTGTTCTTGCCATTTTATTACTAGTTTAGTGACTCATGGTGTAGATGAATGTTTCTAAAAAGCCCTTCTAGTTGATAACTCATCTCAAACTAAGTGGTTGAATACTTCATTCATGCAATGAGTCTTTTTTGCGTTTTTGCATTTATCTTCTCTTAGGATAATGAAGTACAGAATTCCTCAAAATGTCATCCCAAGGAGGTTTGTCTTCCAAAATTGAGAGGCAGAGTAACTAAGTATTTCATTTAGTTTTGTTGCAATTTCACTTTCAGTTTTTCATTAAGTTTTGTTTCTGCAATAGACTAAACATTAGTTGTAATCTCACTTTCATTTTCAGTATTTCAATTCGGTTTTGTTTCCATCATAGATAGTTGCAATTTCCCTCTCATTTTTAGTATTTCATTTAGTCTTGTTTCTATAATTGATTAGATAGTAGTTGCAATTTCACTTTTAAGTTCTTTTAGTTCATGATTTGGAAACAATGATAAGAGCAGAAATAGAAACTCTGTTTTCATTTCTTGATTAAACTTTACTTCCAAATCTTGCTTAAAGCACTTTTATTTCTCCTTTTTAGGTTCTTAGCAGTCTTTACAGAAGTTAGATTTAGGATTTTAACAGTTACATTGTAATCTATTAGGAACTAAAGGACCAAAAACCCCCAAAACAACATAAAACTCAAAAACAATGAAGTAAGAAGGGTCATCTAGCACATATAGTGCACTACACTTCATCAGTTTATGATACCCGGATTGATAATTTATGTAGAGAAATTTAGGACACTAAATTGACCAAACACCTGTCAAAGTCTTACCAACAACCTTCTCCATTTCCTCAATGCCTTAGGTCCCTCGTACCCTTTTGGCCTCCTTCTCCACCGAGAAGGATTTCTTTTCCATGGAGAGAGATTGGGTAGCTACCACCAGCCCACAACTGTCTTCAACTGTTTTTTACTTTGAAATATTTTCGTACATCCTTTTTCCTATAACTTTTAGTTGACCCCTTTCATTTATATATTTTGTTTTTTTTCAACAAAAATATTGTAAGTAATTTTATGTTTATAACACATCCATACTTTATTTATTTATTTATTTATTTTTGCATGTGGTTCACGAGCACCCTGGTCAGTGAGTGATCGTTACGTCCATGGAAAAATCTGGGTGATAGCTAGGCTAAATCGCCCCTCGGCCTACTGCAAGACCTGACCCCAAGGGCTTCGGGTGGATTCGACCCTGTGACCTCCCAATGGCGAGGCACGGTTTTGACCAACTGAGCTAACCCTTGGGGCTAACATCCATACTTTATTTTGTTAGCTCTTTATTCTAATTCCAAACTGTAGGAAAGCAAAGTAAATTTTGAGAGTTACCCCAATAACTGAGGGGTATTACATCTTTCCCCCCCTCGAGAGAAACACTGTCCTTAGTGTTTTCTTGCCTCTAGAACATACTCGGATATCCTCCCTGCATAAATTGTTCATCCTCCCACATAACCTCCTGTAGGCTAAAGTGTTTCCATTGCACTTTAACCTGAGGGATAACTCATTTCCGCAACACTGTTTCTCTCTGATTGAGAATACATAGGGGTTCGACAAGGAATTCCCCATCTATTTCAACCTTCAATCATACACCATTCGTTATTATCTCTTAGAAGCATTACTTAAAACAACTCGCAGAAAAATTTAACTATGCTACCTGTACATCTTTCCATTGAATAATATGTCTAGGGTCATGTATGTATTTTTTAGTAAGGAGATATGAAACACATTATGCACGTGTATATGACTGGGTAGGGCTAATTGATAAGCTATTAGACCAATCCAAGAAATGATATGGAATGGACCATGAAACCGAGGGGATAATTTAGAGCAACCACTCCACCTCAAGGTACTTCATTTGGGTTTCACCCTTACATAAACATGATCTCCTACTTATAACTCTCGGTAGGATCTTCGCTAATCAATATAATTTTTTGACGATCTTAAGAAGTCTTTAGGTTAAGTCAAACCTTTTTCACGATATCTTCCATCTCCTTGAGCATATCAAGCCCTAGTATCATTTTATCTTCCGAGTTGTTCCAATTAACAGGTGTTCACATTTCCTCCCATACAACACCTTGAATGGGCTCATTTTTAATGATGTGTGGTAATTGTTGGTATATGCAAATTCCACCAAGTGTATATACTCATGGGTTGCTACATCACATACATCCTAAGAAGGTATTATAACACCTAGTTCACTCTCTCATTCTACCCGTCCGTCTGCAGGTGATAGGAGGTATTGAATTTCACTTAAGTGCCCAGGTCAGTGAAAAGGGTCTTCCAAACAGTGGAAGTAAAATTTACATCCTATCTAAAATTACCATTTTAGGTATTCAGTGTAGTATGAAAACTTCTTTCATTAATATGTCAGCAATTTGTACAACCTTATAAGTTAACTACACCGGTATAAAATGAGAAGCTTCGCTCAATGTAATGCCCTACATAATATTATCATGCAATTTCTATTAGTGTAAATCACATGAAAATATTGACTTATGATTATCAATAAATATTGGTACATACCTACATTTGTAAAATTGTAAAATTATCTACTGATATAAATTTTATTATTGTTATTATTCAATTCCAAACTCGTCTTCTCAAATTTAATTTTGGAAAGGAAATGGTCTCCTTCCGTTATTTCAATTTTAATATCCATATCCCCAAAATGTCCTCTCAAATCTACTTGGGAGAAGATATGGTCTTGCCTAATTAATTTCCAAATTAAACATCCATATCTTATCCCCAAAACTTACTCTCAAATCTACTTGGGAGAAGATATGGTCTTACCCAATTAATTTCCAAATTAAATATCTATATATTATCCCCAAAATGTCCTCTAAAATCTACTTGGGAGAAGATATGGTCTTCCCCAATTAATTTCCAAATTAAATATCCATATCTTATCCCCAAAATGTCCTCTCAAATTTAATTGGGACAAGATATGGTAAGAAAAGTCAAATGAAAGGATGAGGGGGTAGTCATGACATTAATGATAAGTGGTTGAGGTGGTTAGGAGGAAGAGGCATAAAAGGGGTAGGATGATGAGAGGAGAGGGGGATCCTTGGTCTTGGTTTTGGTTTTTGTTTTGTTTTGGAGGAGGGATGTGGAGAAAGAGGAGGGAGATCAAACTTGGATCTCGAGATTGTTAGTAAATTTGGACAAACTACATCTTGTTGGACTTAGGCTCGGAGGGCTAGGGAACCTGTGGAGGTTCCCTGGGCTAGGAAATAATTCCTAATTGGCTGGGAGGCAAATCTAGTCGGGTAGTCAAGAGGAGCATCCCAACAGATTCAGGAGCTCAGGATCATCTCAACTAAGCTATTGGAACATGTATTCCTCAGTTTATTGATTACTTATGTACATGGTTGCAATGAAATTCTTAATTATTTAGTTAGTGGTAAATAAGTTTTAATGGCATATTATCATCAAATAAATGTTTATATATAATTAACTTATTTCCCATCTTATTGTGTTTAAAATTAGAGAAATTTAGTTTTATATAGAGGACCCTAGGAGGGAGCCTCACACTTGGTATCAGAGCTGGTTTCAAAATCTAAGGCCTAATAGTGGCTCTCCTTCATCTAAACAGCCGTGAGTAGGGGTATCTATTTTGCCAAACGCTTAGGACCTGCACCTTACCACAACCACTTAATTGGGGGAAAACAAGTCTGGTTTCTTTATGAATAAACCCTAAAAGACAACGTCAGTTTTCAGACTTCAAGAGTTTCTTACCAATCGCAAGAGAAACGAAGGCATCGATGCAAGCATACTGAATCTGCATATACTGTAGAATTTCCCATGCCCAATTGCTCATAGAAATACTTTTTGACTTTGAAAGGCGTAAGCCCAGAACCTCCATAGCCAAATCCTTAAGCCCGGCCTGCTTGAGTTCCCGCCTCTCCAACGTTTCGGCTGCCAAGGCACCAAGATCAATCTGACCTCCACATTCCAAACCGTGATCACTCATAGACTTGTCCACATCACACCCAATACCCACACCTACTAGTTTAACTCCCAGATCTTTCAAAAACCTAACCAGGGCTTCCGGAATAAAATTCAAAAACAACATCTGAATAATCAGGTAGTCATTGTCAGTACAGAGCTGGAGCAAGGTGGTGTCGTTCTCCCATCCCTTTTGAAAATTGGGCCGCCATTCCAGATCAAACCCTACAATTTCCTGCCCTGTTTGTTGATTAACCCAATTCTCTACAACGCTACCGTCACTTGTAACTATCGTTTGTATGGATTTTTCCTTAAAGAAGACCTCAGTGTAGGTCGTATTTGTATCTGTTACTATTCCTGCTTCCTGGCATGTTTGCTGACTAACCCAGTTGTCTACTGTGGGATCTTGCTGACTAACCCAGTTGTCTACAGTGGGATCGTCATCTGTGACAGTCGTTGGTATAGATTTTTCCTTGAACTGGACCTCAGTGCAGGTGGTATTTGTATTTGGAATCATTCCTACCTCTGCTTCTGCCATTCGAGTATAGTTCAAGTTTTCTTGCCACGCAGGGCAGATTAAGTTGGTATTGATGTATCAGATGGCTGACAGACAATACTTCTTCAGAAATTATAGGTATCTATAGGCAAATATTCGTTCCCTATGAGCTGTCTGGAATCATGGACAAAGAGGGAGGAACCAATGTCCCCATTCATGGTTAAGAGGATTGATAAATTTACACTAGGTGAAGGTGTTATGCTTGCCAGCTTTAAAGGTTCTTCATGATCCTGAGCTCATTGGTGAAACCAACTCCATCATCCATTTCTCATCCAAAGATCCAAGAGAATAAAACTGGTAGACAAGCGAAGAACCTTGGAATTTGTTTCCAAAGCATTTCTCTTGCAAAATTGTTCGAAGCTTCATATGCCCCAACTTTTTCATCTCGGCACCTTTATGATAGCCAGGCACAGATGCCACCAAATGGACCGATGCACTACTATAGTCAAACCTCCTAAAGTATGCTACATTGATCTTGACATCACCGATTTGTGGCAATGTGACATGGCATCCAGACCACTCCAAAGCCTCGAGATATTCAACCAGATCATCCTCAAATGGTGATGTTTTCCCAATATATTTTTTCTCTTTTACAGGGAAGTCTTGCATCCACAGACCCTGTGTCTTGTTATTCCAGTCAACATAAATTAAATTTGTTGTGTACACAACAACTCGAACTCCTCTTGAGTACACCAAAAGCATAGCTTTGGAGTGATGTGTTCCATAAGAGAGGCGCAATGGTGGCTTGTAAAGCAACCAGCTTGTAGGTTTTTCCTTCTTCATATTTTCAAATGTGTGCGAACTTTCTCCATGTATTACCAGCACACGAGGAATTGTCCTTAGAATTGGACAAGCACACAGCAACCAGTCCATGTCCACCATGTAGTTCAAAAGGATTGCCACAAGCACATTTCCCTGAATCACATAAAAAATTGAAACTGATCGAGTATTGGCCAATGTAGGAAAACCTTGAACTTGCATGAGTTGAAATGTTGAGGACTGAATCTCTTTTGGTTCGAGAATCACCTTCAAGGCTAAGCACTGCTTAAACTGGCATGTCTTGAAGGACATGGACTATTTTCTTTGTGGACACAGTGAATGTTGCTTTGTGTTGGTATTTTCACAGAGCCAATCCAATTCCAAGTGTGAACGCTTTCTTGCCATCACTGGACATCGATTGCGATGGCATGCATCAAAATCTCAGCCCCTCTCACGGCCTTAACAGTACAAGGAGAATTAAGACAAAACAATTTGGCTGCCTCCAGTAGAATTTTTGTCTCCAGAGGGCGACTTTTAAGGTCCAATTGCAACTTTATATGTGCTCCATTTTACTGTGTTTATCATTCCTCTGAGATTGAGTTGACGCGGTTCATGTTGTGGAATCCAGTGACTCAATATCTCTGCACCTTGTCGGTGGAATCCATGAACATGGGCTTACTTATGCTAAGAAACCTAATTACATAGATTGGATAATTGCTCGGATTTTCAAAAAAAATGGTAGAAATATAGTCATCCCCAGACTCACATGGGCCTTCGCTTATCAAATCTAAGTCCTGAAGAAATTTAAGTGGTAACTCGATTTCTTCTCAAAATAGTAACAGTGATTTGGAGAATGGTATTAGTGGTGATGATCAGATGAGAAAGAACAACAATGGTTTTAATGAGAAGGCAGCACAAAGGGATGGGGTTCTTGTTTGGAGAGATCTGATAATTACAATAAGAGGAAAGAGGACATACTCTGATAAGGTAATAAAGTCATGCACAAGATATGCACTTCTCGAGACTCTTACAGTCATCATGGGTCCTGCTAATTCTGGAAAGACAACTTTGTTGAGAGTGCTTGCAAGATTATTGGACAACACAGCAAAGGTCTATGGGGAGGTGCTTGTCAATGGTCAAAATTCGCAGCTTAAGTATGGCACTTATGTAAGTAACCTTCTAGATTATGCTCGTGAAGATTTTTGAGGGCCCTTCTTGGTTTTTTCCCTTCATGATACTTCTGATGGAGATGGTTTACAGGCCAACTTATGTCACTAAGTAATGAGTTGTCTATGGGCTAGTTAGTACCCATACTTGAAGCCAAATCAAGCATATCTAGGTATGCATTCTATTTACATTACCCCAAAATTATATGCCACCCTTTCTATTCAGGACACCTAGATATTATCCAGGCCTCTAATCCTCACCTGAATATCTTTTCCATAAAAATAACCACCCTTCGGAAGTTTCATTTTATTGTTCTAAATAATAAGAAATTTGAGCACAAGGCTTAGTGGATATCAAGAATCCAATAAAAACTTTCTTGCAAAGTAAAACAAAGATACCAGTAATGTTTGTAGCATAACCCATAAGCATGAGGGAAATGGACATATGCACTTGAGTTTAACATCAATGCTTACCTTCGAACGGTTGACAGAGTTCCATGATTTGACAACCTTAATCTAAATCTTCTGGACCAAAATGGGAAAACTAAATTTCTAAACAGTAATCTGTAAAATTAAACAAAGTCTTTCGGTAGAAATCACATGAGATAATTTTTTGGCCGATGCGTTTCGAACCAATAAGTTTGGTTCGTCATCAGGACCAGAACCAATAGTAATATGAAGAATTGTCAGTCAAGTGGACTATAATTAAAAACTGGAAAATTAGACTCATGAAGTCACTTTTTAATAATGCAGATATTTCCATTAATGCATCTGGGATAAGGGTTATCTTCCCATAGTGAAAGTGATGACGCCACTGGACTTTCCAGTCCCCTGGGGTCCTGATGTTTAATTTGAGAGCATTAGTATAGATGAGTAAATTCTCATTGAGCCTTAGTTGTTAAATGTCATTTGGGATTTGATTGTATCTTTCATAAAAAAAAAAAAAAAAAAAAAATTGTTTCATTTCCTCCATGCTTATGGGTTATTGTCTGCTTACCTAATATGCTACACTTTTCAAGCTTCTATTTTAGCTTGACTCAAGGAGGTACAAGGGAATTAGGTAGGCTAGAATGTTCCTTGGATGAGGGTTATATTCTCATGACTTTGAAGTATATGTTCCCTTTGCAAGTGATGAATCCCTTTGAGCTGAGTTGGAAATAGGTATCGATTTTCCAAGTCATGCTAGAATGCAGTTAGGCATCTAGTGTCATTTTGCTGCAAATTTTGAGCTCTCTCACAATTCTACGAAAACAGTCCTTCAACTGTCAATTTCAGTTAGAGCACGAGCTCCTAAAAGGTGTTGTGATTACATTTGAAGTTTGAACAAAACTCTTTTAACTCAACAAAAAAATAAAAATATCTACTAACTACAAGATCATTATCCACATTAATAGCACTGTCAATTATTAACACGAAGCGCTGAAGTTTTGTGAGTTGCACTTGTGGCAGTTCAGTTCTTGTTTCAGTTCAATCTTACTTTCTGATTATAGTTTTTTTAGTTGACATGGGTTCTCCCCTACAGAATAAATTGAGTTTCTTGGGCCAATATGAAGTCACAAGTTGTTGAATCTTTTGTTGAGTGGAAATCTATGTTTTCTGTTAAGATGAAAATAAAATACATTTTATTGCCAAATCAGGGAATTATATATGATGGTTTGATCATGTACTATATTTTGGAAGCATCTCAAAGAAGACCATATGATAAGAAGGCAAGCTATGGTCAATTATTCTCTATTCCTACTTATGAGTGGAATATGCTTGTACAAACTTAAACAAATTGCTGGCAACTCCATTGCTTCTCCTACATCTTCTTGATGCCAACAGGGAAGGCAATCAATCATGTCATCGTGTCCTCTAGTTTGATCAAAATCATATCCAACTGAATGGCTTGAGTCTTCACTATCTACTTGTTCCACTTTCTTGTTGCTGCCTACCTTAATGAGTTGAAGATCTTTGAGAAATATTGTGGAGGGCCATCCCAGTTTTAACAATATTTCTCAATACATCCACCAATGTTTGTTGCTTGGTGTTACATAAAGGGCAATTCCAGATTTTGTTTATGTCAGTTGCTTTCACATTGAACATTACTATAATTGCTTGTGAAATTCAGGGTGTTTATAAGCAAAGTTTCACAAATAACACATTACTGGCCCTCCATGTCTAACCCTTGTTAACATCACATCTTATTTGGATGCAATCATAATTAGTGGCAATGGTTTGTCTATTTCCATAATTACTCATCAATTTTATAACTACTATCACCCCTTGATATTTTTTTCTTTATTTGTCCAATAGACATTGCTCCCTTGCTCCTTGCTGACTAGTGCATATTTTCAATCTGAACCCCTTGTTGTGTAACTTATTCACTAGTTTACTGTAATTTCTTCTTACATGCTTTGAGAATGCCAATGTTGAATCTCTAGTCTTGGCCAAAAGATGTTGAAGCTCCTAATTTCAATATGCCTATTCATCAGCCATGAAGTTAACTACTGAGTTGCCCATGATCACTAATCTGTCAAATATGGAATTTACCATTTTTGTCAGACCTTAAAAATTAAATTGATTAGACGAGTGTTGTTAGTTGTTTCATGGCCAATTCTTAGCACGAACATTGGAATGCTTTCATGGTCTTTTGACACCATTCTTTCTCTCTATCGAAAACCAATCCGGCAGCAGAACATGTATCCCCCAGCAAAGGCTGCTAGATCCTACAGAATCCAGTGCAGATCAAGGGATCCAATCTGTACCATAACCTAGATCTTCAGGATAGGGTGACAAATCTGATAACTCAGTTTTCAACTTTAGTATGGGTTTCGTTATCTTTTTATAAAAATAGGAAATCTTAAATATGTAAAGAAATTTTGTATGGATCATGGTTCCAGAAGTTTGTCATTTATAAGGAACGGGACACCATCTGCTTGGAATTGTTTTTGTCTTACAGTGACGAATTTTAAAGCATTAATTTTGAATCTGTTATACTTGTCACTCAACATAGCAAAATTAGATAGCAGGAAGCTTGAATATCCTGCGGCATGTAGCCCTACGGGTATAGCCAGAGCCATCATACTACTATTGTAATATAATAAAATTTCATTTTGGAAAAAAAAAAAAAAAGTTCATTTAGCGTGACCCCAGTCACAGCACAAGGATTGGACACAGGTATTGCCAATCAGGTGATTAAAAAGGCAAAGGAATTCATGAGAATTTGTACCTTTAAATGAAAGATATGGGCAGTTGAAAAGTTTCGCCAGGGTATCAGAAGCAAGTGTATCCGCATTTTCCATGATTTGAAGAACAGAAAATGCACTCACAACAAATATCACAAAATTGACTTTCCTTACTTTACTGAAATTATCAAGTCTCACACATCCAGAATATATGACATTTAACTAGGTTGCCTATTTTTGGTTGCATGTATGATGAAATAGTCTGAAGAGCACTTGATAGGTGTGTGCAACTATTTTATTTTGTTTACAGCTTCAGTTTAGACAATGTGGTTGTCAAGTAAGCATATTTTGGCCAAATGAGGCAACTCACACATGTTGTCATCCATGGAAAATTAGCAACTACTTGTGGCATTCTGAGTTTCTAATTCATGGTTATTAATATGCAAAGAATGGCAATGACTATGAATGAGTGCTACAATTATTTATTGGGCCTATTCTTAGTTTAGATTCCTTCTGCTGCTTATTTCTTTTCTTATAAAGAAATCGGCCTTGCTCTCAACCTGAGGGCAAGAGTGAGGTTGTTGGTACCAGGCTAGCCTACAGTTATACTCACTTAAGAGTGATTTTCTCAGGTTTAAAGCCATTACATCATAATCATCAAAAACATCAAAGGTCATCATTTTCTTTGTTGAGGGTGGGATTTGAACCTGGGTAAGAAGGATAATAATTGTTCCACCTAACCACCTGAGATAACCCCAAGTAACCCCTCCTGCTACTTATATCTTAATGAGGAATGAATTTAAAAATGAAATGGGGTTGCCTTTTATTGTGAAACACAAATTGTATAATTTTATTGCTTCCTAATGTGAAACACAAAATTTGGTATAATTAAGATATTTCAAATTTTTATTCTGGAATTTGAAAACTAGGTCTTCGTTTCTTGCTTAAAATTTGAAAACCATGTCTTCATCTTTGGTTTAAAATCTAAAAATATAAATTATGTGCATCATCTTGGATAGTTGGTTTATAAGTTAAAGACTTTTATCTATTTTTTCACCGGTTGCATAGTTCCACGAGGTTGTTTATTTTCTTTCCTAGTATGTGCTTATAAAGGAAGATTTGCATCTAAAAATGAGTGTTTGGCCTATAGAATTCAAGGAGTTTATTTATTTTCTTTTGAACATTTTGTACTATTTAACCCTACCTTTCACCATAGAAGGCAAGGAAGGAAACAATTGGATACATATTTTTATGGCTTAAAACAATCTGAGTGTGGGTAAAGTTGTCTCTTTGTAGATGCATTTGGGTTGATCGTTAATTGGACCGGCCCCTATCATGACAGAAGAACCCACCCCTTGGGTTTGCTTTATTTTCAGTATTTTCTTCAAGTTTTCACAAGTATTCAATTGATGTTTTAGCTCTTAAATGTATGAAGTTGGAAGATAGTGGCATTTATTTTTTAAAGTAGATTGTTAATTTTAGCATTTTAACAATAATAGATTAGAAAATACCAAAAACAAATCCAACACTGCCTTTGAAGAGTTGAAGGGTTGAAAGAGTGGTCAGAAGTGTATGTGATCAAATTCGACTTGTTGACAAGTTTCTAGGTGGATTTTGAGTGAAGTATTTCAAACCCTGGATTGTGCCTAACATTTTTGACATTGTTATAGGGGATGTGTACCTCCCAACTTTCTGAAGACATCAAAAAGTAGAACAAAAATATTATTTGAAGATAGGGTAGAGAAAAAGGATCAAATTCTCCATTCCTTCCTGCAGAGGAAGACATCTTTTCCAATACCCGGAACAGAGCCAAGGGCATCAATGATGACGCAATCTCTTTCCTTATTGTGCGACCCACAAACAAAGATTTATAGAAAAAAGGGAAAGAAATTTGTACAAATGTCTACCATTATGCGCTGGAAGACTATGCAAGCATCTATTCTATTCCTATTCAATTTGAGAAATGTGTGAAGTTACCACATCGATCTATAAGACCTTTTAGAATCAAAGAGAAAAATTGGACCAGTTTCCTATTGTCTTGTACTACCACCCCACTTGCATAAAACTCATGATGTTTTTATGTATCTTTCCTATAACATTATGTTTATGATGAATCCCACAAACTCGATTGGAGGGAATTATAGGTCTCAGACGTGGGAACCATAATGGTTAAACCAATATGCATATTATACCATAGGGTTCGATAGCTCAGGCGTCGCTTGGTGGACCAGATTAAGATACAATAGGAAAAGTATAACCCAAGATCTGCTACCCGGGAGGACGCAAAGACTATATGTCGCAATTACACCTCACTTTTGACCATTTATGATGTCCATTTTGACTTAGATAGCTACCTATGCTAAGGCTCTATTTGTAGTTCCATGTTATTTATTTATGAACGTTATGTAATATTGGTGCATTTAGTTGGACAGGTGAAACCACTTATATAAATCATTAGATGGATTAGGTATTGATGATGGAAATGTTTGATGTATGACCTAATGTATTACTTACTTGGTGATGATTTATCTAGTGCATGAATTATTATAGTTATTTTTGTTTCATGTATGGCTTAAGTGGATATGATTTATCTAATGAATGACTCAGTGAAATTATGATTTATCTAATGTAATATTTATTTCCGGTATGAACTACAAAATTGACATGTGGATACTAGACTTAATAACATGATGTTTAAGATTCCTTATCTATATATATTTTGTTGTTATATATATGCATGGATGAGAACTAACCCGCAGATTGGAAAGAACTATATGATAACCAAGATCTACTCTTCCATTGGGGAAGGTCGAGACATCCAATGAGGAAAGGTATGATGTACATTGTTATATTACATTTGGTATCTACTTGATATGCACTCTTATGAAATGGGTAAAACATAAATGACAGGTGGAAAGACTACTTGACTGGATTATTCGATGACAAGTATGCAACCAGCGTTGTAGTCTGATCCATATTAGGGTGTTGACCCTAGTTGCAAGGAGGGGTGGAGGTATCTCCCACCGTGTAACCTCCAAACCTGGAATCATGGGAGGGCAGTGATGGACACACTCCCCTAGACATGTGATGATGATTTCCAGTTGGTGTTGACCCTAGTTGTAAGGAGGGGTGGAGGTATTTCCCACTGTGTAATCTCCAAACCTGGAATCGTGGGAGGGCAGTGATGGACACGATCCCCTAGACGTGTGATGACGATTACCAGTTGCTTGCTATGAAAGTTAGGTCGATATAGTCGACGCTTCTGCCATATTGGTTTTATCAGTGGTTAGATTGGTATAGTCGATGCCATAGTATATAACAACAAATGATGGATAGGGTGGGAATGGAAGTAGGTTAGGAAGGATAGGAGGATATATATTAGTTGGAGACTCTTAATGGGAAGTGGTATCATTGCCTGACTTATTAAATTTTACTACTATAACTCTCTCTCTCTATTTTGTTATGCCTTATTGTCAAACTGCTTTTGAACTCCTTGTATCTTTTTCACTCTAACTTCGGGACAAAGTTTTCTGAAGGAGGGGTGTATGTAATGCCCTACTTAATCTTATCATTCAATTTTTATTAGTGTTTAAATCACCTGAAAAATATTGACTTATGATTATCAAGAAATATTGGTACATACCTACATTTGTGAAATTGTAAACTTATCTACTATTATAAATTTTATTATTGTTATTATTCAATTCCCAACTTGTCTTCTAAAATTTAATTTTGAAAAGGAAATGGTCTCCTTCCATTATTCCAACTTAAAAATCCATATCCCCAAAATGTCCTCTCAAATATACTTTGGAGAAGATATGGTATTCCCCAATTAATTTCCAAATTAAATATCCATATCTTATCCCCAAAATGTCCTCTCAAATCTACTTGGGAGAAGATATGGTCTTACCCACTTAATTTCCAAATTAAATATCCATATCTTATCCCCAAAATGTCTTCTCAAATCTACTTGGGAGAAGATATGGTCTTCCCCAATTAATTTTCAAATTAAATATCCATATCTTATCCCCAAA
The DNA here is from genome assembly GCA_031772625.1 of Pinus tabuliformis. Taxonomy (NCBI): domain Eukaryota; kingdom Viridiplantae; phylum Streptophyta; class Pinopsida; order Pinales; family Pinaceae; genus Pinus; species Pinus tabuliformis. Next base: position 811,101,058 of record CM062806.1, on the reverse strand, counting down.
ATGTCCTCTCAAATTTACTTGGGAGAAGATATGGTAAGAAAAGTCAAATGAAAGGATGAGGGGTTAGTCATGACATTAATGATAGGTGGTTGAGGTGTATGGGAGGAAGAGGCATAAAACGGGAAGGATGATGAGAGGAGAGGGGGATCCTTGGTCTTGGTTTTGGTTTTTGTTTTGTTTTGGAGGAGGGATGTGGAAAAAGAGGAGGGAGATCAAACTTGGATCTGGAGAATTTTGGTAAGCTTGGACACACTACATCTGGTTGGACTTGGTCTTGGAGCGCTAGGGAACCTATGGAGGTTCCTTGGGCTAGGAAGTACTTCCTAGTTGGATGGGAAGTAAATCTAGTTAGGTAGTCAAGAGGAGCATCCCAATAGAGTCAGGAGCTCAGGAGCATCTCAACTAAGATATTGGAATAGGTATTCCTTCGTTTATTGATTACTTATGTACATGGTTGCAATGGAATTCTTACTTATTTACTTTGTGGTAAATAAATTTTAATGACATATTATCATCAAATAAATGTTTAGATATAATTAAGTTATTTCCCATATTATTGTGTTTAAAAATAGACAAATTTATTTTTAGATAGAGGACCCTAGGAGGAAGTCTCGCACTCAACTTGTCCACTACCACCATTATGGAGTTATTATTCTTGACTTTTGCAGTCCTTTAATGAAATATAATGTCACGATCTCCCATTTCTGTAGAGCTATAAAAAGGGTCTCTTTCACCTCTAATTACCTCACATTAATATGTCAATCTGGGAGCGTTTTGTTATTTCAATGAGTGTCTCAGTTTGAGGCTATAATTTGTCAGAGTAATGCTAGTAGTACAGCGTTCAGAAATACAAGAGTAAACGGATGCTTGTCTACAACTAAGCTACTTCAAAAGAGTAAATCACACACTCAGCAAACTAGGCAACTTATCAGTCAAGGGTTCGGTAGCGATAACCCATCCCTTTGGAAACTGATGGAAAGGAAATTAGAGAACAAACCATAGATCTGGGAACCAGACAGTAAATGCCGAGGCTCACTATAGCCTTAGATCGTCTCCCACACCAAAACAACGAATGCTAGTAAATGGAACGGCAGATAAGAAAATGGAACGGCAAATAAAAAATAAAACAGCAAGTCTGTAATGGAACAACAAGTCTGAAATGGAACAACAATTCTGAAATGGAACAGCAATTCTTAAAAGGAACATCAGCTAAACAACTAAGTCTCACAAGCAGTAATCAAACTTAATCTACTAACTCAAATGCATTAATCGTAATCAAACAGCAATCTTTCACTCTTAAGGCAAATCAAACAGCACACACTAATGGAACAACACTGATTACTGATAACTTATGGAACAGCGCTTGGAAACCATATACGCACACAACACATGTAGCTAGTAATCTGATCAAAGCATCAGTCCCAATTAAAAGGAATACGAATGCATTTCAAAATGGAACAGCATTGCTTCTGAATCCAACAATCGTAAAGAACACAACTTTCAAGATGAATCTTGTAACATGAATGTACAGCACAAAAGCTCTGTGATAAGATAGTAACAGTATTCAGTTGAGACTAATAATATTCAATCAACTCTGAAAGGAACAGTAATACGATGCAAAGTCAATACAATAGTTTTGCTCGTAGAAATCTTCATGAATTAAACTTAACAGAGCATGTGATGTAAACTTATAAAGTATATCAGATTACCAAATAATGACGATAAGCACACCACGCGGAAATCAAATCGTAATAATACAGGAGCAAGTGTCCTCCAGGGCTGGGCCCTTATCCTCTAGGGATACACCGCTTGAGGTTAATCCAGACGCAGAGATGAAATAATCACCAAGTTTGTATTAATGCATGAAACAAAATTACAATGAAACAGTTCTTATCGAGACTCGATGATCAAAGTTTTGATCTTAACAGAAATTACATAAAAGCATAATCATGTCGAACTCTCTCTACCGAGCTAACAATGTTGTCCCTTTTATATGGGTGACGGCGGAGATGTCTAAGTATAAAAATAGATAAAGCAGCAATCCCTCGGGATCAAGGATCCTGAGGGATTCGCCGAACCGTTAATCCTTAATCATCTCTTTTCTCTCCTGCGCCGAGCTGGTGTCTTCACCTCCTTTTCAGGGCCGATTTTCTTTGATCTGCTTAGCCTTGTTTGCATTCGGTCTCCCGTCAAAGGGACAGCGGTTACCTCGTCATTTTCCTTACCTTTGGAACAACAACTCCTTGTTTTCACCCCTTCCTGCACGAGGGAATGACAATTGTCAGTGGTTAAGTCTTGCATATTAATCTCACATGTTTTTTTATAATTCTTTATCGTTTTCCAAGTTCATGATGCAAAAAGGTTTACAAGTTCTACTGAAAAGCCACTGAAATGATCATCAAAAACATACCTTTTTAGTACTCCACACACCCCCCTGCTTACCCTATTTCATTCCCTCATGAAAACGTTGTAGTTGACATGCAAGGCAGTGAGAGAATAGGTTGGAGAAGGAATCTCATGCGGAGGCCTACAGCCATGATGAGTAACTAGGTAGTCAAAGAAATGGCCTGTTTGACCCTCAGGCATCTCATACAGGGCTTGGTATCCGGGTGCAAGGTGTCAAATAATTGGACTCCGGAACCTATATCCTAACCAGGATGGCCCTGCTCTCAGAATGCTTTCGCCATAAAGGTGTAAACGATTGGCAGCTAATTTAAAATTCTCATACTTAAACGGTTCCCTGAGCTGGATATTCGGATTAGAGATTTGATACCAAAATTTAGCGGCATCAATGGCAAGGTCTTTGATAGAAAGAAAGTATTCTAATCCTTGTCGAATGAGTGCCTCATGCATGGGTCCTAACGTTTCAATGACACTCAGAGTCTTCATGAGGTTTCTATGTGCTTTCCACAACTGCACTGGGTTCCTAGGCTCAGCCCTTACCCACAAATCTAGGCCATTTTCTTGCCTTTGGAAAGTATTATAGGCTTTGAGCCATTTAATCTGATTAACCCCGAATGAGATGAATGCTTGCAATTGGATGTCTCCAACAAAGGGGCTAGGGTTCAGCTCAATCTCCTGGTCTAGTACAAGGTTATGCAAATAGAATTCGCACAACAGTCTCTGGAATTTCACCCCGTAGTGTTTACAGCAGTCTACAAAGTCATTGACAATGTTAATTTGTATGGGAGCACCTGCTTTAACAGCTTTTATTTTTAATTGCAGATACCGTTCTAGTAAAAACAGGGCATAATTTTTGGAAGGGGCCCTACATGCTAAGACATCATTGTATAAAGAACACAAGGTATCCATCTGCTTGATAACAATATCTAGCCTACGAGTTACCTTTGCAACTTTCTCTTGTTCCTTCCACCAACCTTCAAAGGCCTGGCTTTCGGATTGATTGACGTTCCTAAGTTGCTGTTGTAGCTCTTCATATTTTTCGCGAGGGACTGTTTGCTCTCTAAGCTTTTCTGCTTCTTGCTGAGCTTGCTTCAACCCCTTTCGCAAGGTTACTGTTTTTGGATCTCTTCTCCATGCAACAGTGGAGGCCGGGAGTTTTACCTGAACTTTCTTATTACGTTGCTTTGAGTTCAGAACCCTTATCACCCCCGAGGGTGGTGCCTCCGTCTGAATTTCCTTGTCACAGGTCATCATATCATCCATTTCTATTTTAATGTGGATATCAGTTTGTTGCTATTCCTTTTCAAATGGAACTGCAGTCTGTTCTTCAGCATCATTTGGAACAGCATCTGGATTTTCAACAGGGTTTTGAATAGCAGGACGAATTTTGATCCTCCGCCTTTTTGCCTTGCGGGGTTTTGCTGGAGTGGTTACCTTTTTCTTTCCTGCAGTCTTTCTTACTCTCTGCCTTGCTTTCAGGATCCTAATATGTTGGTGGAGCTGGGCTATTATGCTCAATAATCTCTGTTGTTCCTTTCGCAATTCTTTAATTTCCAAAATTTCGTTAGGAGGAACAGCAGGCTGTCCGCTGCGGCCTAGGCCGTGACTAGTCCATGGGTCTTCCTCCTGGGGTGTTTCTTCACTGTTCTGCTCTGGCTGTTCTGGGGTAGGAACCCTAACTGGTTCTGTCAATTCTCGTGCAACTTCTTTTTCTGCCCCGTGCGATTATGTCATCGGTGACTGTTATCTGTCTCCCACTTACTGTGGAGTAATCCTCCTGCAAATTTTGTAGGAATTCAATTGCCACTGTCTCATTAGACTCCTGTAAGCGGTTGAGATAAGTCAGCCACCCTGCTCTTGCCAGGATTTCCCGGGCAGCAGCGGAGACTGTCAACTCCTGCGGTTCCCTTCGGATCGCTCTTCCTCCCATGGTTTCACTGTGAATTCTCAATGGAACAACAACTGTTTGTGCTGTTTGAAACACAGAGAGGGTAATAGACGCAAGACTTGTTTGGAAAAAACAGAGTATACAACAGAAATGACTTATGAACAGCAATTCGTGTAACAAAAATAAAAATAGCATGCCGTTAAGCCGTGCCATACCCTAGTACACAACTTTCCCGAATAGTGAGCTGACACGTAATCCAGGGAATAATGAGGTTAACCTCCCCCCCGCAATGTGATAGGCTGTCCCAGCCGTCAAATAAAGGAGCAGCACCCGATCTAAAACAGAGTCATAAAGGAACAACGTATGAAAATATGCCATGTTTAGAAAAACAACAAATTACCGAAATCGAGGCGTAAAGTTGGATCGCGTATTACGTAAGAGGCTGCTGTGATATGATGCGAGGCTGAGAGGAGAGGACATCTGTCGTACTTTCTAAATCTCCTGCGGTCATTGTCAATTACTTCTGCCATGATTGGTGATAATAGATTTGCATGCGCTATATATAATTCGGGAAATGATATATGATCAATTACCAAGGTGTAAGAAACAAAAGGGTATTCATAACTCACCTATTGGTGTAAATAATGTGACTTCGATACCATTAACAGTGCTCTGCTGCCGACAGGTGTCCATAACCTTGGCAGAGTTGTTTATTTCACCCATGGAACCATGATCCTTTGTGTATATGTTAGGGAGTGTAATGTCAAAATGTAGGCCATTATGCTGGCTTGGTAACCAGTTAACCATAATGCCATTCACGAGGAAGGAGCGAAAAGTGGGCAGGCCGGCTCGTGATGAGACCTCCTGTTCCAAGGTTTGTTTATTTGATATACCTTTTGGACCATATCCCTGGTGTGGTGGCCATAGTGGGAATGCCACTTCGTGTTCGTCCTCATGATCATGGTAGGCTGGCTCTTGATGAGACCCCCTATCCTGCATTTGACAACTTTATAAGTCATATTTACTTTTTCTTTCTTTTTTTCAAGTACCTTCCCTTTTTTATACACAAGGGGTGGTTCAACACTCCTTAAGAGTAGGAATGGTGGAAGAAGTCTTAACATCTCAATAGGAAGATATAAACCCTTTGTTCTTATCCCTGAATAACAATCAAAGAGGAAAAAAAGGGTCGTCATGATAAAGATGAACAGCCATAGCAGAATTAGTAGAACAGTGACAGCAAAAGATGATAAATAAGTGTGTCCTTCCTTTTGTCCTCTTACCAATGCAGAGCCTTATAAAGATAGCGATTTATGATTAGCAGATTTCAGTATGTTGAGATTTTGTATCCATTGCATAAATGCATAGCTGTATTCTAAAAGACTTGAAAGAACAGGAGCAATAAGCATCCTTAATTTAGATCAGCAAAAGGGACAAGGTGCTTCATAAGGAGAGAAAAAGCATGCAAGTGATGTTCTTTGGGGAAAGGACCAAGAGGAGACCTCAAAATAGCAGAAAGTGCAAATGTCGTTCCTTTGAAAAAGGAACAACAGAACATTCCAATGCCGTTCCTTTGAAAAAGGAACAACAAAATCAAAAATAACACAAAAATATGTTGTTCCTTTGGAAAAGGAACAGCAAACACACAGAGATGCCGTTCCTTTTGAAAAAGGAACAACAAAATCAAAATATGCGGTTCCTTTGGAAAAGGAACAGCAAACACACGGAAATGTCGTTCCTTTTGAAAAAGGAACAGCAAAAATCGAAATGTTGTTCCTTTAGAAAAGGAACAGCAGAATAGGCAAATGTCATTCCTTTGGAAAAGGAACAGCACAAAATCAAGAATGTTGTTCCTTTGGAAAAGGAACAGCAGAAAATCAAGGATGTTGTTCCTTTGGAAAAGGAACAGCAGAAAATCAAGGATGTTGTTCCTTTGGAAAAGGAACAGCAGAAAATCAAGGATGTTGTTCCTTTAGAAAAGGAACAGCAGAAACACACAAATGCCATTCCTTTGGAAAAGGAACGGAAAAAATCGAAAATGCTGTTCTTTTTGAAAAAAAAAAGGAACAACAAAAATGACAGGAAAACATTAATTCAAACATATGTACAAAAAACGACTCAAAGAAAAGAACTTATGTACAAATTGTAAAAAGGAATGAATTCCTTAATGAATTACAAGTGAGGAAGACTTCTCTTCCTCTCCCAGAATCTCCATATCAGTGTCTCGGCGTAGCTGCTGGCAGAAGGACTCCCGAGTGAGTGGTTTGCGATAGAGACGAACTCGGTGGCCATTTACCTTGAAGGCATATCCAGAACCGTCAATAGTGATTAGAGTAAGGGTCCCATTATCATGTACCTTCTGGATTTTGTATGGTCCCAACCAACGAGTCTGGAGTTTCCCAGGGAAGTCCTGAAACCTGGAATCGTACAACAGAGCCCAGTCTCCCTCGTGGAAGACTTTGTTTTTAATGAGGGCATCATGCCATTTAGCTCGCTGCTGTTGGATCAGGGCAGTATTTTGAAGTGCAGAGAGCCTAATTTCGTCCAACTCATTGATCTGTTGCAATTGATTAATCTGTGCCTCGCTTAAATCTAAGCCAACTTCCTGTGCTGTCCGTAATGTTTGGATTTCGAATTCTATAGGGAAAATGGGTTGTTTTCCAAACACTAATTGATAAGGTGAGTAACCAGTGGTGCTTCTCCATGTTGTTCTATAAGCCCAGAGTGCTTCAGGTAATCTGGCAGCCCAATCACGTCTATGGGATGCAATAGTTTTTGTTAAAATTGCTTCTATTATTTTATTGTTGCTTTCTACCTGTCCATTCGCCTGTGGGTGGTATGGAGTAGTGATTTTATGCTAGATGTGATAATTGTTGAGTGTTGTAGCTAATCTATTCCCAGCAAATTGTGGTCCACCGTCTGTAATTATTTCTCTTGGAAGACCATAACATACAAATAGATGGAAGAGGAACTGTATGACAGAGTCCTCTGTAGCTCTAGGCAATGCTTCTGCTTCAACCCATTTGGTGACATATTCTGTTGCCACCAAAATATATGTTTTCTGATTTGATGATGGGTTGATAGGTCCAACGAAATCAAGAGCCCATTGCTCGAATGGTTCAATGACTAACTGTGGTTTTAGAGGCATCTCGTCAGATTGACCAGGACGTCCTGCTCGCTGGCAGTTGTCACAGGCTTGGACAAATTTCTTTGCATCTTTGAAAATCGTGGGCCAGTAATACCCTGTCTGCAGCACTTTATGTCCAGTTCTGCGCTCAGCAAAATGTCCACCACATGGTCCATCATGACAGGCTTTTAAAATGTCAAAGATTTCATCTTCACGAACACATCTCCTGATATGCATGTCTGCCCCTGTGTGAAACAAATAGCACCCAATCCACAAGAATCGAGCACTCTTCTGAACAATCTGTTTGCGTTCATTAGGGGTTAGGTGTTTTGGTAGTTTACCTACTGCAAGGTAATTGGCAACATCAGCATACCAGGGTGTTTGAATAGCAACAGCAAACAGATGCTCATCTGGAAATTGATCTTCAACTGCTGCTGCATCGATTGGCTTTAGCATTCTTGAGAGAAAATCAGCTATTAGGTTTTCTTTTCCAGGTCGATCCTTGATTGTGATATCAAATTCCTGCAATAGAATCAGCCATCTAGTTATTTTGCCGTTTGTGACAGGCTTATTTGCTAAATATTTTATGGCAGAATGATCTGTATACAAGATAACAGGATATCCAGTAATGTAATGTCTAAACTTATTGACAGCATGTATTACAGCTAGGAATTCTTTTTCAGTGACAGTGTAATTTAATTCAGCAGGGGATAAATTTTTGCTGATATAATAAATAGCATATGGTTTTTTATCCTCTTCCTGCCCGAGGACTGCTCCAATGGCTGTGTCTGAGGCATCAGATGATATCTGTAATGGAAAATCCCAATTTGGTCCTCGAAGGACTGGGGCTGTGGATAAGAGCTTCTTCAGACCTTTGAAAGCACGTTCACATTTTTCTGTCCACAGAAAATCAATGTTACCAATTAGTGCATACAGAGGTGCAGCAATGTGCGAATAATGTTCTATAAATCGCCTATAATAACCAGAAAATCCAAGAAAACTGTGTACCTCTGTTTGAGTAGTAGGAGTGGGAATAAGCAAAAGTATTTGTATTTTGGCCGGGTCTACCTGAATGCCAGCTGCTGAAACATAGTGTCCTAGGATAAGTCCTTCAATCATCATCATATAGCATTTTTCGTGGCTTAAGCAAAGCCTGGTAGCAATGCAGCGTTGTAGGACTTTTTCTAGGGTGTCCAATGCTGGATCAAAATCATCTCCATATGGTGTAAAGTCATCCATGTATACTTCAAGTCCATCATTTATTAAATCTGCAAAAATACTAAGGATAGCCCTTTGGAATGTGGCAGGAGCATTACATAAGCCGAAAGGTAGAACTCGATAGGCAAATGTTCCCCAAGGACAAGTAAAAGTAGTTTTGTCTTGGTCTTCAGGGGCAATCTGAATCTGATTGTATCCACTGAAGCCATCCAGGAAAGAAAATAATTTCTTTCCTGCTAGAGTATCTAATACTTGGTCTATGAATGGGAGAGGAAAGTGGTCTTTTTGTGTTGCTTTATTTAACTCCCTGTAATCCACACAGATTCTCCATTTCCCATTCTTTTTTGGTACCACCACAAGCGGAGAGACCCATTTACTATCAAAGATAGGATAAATAAAATTGACATCTAAAAGTTTTTGAAGTTCAGCTTTTACCACATCTTTTAGATGAGGATTAAGTCTTCTTTGAGGTTGACGAACAGGTCTGGCATCCTTTTCTATATAAATGTGGTGTGTACATAACTGGGGGTCAATTCCTTTCATATCAGGGTAATCCCATGCAAATGCTTCTTTATATTTTGTTAGCAACTGGATGAGCTTCATTTCTTGTTCAGGTGTGAGGTTGGCATTAATGTTTAAGGTTTTTCCCGGTTCAATTTCCACAATTTTACTATTTGCAACAGAAGTAACAGGTATTGTTTGATCATGTGTATCTTTCAGAGGATCTTCTTCTAATTCATTATCAAATGCTGCTTCTATCATGTGACACTGTGTGCAAGATCTAGTTTGGCTAATAAAATTATTAATGGCATCATCTTCTGTTTGGTTTTTAAAATCAAGTGCCTCTTGTATAGTTAATGGAGATCTAATGTTATCAGTAAGGTATGATATAGGGTGCTTATTAGTTTTAATTATTGTGACACTTGGCTGCGCTGGAGGATATAGAACTAAATTCTTGATATTTGGTCCTTTGGTTATGGTCATATTTCCTTGCCGGCAGCCAATGTAAGCATCGGCAGTGGCAAGCCAAGGTCTACCTAAAATCAGTGGTTGTCCATCAAGTCGGGTTTTTGGATTGATTATCAGAAAATCGGTTGGGTATTCCCAGGAATCAACAGAGACCATGACATCATGTAGAGTACCCTCTAGCCTAACCACAGATCGGTTAGCCAATTCTAGCAAAGTAGAGGTGGGTTCTACAGATGTAATGCCGAGCTTTTGGCAAGTAGTGGTTGTTAAAATATTAATTGCAGCTCCTAGATCAACTAAGGCATTAGACAGGGTCTGACCATAAATTTGAACAGTTACAATTGGATTTCCTGGGTCTTCATATTTAATGGGTGTTTCTTTCCCTGATAGTAAATCAGATAAAGTGTCGACTACTTGGACTCTTGGATTATTTGTTATATTCCTCCTTGGTTTCTTTATGCACAATTCTTTGATAGTTTTTGCGTATATGGGAATGTCTTGAATGGCTTGGAGGAATGGAATTTTTATGTACAGGTTTTGTAATTCTCCCAGAATGTCAAAATCAGGATATTGTAAAGGTCGAGGTATGACTAATCGTTCTAGGAACGGAGGAGAGGATGTGGTTGCTTGATTATGAGTTTGCTGCTTATTCACATCCTCTTGTTGCAACAGATGTTCTCTTGGTAACTGATCTTCAATATGAACTGTTTTATTTCCCTCAGTTTCAATAATACGTCCAGATCTTAACTGAAGATCATTACACTCCCTCAGGTCGGGTCCTATTTCTGGTGATTCTATAATTTGGAGAGATTGGACCGGTTTGTTATTTGGATTGGGGTTGGGTTGGGCTGGGAGTTGTGGTCTCAGATTAGACTGGGGATTTTGTTGTAAGGCTGGTAGTGTAGGTTGAGGGAGCGAAATAGTTCCTACTGGCTGATGCATTGGTCTCTGCCAGTTTGTCTGCCAGGCTGAACTTTGTGAAGTAGGGGGAGTCCATTGTGGAGGGTATGGGCTACTTTGCCAATATGGTGGAGTGTAAGGGAAATTCGGCCAACCAGATTGGCTTGCTTGATTCAGCCACGGGTTTGAAGAAGGAAACGACTGTGGTGACCAGTTTGGAAACGGAGGTTGGGATTGACTTTGCCACATATTATATTGTTGAGCATTATATTGTGGGGGCTGAAAAGAAGAAGTTGGGTCTGAAAACATACCAGATTGTCTCGGCTGCCACTGACGGCGCTGGTTGATCAAGTACACCGATTCTGGTTCTTCTTCCGCTTCCTTATATACTGCTTTCAATCCAGGAAGTGAGGGGCAGCTCTCCGTAAGGTGATCTTTTGTACAGATGGCGCATGTTTGGACTGTATCCAGTGGACATTCCTTGTGACTATGCTTTTTCCTGCATCGGGGACAGAAGATCGCCAAATTCTGTTCTGCCTCCATTTGCTTTTGTTTAGCCTGCATAATATCAAGTTGTGTAGTTAGTGTCCCCAGAATATCAGTTTTAAAATTTTCCAATAAATTTCCAATTTCTACCCATGTTACTCCTTCTGTTGAAATTTTATTATCTCTTACAAACCGATCATGTTCTGCCGATTTTACTCTTGTGCTACCTCTCGAGCTCCTGATACATAAATCAATAATGTCAGAAAAATTCTCTTGATAAATATCCCATTTTCCCATGATGTTTAATGTTTCGATCCATTGTTCCTTCATGCCCCTTATCAATGTAGTTTTTAACACATTATCAGGTAAAGGTAGTGATGCATAAGGAGATCTTTGTAGATTGTACTGGAAACGTTCCACATACTCCTCTAATGTTTCATTCGGTCTAGACCTGCAATAATCTTGATATTTTTTTAGGAAGGATTCTTTCATTTGATCCTAGTTGTTTATAACCCCACCACCTAATCCCATGAACCATCTTAAAGCAGCCCCTTTTAATATAGAGGGAAATAATTTCATTTTCTAGGGATCGGTGGTGTAATCATATCCCCTGCACAACACATCAAATTCAAATAAAAATGCATCCGGGTCTTCCGATGTGAGACCGTGAAATGTAGGGATATGTTGAAGAGGGATTGCTTTCATAGGCGCATTTGCTGCAGAATCCACTATAGGGTATTGTAATGTAGAGGTTTGAGTGTTTGGCTGATTTTGAGCCATAGGGTCGAATATATGCCAATAACCTTCTGGGATATCTAGGAGGGTATTCCTAGGTTGAGAGGGAATGGCTTTGACAGGAATAGTTTTAATAGCACTTCCTCTATCTGGGATAATGAGAATGCTTGAAGTCTGAGGGGATTGGGTTCCTTCAACAATGATTTTTGCAGCACTCCCCTTGTCTGGGCTATTTAATGGTTGATTTGTTCCAATAGGAGATCTTGGTTCCTCAGTTTCCCATGTTTCTCCTTCTCCTTCACAAAGATTGCTGAGATTCCCTTCCTGCAATAGTTCTGGAGTAGAATTTTCAATTTCTTGAAAGTCCTACTCTTTATTTTGACTATGCACCTCAGCAAAGGCTACAGATGGTGATCCTGTGGCCTGAAGGGAACTGGTAGGCTGCTTAGAAATGATTTTCCTGGGTCCTACTGATGGTTGAGATTCTGCTTTCTTGTAGATTTAGTCTATGAAGGTCATTCGGCCAAGGGTCACCAGCCCCTTAGCTTTTTCAGGCTTGGATGGGGGTTTGGTATTTTTTTCTGGTTTTTTCTGCTTAGTCATGCACTCAAATGAACTACTAAATTCTATTCAAACAAAGCAACAGCAAATCTGTTAGGAAAGCAAACAGAGGAGCAAGGCTTTTACATGCTCCGTACGCAGGTTCTTACCTTTCATTTTTAAAATCCAACTCTTCCCTAGCAGGTTTGTACACTACTCTGCAAAAAGGGACAAATGGCTACACTCTTTCCCCGGCAACGGCGCCAAAATGTAGAGCTATAAAAGGGGTCTCTTTCACCTCTAATTACCTCACATTAATATGTCAATCCGGGAGCGTTTTGTTATTTCAAAGAGTGCCTCAGTCTGAGGCTATCATTTGTCAAAGTAATGCTAGTAGTACAGCGTTCAGAAATACAAGAGTAAACGGATGCTTGTCTACAACTAAGCTACTTCAAAAGAGTAAATCACACACTCAGAAAACTAGGCAACTTATCAGTCAAGGGTTCGGTAGCGATAACCCATCCCTTTGGAAACTGATGGAAAGGAAATTAGAGAACAGACCACGGATCTGGGAACTAGACAGTAAATGTCGAGGCTCACTACAACCTTAGATCGTCTCCCACACCAAAACAACAAATGCTAGTAAATGGAACGACAGATAAGAAAATGGAACGGCAAATAAGAAATCGAACAGCAAGTCTGTAATGGAATAGCAAGTCTGAAATGGAACAACAATTCTGAAATGGAACAACAATTCTTAAAAGGAACAACAGCTAAACAACTAAGTCTCACAAGCAGTAATCAAACTTAATCTACTAACTCAAATGCATTAATCGTAATCAAACAGAAATCTTTCACTCTTAAGGCAAATCAAACAGCACACACTAATGGAACAGCACTGATTACTGATAAATTATGGAACAACGCTTGGAAACCATATACGCACACAACACACGTAGCTAGTAATCTGATCAAAGCATCAGTCCCAATTAAAAGGAATACGAATGCATTTCAAAATGGAACAGCATTGCTTCTGAATCCAACAATCGTAAAGAACACAACTTTCAAGATGAATCTTGTAACATGAATGTACAGCACAAAAGCTCCGTGATAAGATAGTAACAGTATTCAGTTAAGACTAATAATATTCAATCAACTCTGAAAGGAACAATAATATGATGCAGAGTCAATACAATAGTTTTGTTCGTAGAAATCTTAATGAATTAAACTTAACAGAGCATGTGATGTAAACTTATAAAGTATATCAGATTACCAAATAACGACGATAAGCAAACCACGCGGAAATCAAATCGTAATAATACAGGAGCAAGTGTCCTCCAGGGCCGGGCCCTTAGCCTCCAGGGGTACACCGCTTGAGGTTAATCCAGACGCAGAGATGAAATAATCACCAAGTTTGTATTAATGCATGAAACAAAATTACAATGAACCAGTTCTTATCGAGACTCGATGATCAAAGTTTTGATCTTAACAGAAATTACATAAAAGCATAATCATGTCGAACTCTCTCTACCGAGCTAACAATGTTGTCCCTTTTATATGGGTGACAGCGGAGATGTCTAAGTATAAAAATAGATAAAGCAGCGATCCCTCAAGATCAAGGATCCTGAGGGATTCGCCGAACCGTTAATCCTTAATCATCTCTTTTCTCTCCTGCGCCGAGTTGGTGTCTTCACCTCCTTTTTAGGGCTGATTTGCTTTGATCCGCTTAACCTTGTTTGCATTCGGTCTCCCGTCAAAGGGACAGCGGTTACCTCGTCCTTGTCCTTACCTTTGGAACAGCAACTCCTCGTTTTCACCCCTTCCTGCACGAGGGAATGACAATTGTCAGCGGTTAAGTCTTGCATATTAATCTCACATGTTTTGTTATAATTCTTTATCGTTTTCCAAGTTCATGATGCAAAAAGGTTTACAAGTTCTACTGAAAAGCCATTGAAATGATCATCAAAAACATACCTTTTTAGTACTCCACAATTTCCATTCAGGAATGGGCGAAGGGTGGAGCAAGATGGCTGGATGTTGGTGTTCTTCTTTCACTTGCTGGCACTCCAAACACTGTGCCAGCTATTGGGCTATTCTATCTTCATACCTGACCAAAAATAATATTTCCTTAAGGTTGTGATCAGTTTTTTGTATCCCGGATGTGCAACATATAGACTCCTATGGTAATCATCCAAAATAAATCACTTTATAGCTTGTTGATTCAGTACATAAATATGATTATTGTATGTTAGGAAACTCTCACTATTCATATCATAGCCTACTTTCCTTTCAGGTATGTTTCCGTGTTTTTCCTGCTGCCACAGGAAATGATATTTAGGATCTTTTAAAGCAACCTCTCTAATCTGATTTGAGAAATCAAATTTTATTTTACTAAAGGAGATCTCATAAATACAATTCAATCTCCTGCTTAAAGCATCGACCACCCAATTTTCCTTTCCTTTTAAATATCCAATGTCAAAGTCAAATTCGCTCGGAAACACAGTCCACCATGCTTAAAAGGGATTCAAATTTGGTTTATGAAATAAATTGGTTAGGATATTATGATCTTTCGCGAGAATAAACTTATTCCCCAGAAAATAATGTCGCCAAATTTTCAGAGAATGAACTAATGCCATAAGTTCCAATTCGTAGGAAGAGTAGCACTGCTCATTCTCCTTTAACTTTCATGACTTGTATGCCACTACTCAAACCTCCTGCATCAGTACTCCCCCTACCCCTTCTCGGCATGCATCCATACAAACCAGAAATTCTTTATCTCGGTCTACTATCATTAAAATTGGTGCAGTAGTTAGAAAATATCTTAGTTGGTCAAAGCTTTGTTGACACTCCATGGTCCACTTAAACACTTTTCCTTTCTTCTACAGAGATGTCAAGGGATAGGATACTATAGAAAATCCCTCTATAAAGTGGCGGTAATACCCGACTAATCCCAGGAAAGAGCAAATATCTGCCACATTCTTGGGAACATGCCACTCCATTATTGTCTTAATCTTCTCTGGGTCCACCACTATGACTTCTTGCGTGATAATATGTCCTAGATATTGTATATGTTCCTTATAGAATTCACATTTACTGTATTTGGCATACAATTTATATTCTCATAGTGTTTGAAACATGACTTGTAGATGTTTTGTATGTTCCTCCATATTTTTTGAATAAATTAAAATGTCATAAATAAATATCAGTACATTTTTTTCAAGATAAGGATCAGATATTTCATTCATAAGACACATGAATGTAGCTAGGGCATTAGTCAACCCAAATGGAAAAACTATGAATTCATAATGTCCATAGTGGGTGTTGAATGTAGTCTTACATATATCTTCCTCTTTTATTCTAATATGATGGTAGCTCGATCTTAAATCAATTTTTGAGAATATCATTTCACCCTTGACTTGGCCGAAAAAATCATCAATTCTTGGCAGAGGATATTTATTTTTAACAGTTAGTTTATTTAGCTGCCAATAATTGATGCATAGTTGTAGCATGCCATCCTTCTTTTTAATAAAAAGTACCAGAGCTCCCCATGGTGATACACTGGGGCGTATATAGTTCTTATCCAAGAATTATTGTAACTGAATCTTCAGTTCCATGAGCTCAGGTATACTTATCCTATAGGGTTCCTCGACACCAGGGTAGCCCTTGGAACTAACTCAACAGTAAAATCTATATCTCATTTTGGTGGCAGTCCTGGTATCTCCTCAGGAAATACATCTGCAAATTCTTGAACTATCGACATATTTTCTAGTTTGTTTTTTTTTTTTCCTTCGAATTAGCATAACCCACCTATATCGCATAAATCTGGAAACCTTTTTGTATACACTTTCCTAATTGGGAGGTAGTAATCAGCCTCAACTGTACAAGCCTCTTAATTCCTTGAATTTCACACCTAACACCCACTTCATTCAAGTAACTAACGATATTTTCTTTACAATTTACAAGAGACCAGTGAGCTTCAAGCCAATCCATTCTGATTAAAACATCATAAGACCCCAGGGGTAAAACATTCAAGTTTACTTTTATAGGTTGATCTTCTAACTTGACCAAACAATTCTCTACTTTAGCCACCACTCGTCTCTTTGGTCCTATGGCTATTTGAACTAGCCATGGGCTTTTAAATTTATGAGTTTGTAACTGACACAATTCTACCACCTTAGGACTTACATAACTTAAAATGGTGTCAGGGTCTATCAAAATGGAAACATTATGTTTAAATAACTTACCTTCAATTTCAATCATGCTGGGTTGATATTCTTCCTGACGATCCTCCAGTGCAGCATTAATTTTTAGTATGCTTTTTTCCACTTCGCCCACTGTTGAAGCTTCTTGCATGTTGATTACTGGTTCAAGTCTTCCACGATAGGGACAATTTTTAATGTAGTTTGGTCCTCAACAACCCAAAAATTGCATAGGTGGTTTTTCTAATTGATTACCTTCAGACTTAGTGGATTGCTCCATTGTTTTCGGCTCATTATGTGGTCGAAATTTCTATTGACCCTTCTCTATAGCTCTCCCTTTCAGCCCTTTAAAAGTATTCTTGAAACGAGAAACCTTGTTATTCCTACTACTTTGTGTATTTCTCTTTCCTTTCTTACCTGTCCAACATTTACCGTTGTCCTTTTTCTGCATTTATTGATAAGAAATTTGTGCTTTTCTTACAACATCATCCATAGTTTTGGGTTGCCAAAATCCATCCATTCCTTCATATGCATTAGTAGGCTTCTAGTGAACATTTCAACTTTATCTTTTTCCTCATGTATATATGGTACATACCATAATAAAGAGGTAAATTTTGCCACATACTCATCCATAGTCAACTGGCCTAATCACAGATCATGGAACTCTTTAGCTTTATCATCATAAAATCACTCAATCAAATATTTACTGTTGAAGTGCTTTTGGAATGTTTCCCAAGTGACCAATTGATCATCAATACCATGCACCGCTTTTACTTTCTCTCACCACATGATTTCCTTTCCCTACAACTAATAGATGGCTAATCGAGATTTTAAATTTTCATCATACTCATGGATTTGAAAGTACTTCATCATATTTACCATCCAAGATTTTGTTGCCTCCTCTCCTTCATCGTCATAACTTGGGGGATTTATCTTCTTGAACTCACCTTGTAGTTAAACCCTTTGTTTCTTCAATTTCCTATGCCCGTTACTTCCACAAGTGTCTCTAGACTCCCTTTCCCATGTGTTTCAATTCCATTGTGATTCCTAGGTTTTACTCCCTTCTTGTATATTGTATTCCCTCCTCTTGTGAGACTCTTCCTAGTTGCCATTCTCAGAGCTGGGCTTGGAATTTCGATGATTCTCCCTATCTGCCAAACTTTTCGTGATTCATTCTTTCTCACGTACCAAACTTTCATTTTCAGTTCAGAGGGTCGCCATTACAATCCTCAATTGTTGTACGGTTTCCATCAACACTCTTGTTCAGTATTGCAAGATTCATTCTCCAGCTAGATCCATAGTTTTGGACGAGTTTCATCCAAGGGTACTGAACCAGGTACAAAAATAGGTCTTATCGGTGGTGTGAATGATGGATCACCTCTTCTCCTCATGGTGCTCTCCCTATGTGAATACACAACACAAATTATCACTCGTCATTCCACCTAGTCAGGACAACAGTGTAGCAAACCTGACTTTGATACCACCTGTAATATTCCCCGCACCCAAAAAAAAAAGACTTTATAGCTAATAAAGTTATCAAATTAATTCGACTAGTAACAATGTAATTCTGCTTTATCACACTGCATTTGGTTTATTTTTTTTATTTTATAATATAGTTGTTTAGCCATGATTCAACCATGGGTTATTCACAACCTAGGCCCTACAAAGGTTCCGAAAACCCATCCGATCCTCCATCACATGGCGTCTCTCTTCTCAGGAACGATGATAGATCTACAATGACATCTTCTGTCGGGATCGATGATAGATCTACGGTGGTAGAGTTTTGATGATGGATCGAAAACTAAGGTGAACAAGAGGGAATTAGAGGGTAACTACCCTCTCCTCACACACGCCTCAAGTCCCTCATTTGATTCGACACTGGTTCTGTGACCCTCCTCTACAATTCCTTGAGGGTCTTATTAATTTCCCTCAATCTACAGTGTTGTTGACTGCATACCCTGCTCCTCCAAACCGTGTGTTCTTTGAACAATGCATGGAGCACCTTTAGAACCCATTTATTCTTGGAACCCTCTTAGTAAAATGAAAATTTCAACGTTTCAAATTTCAGTTTCGTTTCAATTTATCAGTTTATATGACTGTAATGGATTTTATTTAACATTTACTGGTTTAATTGTGCAAGGAAGAGAATGACACTATGTACCTCTACTCCATTGACTCCCTTCACGCACAGGAACGTCTTTACCCATCAAGTATTCCTCCGAGTAATCTTTGACTAAGATAGTTAGGATTTTCATTACTTTTATTTTTGAATAGTGTGAAGGGTTCTTTATTGTTCTTTAACTACATAAGACTTCTTGGATTTTCCTGTCCTACACTACTTCAGGGCTTAAATTATTTTTCTTTGCAGTGTATTTCGCTCAGATTTGTAACCTCAACCATTTTTCTTTTGAAGGTGAACAGGGTGAAGCTCACATTTTCCAAAGTTTCGACTTGCGAATTGGTAAACCAAAATCCCAATTGCACTTACTCAAGCCATGAGGTGCGACTTTCACTTTTATAGTTAAACATGATAATTGTATTTCTTGAATCTATATTTACATTTCCATACTCAGAGATTTTTTTTGTTTAAGGTAGATATGGTTATGTTGGGCCTCAAATATGCCCATTTTTCCATCGCATAGTACCACTATTTCATAACCTAAATTCCGACATTTTTAACTCATTTCATACAGTAATTCCACAACTTGTCGTCAATTCACATCCTACACCTTGTGGTTAATTATCATTAGTTTTCTTAGCTTTTCTATGATTAGATATGATTTAGTCATGATTTACTAATGATGGTTTTTGATAAGTTCATTTGTTGCAGGGTTCCATTGCCAAAATTCTTCACAAGCCAATTAAACTAGTTGTTATAGGTTGAGTATGGAATAAATTCCTGTAGGTGAAAATATCCAATTTGGAGCTTCGACATCTCGGCACGCTTCCGGGGAAAACCAAGGAAGTTTATTTTCCAAAATGATGTTCTAACACCTTCCCATGAGTTGGATTGCACCCAGGTCACACATGTGGGTCTCTAGAAGAAAATCAACAAATTTGCTCAAAATTCGCGGAATTTTCAAAATTCCATGTTTGACCTGGATTTGCGTGCACAAGGTGGAGAAAATCGAAAATTGGAGAAAATGGGTTTTTTATAAATAAAACAAATTATTTATAACCAAAAACATTTCTCGATATTTTCTTTGGTTCAAAAGTTACACGTGGGTCTTGAAGGCAGTTTAATAAAAAAACAAATTATTTATTTATTTTTTAATTATTTATTTTAATTTTAATTTTTTTAATTTTATTTAATTATTTATTTATTTTTAATTTTATTTTAATTTTTTTTTCTCAGAATTCTAGAATCTTGCAAAAAGAGCCAAATAGCCAACTTAGGGCACTATTTTCAAGGCGATGGGGTTGAATGAGACAAATATAAGAGAGGTTTTTGTGGAAAATATGACAAATTAGGTTCCCTTCAAACTATTCTCCACAATTCGCCAGATATGAAAATATCTTTGAGGCCAATTTGTTAAAATTATGCAATTTTTCAAAATTAAGGAAAATGACTTATTCACCTTGTAAATCTTGTAAATGGTTTAGTAATGGCCTGTGGGATAGGAGGTAGAAAAAAGAACTTTTGGTATATTTTGTAAAGAATACTTTGTTCATGAGATTTCATAATGACATTTGTATTGACGCTTGAACTTTAATACAATCTAGGTGCAGCGTTAAGTTTTATTGTGAGTGTTATGGTTATGATTTAAATTTATTCTCATTGAATTAATTTAACTTGCTCCAGGAGTGCAAAGGGCCCACCACACCTGGAACAAGTCTTCCAACTAGTCTAGATCTTAGGACTGTGCTTGTTTAACTAGTTAGTAGTGTGAATGTTATTTGGAAAATTATCACTTAAGTTTCTAAATTGCTAGATCCATTTTGTACTTGAATTCATATTCTGGTTTCATAGATCTGAATTGACAAAGGTGAATTTTTTATCTCGTTTGATATAGATCAATCAAGGTCTTGCTAGGTAATGATTTTTGCGTATCATTGTTTCCTTTGTGAAATCTGGCCATACAAAAGCATTTATGAAATATTGTTCATTTGAGTTTACAACTGGAATTTGGGAAAGAATTCAAGGAGTACTTTGTGTGCTTCTGAACCTTATAGTGTCACTTTTGCATATGAATTTTCAAACATATCTAGTTTCACATTCCTTTGATTGCAGACTAAATATGATGAGAAAATGGTTGAATTATCGTTGAAGTTTGGTGTGCGTTGATAAAAGGTTTTCTGAGTTTTATTGTGGTGTTAATTTCATATTTGACTTTCCAAAGTTTTGTTAAAATAACATTGATTTCAAATTTTATTTTCCTGAGTTTTGTTGTGACAGTGTTAGTTGATGATTCGATTTCCCTTCTATTATGATAGTTATGGTTTAAGTTTCGATTTTCTGAGTTCTATTATGATAATATTAATTCCAGATTAGGTTTTCTTGAGTCTTTAGATTAAGATTCGACTTTCCTGAGATTTCTTAAAATAACATTTGCATTGAATTTATTTGGTGTGGAAACGAATAGAGGTATGCATTTTGCTTATGTGTGACCCGGGATTTAGGTCTAGTGTTCATGTTTTTAATTATAATAGGATTCTCTGTTTTGATTAGCGTTAGAGTGTGTTAATTGAATTTTGCTTTTATTTGACATGGTTGTAATTTTGTAAGTAGTTTATGAACATTTCGTAATTAGTGTGTCAGTGTGATTTCATTTTCAAGTGTTTCGAAGAATAATTTGTTTGGTTTAGTTTTTAAGCTCTAAGTTATAAGGGTAATCTGTAGCAAACATTTCATAGTTACAATTTCTTTTCTTAAAGAAGTGATTCCTCATATGCTTAAATGTAGTGACAAGTAAGAAGTGAGGTTTAGTGAGTGAATTCTTTAAGATTTGGTAAGTGATTCCTTTAAATTTTTGTGGGTGAGTTCTTTAAGTATTGAGTTCTTTAGGTTAATAGACAGTGTGATATTTCTAAAGTTTATTGTTTGAATTGCAGTTAAGTTTTACTTGCATTGAGATTAAGTTTGATTGATTTACTTTACTTATATTGGGATTAAACTTGTTTATTTGCATTTTGTACTTAATTCAAAAATAGGAATTTGATGTTAATTTAGCTTAGATGCTCTAATCTTGTGTTTCCTGCACTTGTGCCTCTAAGTCTTATGACCCTGGGTTGATAATTTAATGTTGGAATTATAACACATATAATCTCCCCAACATTTTTGGCGTCATTCCCACAGAGGTGCAAAAAGGATTAGAGCATTGTTTCTTTCACAAGTTTTCGGTTTGATCTTAGTTACAGGGCAACTAGAGGGCGGAGTTGACAGTAAGACATGAGTGAGGAGCCATGCATCTGCTTTGGTTCAGGGTCACTCCAAATTTTGGTTTTCTAAGTAAGCGAGGATTTCAAGTTTAGTAAGTTTTATTGCAATTAGTTGTTTATTCATTTAGATTAAAATTCAAGCTCTTTAGAGAAAAAACATTTTTGGGGTGTTGTAAGAACTCCTTTGTACTGATCCATGTTGTGAGACAAGGATCATCAACCAGCAGGAGAAATTCAAGAATGATTGAGAGCTTGAAGAGTTTCCCTCGAAGAAATTTCTCAAATCCTAACAATAGCTATGGTATTTGCCTCTCAGGGAGAGTTCATCCTAACTACATTCAGGAAATTATCTATCCCTCCACAACCAGAAAAAGAATTGTAAGTCTCCCTTGATTCCTTCTACCTATCTACCAAGGATATTTAGAAATCATGTACCAAATCCGATGGGGAGTATCCAGGTGAACTTGAGATTGAGGAACTCTCACCATGCCCAGCAGCAAGCCTTGTATGCATTCCAGAGACCAATTATCCAAGTTTTCCTGGCATGACCGAGGAGGACTTTCAGAGTGGTTCAAATGAAGAAATGGGCCAATACCATCAGGATTACATCGAGCATTGGTTCCAAATCACAATCCATTCAAAGTACCACTCTCATCTTCAAATACTCTTTGTATCACATCTTTCAAAGTTGTTGATTTTTCATGCTCATGTATATTCTAAATTTTATATGTTAAATCTGAGCATGAATATATCCTTGTACCTGATCTGCACATGGCTTCATTGGAAATTCTCTTTCACTTGAAGGAGGACATATTTTCTCCAGTATAGTAGGAAAGTTAGTATTGTAAATAAATAAATGAAAATAGTAAAGAGAAAAATAAGTCCTTTTGTGAAAACCATCTTGTCTGGCGCAACTGCGCAGGGATTTTGCTTGAAAACTAGGTAACTAGCAAGCAAGGTTTCCAATAAAGTTTGTAAATTTGTATGAGTTCTTAAAATCATGTATCTTTCAATTCATTATGTCTTGTACTCATGTTGGTTGATGTGGGATCCCTTAAGGCCCACCTACCAACAAGCCTTGTCCCATCGACATCAAAAAATTATCTGGGACAAAGGTTAGGGTTAGATAAGGTACCTGGGAGCCTGCATGCCTTAATGGGAGGTATCCTTGTCATTTACTAAGGAAATAGATCAATGTTTCTTGGTGGATGAATTATGGAATCCATTCGAATTCGAAAAAACCATTCATGGCTAGTAGAATGTACCTAGTGCCTTGATTCCCATTGACATCAAAGGTTCGATATCTCGCATTGGTTAATGACATCCTCAATGGTCGGTAATCCAATGATTATTTCTTGTGTTCGACATCGACACCATTTATTCACTATGAAATATTGCACACGAGTGTGTAATAGTTGAAGACTATATGGTTTTGTGATCTCAACACAGATTTGTAGCAATTTGGATTTTTTGTATCACCATTCCCATTATCATTTGCAGCAACATTCACCTTTCCTCAATTGTTTGGGGACATACAACAAATCAGGCATGGGGGAGAAGGGGACCTTCAGTTCATCCTTCATCCTTCATTCTTCTTCAGCAGATCAGATCAACAATTACATCAGCTCCATCCAGTTCATCCTCTGCTTCATTTTGTAGCTCCGAGCACATCAACAACAAAGGTAAAACTTGAGGTAAATTTGGCTTAAGATTATCTAATTCATTAGAAGATTAAAGAAACTTAATGATTCACAACTTCTAATTCCATGCATTTCATATTTTCATAAATCATTGTCCTTCTCATTTCCTTCCATTCATTACTCATAATAAAAAGACTTATACTCTGATTACAAGACCATGTTAAAAGCAAATCCTTATGAAAGCAGTCTCTATAGTGTATTCTCCTAGCATTCTATTCGTAGGATGAAGTCATTGCTGCCATGAAATGATAAAGGAAATCACCTATAAACATTGGCCTTGCGATGACAGAGTATGCAAGAACCCATCCACATACTTACCATCTCCATCACCACCTCATTTCATTCATCATCTCTTCCTCATCCATCCCTTTCTTGTCCTCAATTTGTATTTCTTAGTAAATTAGTGTGATATATTAAATGTGTGAAGTGCTGCTCCACAAGAACCAACACCTTCAAATATTAAAGCAATGTTGTTCCACAAAGAACCAACATCTACAAAATGTTAAGAATCTGTTAATGAGCAAGGGATTTATTTGCATGAGGACATGCAAACCCTCAAGCATGGGGGGATGTTGGGCCTCGAATATGACCATTTTTCCATCGCACAATACCACTATTTCATAACCTAAATTCTGATATTTTTAACTCATTTCATACCATAATTCCACAACTTGCCGTCAATTCACATCTTACACCTTGTGGCTGATTATCATTAGTTTTCTTAGATTTTCTATGATTAGAGATGATTTAGTCATGGTTTACTAATGACGATTTTTGCTAAGTTCATTTTCCATAGGGTTCCATTGCAAAAATTCTTCAGAAACCAATTAAACTAGTTGCTATAGGTTGAGTACGGAATAAATCCCTGTAGGTGAAAATACCCAATTTCGAGCTTCGACATCTCGGCACACTTCCGAGGAAACCAAAGAAGGTTATTGTCCAAAATGATGTTCTAACACCTTCCCATGAATTGGACTGCACCCAGGTCACACATGTGGGTCTCTAGAAGAAAATCAACAAATTTGCTCAAAATTCGCAAAATTTTCAAAATACCAAGTTTGACCTAGATTTGCGTGCAGATGGAGGATAATCTAGAAACTATGAGAAAATGGGGTTTTTAGAAATATAAAATATTATCTATAACCGAAATCGTTTCTCAATATTCACTTTGGTTCAAAATTTACACGTGGTTCTCTAAGGCAGTTTCATAAAAAACACTGTTTTTTTTCAGAATTCTAGAATCTTGCAAAAAGAGCCAAATAGCCAACTTTGAGAACACTTTGCGAGGCAATGGAGTTCAGTGAGACAAGTATAAGAGAATTTTTGTTGTTGAAAATATGACAAATGAGGTTCCCTCTAAATTGTTTTCTGAAATTCACCATGGTTTCGAAGATATGCAAATATCCTTGAGGCCAATTTGTTAAAATTATGCAATTTTCTAGAATTAAGGAAAATGACTGATTCGCCTTGTAAATATTATAAATGGCTTAGCCATAGCCTGTGGGAGAGGAGGTATCAAAAAGAACTATTGATCTATTTTGTAAAGAATACTTTGTTAAGGAGATTTCAGAATGACATTTGTATTGATGCTTGAACATTAATACAATCCAGGTGCAGCGTTAAGTTTTACTGTGAATATTATGGTTGTGCTTTAAAATTATTCTCATTGAATTAATTTAACTTGCTCCAGGAGTGGCAAGGGCCCACCACACCTGGAAACAAGTCTTACAACTAGTCTAGATCTTAGGATTGTGCTTGTTTAACTAGTTAGCGGTGTGAATGTTATTTGGAGAATTATCACTTAAGTTTCTGAATTGCTAGATCCATTATGTACTTGAATTCATATTCTGGTTTCATAGATCTGAATTGACAAAGGTGAATTTTATTTCCCGTTTGATATAGATCAATCAAGGTCTTGTTGGGTAATGAGTTTGGCATATCACTGTTTCCCTCGTGAAATCTAGCCATACAGAAGCATTTATGAAATATTGTTCATTTGAGTTTACAACTAGAATCTGGGAAAGAATTTAAGTTTATACTATGTTTTTGTCTTAACCTTATAGTGTCACGTTTGCATATGAATGTTTAAACATATCTAGTTTCACATTCCTTTGATTGCAGACATCATATGATGAGAAAAGGGTTGAATTATCATTGAAGTTTGGTGTGCATTAGTACAAGATTTTCTGAGTTTTATTGTGGTGTTAATTTCATATTTGGCTTTCCTGAGTTTTGTTAAGATAACATTGATTTCAGATTTGATTTTCCTGAGTTTTGTTGTGACAGTATTAGTTGAAGATTTGATTTCCCTTCTATTATGATAGTGGTAGTTTAAGTTTCGATTTTCTGAGTTCTATTATGATAGTATTAATTCTAGGTTAGGTTTTCCTGAGTCTTTAGTTTAAGATTCGACTTTCCTGAGATTTGTTAAAATAGAATTTGCATTGAATTTCTTTGGTGTGGAAATGAATAGAGGTATGCATTTTTCTTATCAAAGTGGTTGATCCGTGTGACCCGGGATTTAGGTCTAGTGTTCATGTTTTTAATTAGAATAGGATTCTCTGTTTTGATTAGCATCAGAGTGCTTTAATTGAATTTTGCTTTTATTTGACATGGTTTTAATTATGTAAGTAGTTTATGAGAATTTCGTGATTAGTGTGTTAGTGTGATTTCATTGTCAAGTGTTTCGAAGAATGATTTGTTTGGTTTAGTTTTTAAGCTCTGAGTTATAAGGGTAACCTGTAGCAAGCACTTCATAGTTACAATTTCTTTGCTTAAATAAGTGATTCCTCATATGCTTAAATGTAGTGACTAGTAAGAAGTGAGGTTTAGTGAGTGAATTATTTAGGATTTGGTAAGTGAATCCTTTAAATTTTAGTTAGTGAGTTCTTTAAGTATTGAGTTCTTTAGGTTAATAGACAATGTGATATTTCTAAAGTTTATTGTTTGAATTGCAGTTAAGTTTTACTTGCATTGAGATTAAGTTTGATTGATTTACTTTACTTAGATTGAGATTAAAATTGTTTATTTTCATTTTGTACTTAATTCAGAAATAGGAATTTGATGTTAATTTAGGTTAGATGCTCTGATCCTGCATTACCTACACTTGCGCCTCTAAGTCTTACAACCCCAGATTGATAATTTAATGTTGGAATTATAACACATATAATTTCCCCATCAGGTTACGACTATAATTGTGCTACGACAAAGCTGTCTCGTAGAAGATTTTATTGTTATGTAGTATTTGATGAGGGTTTCTACCATTTATGGCTTGTATTTTTTTTTTAATGAAATTTTTTGGGCGAGGCCTCAACCTAGAGTGTTAGTTCCTTTTACTTAACTTATTTCCTTCAAGTCAGTCATTTATGCGTGTAATATTAGAGTTCTTTTGTCATAAGAATTTGTTAGGTTTTGAGAGAAAAGCATGCAACTATACCAACTCCGACAGTTCTTTCAAGATTCTTGTATATACATAGACTCTAGTTATTTTCTTATTCATGTATCAGTATTTTCATATATATATATATGTATATGTATATGTATATGTATATGTATATGTATATATATATATATATATATATATATATATAATGTGTTCAAACATTTTGGGAATCTGTTATGGTTTCGTAGATTTTTAATGCACATAAAGGCTGCTTTGTCAGATTGTTGTTTTGTATAATTTTATTCTATTTTATAATAATGATACTATAACTACCACAAACCCCTTCCCTCCCCTTTACCTTGTGTTCATACTTTTAACAATGGTTGTTGGTGTTCCAATTCATACCCTTGCTAGGTTAAAGGGAATGGGACAGTCCATGAGTTGCTAAGTCTCAGATTACCCCCACGACTAACCCAACCCTATTTCTATATAAATCTGCTTTAATATCATTCATCTTCACATAATAATGTTAACTGTTATTTACACAGATACATAGATACATCTATTAAACTTTTTGATATGCATACATAGTTATGTACCCAATTTTGTAGGATACATTTTCCAATATTCACTCAAAGTTATGTAATATTCATTTGCTAAACTCTATATTAGACATCCTTTGAAAAATGTACACAAAATTTACAGAGTACATTTCAATGAACATTTACATCACAAACTAGTACATTTCTTTTGTATAACCTATACTTATTTCCAAATTCAATTTGACCTTTCATCAACTGCAAGATAACCAAATGTGAAAATACTTATCTGCATTCTTCTCTAATTAAATACAAGATTACGGGAATTAGGATGTTCCTCCCAACCTGTGAGAACCAGAATCACTCTTGGTACTCCCCCCAAGCAAATTTCATACTTAGAAACAATTTTCCAATTTAAGCTAAAAGGGTTTTCCCCTGGACCACCTGGTCCCAACAAGCGTAAGTCACAGTATTTCAACAATTTCCACTGGCCAACCAACTCAGAATTTAGAAATTGGTACAATACCATTAACCTTTACAATGTCTTGTCAAAGGGTTACCAATAGTCTTCTCGCTCTCCTCAATGCCTCAGGTCACTCATACCCTTTTGGCCTTCTCCTCCATCGAGAAGGATTTCTTTTCCATGGAGAGCTAGCCCACAATTGTCTTCAACCGCTTTTTAGTATGAAACCTTTTCCTACATCATTTTTCTCGTAACTTGTAGCTAACCCCTCTCATAAAATTACATGCAATATTTTTTTTGAAATATATATATATATATATGTATTTCAAAAAAAATATTGCATGTAATTTTATGTTTACAACACATTCGTACTTTCTTTAGTTAGGTCTTTATTCTACTTCCAAATTGTAGTAAAGAAAAGTAAATTCTGAGAGTTACCCCAATAATTGAGGGGTATTACATCCCTCTTAACCATGGATCTGGATCAAATCTCTTTTTATATTTCAACAGTTGAAAAATGTTAATACCTAAAGTGATTTGATCCTTGATGTTATATCTATATATATATATATATATATATATATATATATATATATATATATAATTGTTTAAATTATATTTTTGAATGCATAAATGGACTCACGCTTGGATTGTGTAGAACTTGCAACTCCAACAAATATTTATTAGAATTAAAACAAAATTGACAAAACAATATACCTAAGAAAGAGCCAAAAAGTAGAATAGTGAGACTCCATGAAAGGTTTTAGCGAAAAGTGTTTATTTATTTCAATTTCTTTATACAATTTACATATAATGGATTTTTTTTAGACATTGAACTTGTTATTTAACATGAACATAGATAATTGACATTGAAATATTTTATTTATAATTTACATTGACATTTTTTATTCTTATTATTTTTTATAAATGTTACCTATCAATTTTATATTAAGGATTGAATGAATTACACATCCCTTTTTTATTAGGAATTAATTGAATCATATACTTTCAATTATTTTTTCTCTTTCAAGATTAAAATATTTGACCACTACCTTCAAAAATTGTTTGGAAATATATAATTTGGCCAAAATTGCTTGAAAATATAAGCTTTTTTAAACCTTTAATTACTTTGTTTCTGTCTAAAATCTATATAAAATTATGTTATTTCAAGTGGACATCTAAATATTTTATTTATAGATGAGAGTGAGAGATATGTTCACCACGTCTCTTTGATAGTCATAACAAAACTACCAATAGAAGATACACAACTATAACCCGATTATTGAAGTTTTATAATTAATTTAATTAAAACTAACCAAATATGTATATTCATTTTTATTTTTTATTATAATAGACACTATTTTTATTTATAAACAATTTATTTTATTTTAAAAGAGAAACATGTCAACTCAAAATTAAGCATATAAAAAATTACACATCTTCATCACATTGATTATGAATTGCACCATCAACCTTAAAATTTCCTCAATATATACAATACTATATTTTATACCCTCTTTATCCAATTCTATCAATGTTGTGTGAACTGCTTTCCTCTTGGGATTACCAGAGGCCTTTTGAACCATCTCATTAGGACTTTGCGGGAGTATCCTCTATCATAGCTAGCTCCTATGCTCTCTCCATCACATTCTAACACATTTTTTTTTTGTGTGAACTGCTTTCCTCTTGGGATTACCAGAGGCCTTTTGAACCATCTCATTAGGACTTTACGGGAGTATCCTCTATCATAGCTAGCTCCTATGCTCTCTCTACCACATTCTAACACATTTTTTTGTGCTCCTAGGATACTTTGTGGCTCTTGACATTGAGGTCCTCTATTAGTGGGATCCTGTGTCTGGTGCTTCACTTTCTTTGGGATCTACTCTATTCATGGGTCTTTTTTGCAAATGACATTTTCTATCCATCACATCATTATTGGTTACATTGACAGGATTCATGAGAATGAAAAAAGTCAGGGAAATACGGTCAAAATTAGAGAATTAATAATTTTAAAAACGATAAACCGGATAAAAATGTTTCTTTGTTTCCCTGACTAAATCTTGAAATGGGCAAGTACCTAAATGAGATTTTATTCTATCAACCTAGACAAAACGAAAAGCTGCTAACTGGATAGATAGATGACACCTATATACTAAAGAACACAGAAATATAAATATGCATGCCTACTGAGGGGGAATGAAGGGCACATCAAACACAGACATATAGAAATTGCATGCCTACTGAAGAAAGGGAGGGCTCATCGGATGTAAAGGAATCCGAAGGGGGTATTTTTAGCATATCAATTGCTTGGCTGATGCCCTCTCTCCGTGAAGGAAATAGGGCTGTCTCGGCTCCATCAAACAATGGGATAGTGCAATGTGCTTGCTGCCAACGTGATGGTAATAACCTAACTGTAGGTCAATTCTGTGTGAGAGGCCCGCTCCTTTCTTGAGTCAACCAACCACCGCATTGTCATTGCTAATGATTTGTTTAATTGGGGTGATGGTGAGTAAGGGCAACTACCCCAACCCAATCCGTAAAACCTATTCGAATAGAAGCAAACCCATTCATAATTCCAGCCAACAGACAACAACAAAGAAAAATAAGTAATGACATATATTTCAGCAGTTAGATCAGTTACCAATGAACAAGCAAGAATTGGCTCAACCAAAATTGTTTGAATTGGACCTAAAAAAGCCATTCAGATTCCATTTGAATGCATATACTGCTCCACTCTTAGGTAGTTGTAGTCGCCATGGTTAGGCCTAGCAGAAATGGAGACGGTGATGGAGAAAACGCAAAACAAAATGAGATATGCAGAACCGCCTCTACACAGAGGAGGAATGATCAAGTACGAAGTACCTTTAGAGGGAAAGAGCTAACCAGCCATATATTGGGTATTTAATGTCTTCATAGCAGCACGCTACTTAACGCGATAACACGGGAGCGGCCAAATTCGACATTAAATAATATTTGCCCGCTCCAGTGTTATCGGGCTAAGTGGCGTGCTGCTCTAAAGACATTAAATACCCAATATATGGCTGGTTAGCTCCAGCCCGTTTAGAGCATCATGCTAATTGGAGGGAAAACCAAAATTTGAAATTGTAGTTGGAGTAGATCCGCAATATTCCACCTGTCCATTTGATAGATCCATGTTATGTGACCACTAAAAATGCCGTCTGAGGAGAAGACAGAAGTTAGGTTAACACTGTTTGGACTAATATAATCGTTGAAAATAACAAGTTTATCAATGAGCCTTAAATGTATGGACGTTGTATATGTTCACTGATCCCATGTTTGTCAATGCGCTATAAATGCAGGGTCTTATATGCTCATTTTTAGATTTTGGGAGGCCAATGCAGGGTCTTATATGGTCATTTTTAGATTTTGGGAGGCCAATAATCCAACAACTAGTATATATAACCTTTGTACATTTATGACCCATAAACATAATAATTATTTGTCACCTCTAAAATCACACCAAAAAAATTTACTGGATCAAAAGAGTAATAGTCTAGAAAGAAGACTAACAAAAATGCAAAATATTTGGCTTTTAGCTTATGACCTTAATTAAGAAAATTTAAATAATAATTTTAAAATTTTAAAAACTTTCAAACTTTTCCAAAAACATGATGTGGTAATCTTAAAATATAATAAACTAAATAAAAGAAACTTTTCCATTTTCATGGGTTTTTTAAAATATTTTAACTATTAATAAAAAAAAAATTTCGTTTTTCATGATTTTTTTAATGTTTTTCATGATTTTATTAAATATTTTATTTTTCATTATTGATAAATCTCCGTTCCTCAATCAGAGAAAGGCATTCTCGCAAATTTGATTCATTCAGGATTTGATTTTGGCTGCTTCTTGTGTGGCGTCCCTGCATATGGCAACAACCTCCTGTGTTGCGCTGCTTCTTCTGACAATGGCCGCACAAGGCATCCACGCATTGGACTTCGTTGTCAACAACACGGCCGAGGGTAGCCACGGTGGGACGAGATTCGACGACGACATAGGAAGGACCAACGCCATCCAGATAATGGACGACGCCACCCAATTCATCTGGCAAACCTTCGCCGAGCAATTGTCCACCGACAGAAAGAATGTGCAGACAGTCACTCTGTTTGTAGAAAGCATGAGCGGAGTCGCCTACACGAGCAACGGCCAAATCCACCTGAGCGCCGAGTACGTTGCCAATTATCAGGGCGACGTAAAGAACGAGATAACAGGCGTTCTATACCACGAGATGACCCACGTGTGGCAGTAGAACGGCAACGGCACCGCGGTGGCGGGGCTGATCGAAGGCATTGCGGATTATGTCCGCCTCACTGCCGGCCTTGCCCCACCTACATGCGTTAAGCCCGGCAGCGGTGATAGGTGGGACCAGGGCTACGATGTGACTGCTTACTTTCTCCAGTATTGTGACAACGTTACTTCTGGTTTCGTGACTGGTAAATCTGTCGATGAGCTTTGGAATGATTACGGGGCTAATCACACTTTATCTTATACAAATGGAGTTGACAATAAAATGGTTTTCCTAGGGCCTAGATTGTCCATATTGAGTACTTTTTTATTGTTCATGTAATTTTTATACCTCTCTTTTCTATATTCATAATATATTTTTAAATATATATGATTAGTATTATGAATATATTTTTAAATATATATGATTTTCCATTTTGAATAGATTTTATGGTTTCTAAAGAATTTTTTATATTTTGATTTGATTAAATTATATAAATATAAAAATTAAAATTAAAATTAAATTAAATAAATTATAAAAACTTCACACACAAATTAATTAGTCTACACCTCATGGGTGGTAGAGATGTGTAACTTAATGTAAAGAATGTAATGTAACATTTTAGCTCAGTGAAAATAAAATAAAAATAACAACACAAAAATAAACTTATAAAAAATAAATAAATAAATGACTCATAGTATTGACCCAGTGTTCATGTGGAATATGACCTATTTAAGGGAGGAATTAAACTATCCTAGATCCATGTTAGTTTGATGTTATATTTAGATACATAATAAGTCGTAGAAAATGATGATGTTGAATCCATGTAACCTATAAAGGTAAAAAGTTTTTATGGATATGTTCAGGTTGGACATTTGTATGGATATGTTCTATGACTTACTCATTGTGCTCTTGGATGTTATTGAGTGATTCAAGAAGGCGTTTTTAAGAAGAGTAGGGTTAAGGAGGACTATGTAGGGTAGAGAACAATAGCTTCTTCATTCTATGGACTTTAATACAATAACTTTAATATATTTTCTTAATTTATGTGTAATAATGTGTTATATAAATAGAGCTTTGACAGATCTAGGATAGTAAGTTTATAAATGAATAAGCTTAACTATTAAGGTTAGCTTGGGTGAGGGGAGGAGGTGGGGAATTTTTTCTTATGTTGCAAATTATTTACATTGTATTAACAAAAATGGTTTACAAAGAGTACAAACACATAAGCATGGTGAGTCACGATCTAAAGGCTCCATAAAAGGATGTAGAAGGTAGACCATCTTCCCTAAGATGGGGAAACTAGATGGTTCGCCCATGGAGTAGAAGACTAGAACAGTCATTACAAATAGAAGAGACTGATAAGACCAAAACAAGAGAGCTAGGATGGGTCAATGAAGGAGAGCCCCAATTATTGTTCTAGCCATTACATATCGACAAGTAGACAAAGTTGGTGACAAAACATACTAACGACATAAACATAGACAAAGTGGATCTGGTCAAGTTGAGCTGATGCCACATGAACTAGGGAAAGCGCGGACTTCCTTCTACTGAGCTCATACCAGTGCCTCCAAGACCAAGAACCTCTGCACTACCACAACTAGTGACCACTTTTCTTCCAAGACCAATAACCTCAGTCCTTCTAGAATCAAAGGGGCCAACTTCAAGGTGTTCTTCGAAGATTTAATAGTCATAGGGACTGGGGTGAGGGGGACAGAGGCTGTCACTTGGAATTTGCACATCCATGGGACAAAGAGGGGTGTTTCACAAATCTCTAGTAAGGAAATTACACAAGGAAGAGCTGAGAGGAATAGAAATTAAGTCTGAGGGACCAAGGTGTTGAAAATGTAACTATTATCGGTCTTCATAATTGCTATTGTACTTCATCATTATGTATTTATTGTAAAATTGAAAAAGAAGAAAAAGGAAATTATTTTGAAGCATGAGTTTCATGCTCTTTTCATTTGTTCATTACGTCAAAGCCTCCATCAAAGGCTTTTAGGGTTTCCTTGTGTCATAATAATCATTTTCATATGTATTTGACTCTTCTTTCACTTTTGTATCATATAAAGAAAAAATATTTAGAGTCAAAAGAGTCATTTTACACCTCCTCACCAAGTTAGCCCTATCTTGATGAAGTCAGCCCTGATTAGGGCAATTCAACCCTATGGAAGTAGTATATATAGAAGGGGAATTCGACGTCCTTGCCATTCATTCACAACAAGTTTGATCTGAAGTAGAAGAGGACAAGAAAGGAGTGTGAAATCAAGAGGAAGGAAGACAAACTCAAGGAGAAGTAAAAAGACAAATTTTTGGCCATCTCGCTCTCTCGCACATGTGAGTTCTTCTAGGGCTTCTGGGTAATTGCAGGGGGAAAATTTTTTGATCTTACTGCATGTTCGAATTTTCGTTGCATGAGGGTCGAAATTTCAGTTGGAGAAGATTTTGAAGGGGTTCACCTTTGTTGACTTTAGCAGTGCTTGTATCCTTGGAAGGAGGGTTGACTTGGTGATTGGAGGAGGTCTTTGTCTTGGTCAAAAGCTCTTGATTGTATCACGTTGACTTGGTCCTATTAGAGAAAGAAGAGTTTGAGTGGGTCTTCCCCTAAGAGAGGGGTTTTGAATTTGCTAAGTGTTTACATCTCATGTCTCTTGTTCTTGTGATCTTCATGTATTTTTGATTTGGTAATTGCTTGATGAAAAATAACATAATAAAGAAATAAAGAATCGAACACATATCACAAGTAATTATAAAAAAAAAGAGGAATCAAAACCCTAATAACTACATGCATTCATTTCTCAACACAGTATCAGAGCTAAGGTGAAGAAAGGATTGTTTGAAGATCACTTTGTGGGTTATATTTTGAAGAAATTAATACTTGAAGAAAAGCACTCTTGAAAGGAATATTAGCAAGAATCCTTGGTATCAAGGTCATCTATAACATATCAAAAGGACTAAAATATGGAGGAATCTTTTCTGGACTTAGGGGTACATTTGATGATGACAATGTTTGGATCATTGATGTGTAGCATCAAGGCACATGATAGGAGAATGTGGAAAAATTGAAAGCATATTAATAGAATCATCATCTCATACAGTGGAGCTTATTGACAAGAAGAGTTATGTAGTCAAAGGCCTTGGATCTACTTCATTGGAACTAAAATATGGTGGAAAACTTCATTTGAACAAAATTCTCTATATATCTTCACCATGGATCTAGCAAGCTCTGAAAGGATCAATCCTCTTGAGATGTGAACCTATTTTAGAGTGTAAAAAAAAACATTGCACCTTGAGAGATTTGATCTCGATGAATTCTTGATAGATCCATGGTTAAAATTGATCTATTCTCATTCTATGTATAAATATATATACCAAGTTTGTTTTTTCATTGTTTAAATTGCATTTTTGAAAGTATAAATAGATTAGAAATCCCAAAATTGCTTATATATATCTATATATATATATATATAGAGAGAGAGAGAGAGAGAGATTATTTCACATATTTAATTTATGGATAAGAGAGAAAGTGGAATATTTTCACCACATCTCTTTGATAGTCATAATGACTACTAAAAGACAGAACACATAAAACACACATAACATATTGATACTCGGGTTATTGAAGTTTTATAATTCCTTTAATTAAAACTAACCAAACATGTATATTGATTTTTATATCTTTTATTATAATCGACATTATTTTATTTTTATAAAATATTTTATTTTTATTTTAAAATAAATATCTATCAACTCAAAATTAAGCATAGAAAAAATTACACATCTTCCTTATACTATATTTTAATAAATGAAATTATAATCAACACTAAATTTTCATCTATATACACGATCTTATATTTTATGTCCTCTTTAAAATTGAACTCCTTTCCTTCCCTGTGAGGATCATTGGAGGCCTTTTGCACCATCTCATGAGTACTTCACGATGAGTATCCTCGATCATAGCTAGTTCCTATGCTCTCTCTTTCACATTCTAACAATTTTGGGTGGGATCACTTAACTCCGTTGTAGTTTAACTAGCTGGAAGAATTGCCTAGAAAGTTATGGAATTCCGGTCATATTTAGAGAAAATCTGGCAAGGATTTTTGTAAATCCAAGTTATAATTGTTAAACTTCAAAATTTTTGGTGTCAACATTTTTGATGATGCTGAATCTATTTCCACCATCAAAAACATGATTCAAACACTACCTCTACAAGATTTTTTGAAATTTTTTTACCCGATTCCGGCCACTTTTAGCCATCAAGAAAATTCCTTGCCCTCGATTAGACAACTCCACTCCTTTGTGGCCTTTGACATTGGGATCTAGGTTTACGCTGTGCGTGGGTCCCTTTGGCAATGACATTTTCTATCCATCGAAATCATTGTTAGCTCCATTGATGGGATTCATGAGGATGAAAAAAAATCATAGCGAGACTGTCAAAATTAGAGAATTAATTATTTTAAAAACAATAAACCGAATAAAGATGCTCTTTGTTTCCCTGACAATATCTTGGGATGAAATTTTTTATATTTTTTATTCCATCAACTTACAGAAAACGAAACGCATCTTGGGATGAAATTTTTTATTCCATCAACTTACAGAAAACGAAACGCTGGGCAAGTGCCCAAATAAGATTTTATTTCATTAACCGAGACAAAATGAAGAGCGGTTAGAAATGGAAATTTTTTATTCCATCAACTTACACAAAACGAAACGCTGGGCAAGAGCGCAAATAAAATTTTATTTCATTAACCCAGACAAAATGAAGAGCGGTTAGAATTGGAAATTTTTTATTCCATCAACTTACACAAAACGAAAGGCTCGGCAAGTGCGCAAATAAAATTTTATTTCATTAACCTAGACAAAATGGAGAGCGGTTAGAAATGGACTGCACTTATATATTATCATTGGGAGTTTATATGAATTTATATTATATTAAGAAGAGTTTTTTTTGGTAGAATTTGTATAGGAGAAAATTTTGTTTAAGTGTTTTGAACTAGCTAGTATGATTCATTATGAGGATGAGATAAAGATGCAGATTGTGGTACAGGTTTAAATGGAAGGTGATGTAGAGATCAAAAAAATCATATAACAACTAGTTTATGAAAATTAATATTTTAATAATAATTATTAAGATCAAATAATGGTTAGTTTAAGAATAATAATTAAGAAAGATCCAAAAATGTAAAGATTAATAAGAAACAAACAACCCAATTCAACCAAATACAAAAAATAAAGTAAATAAATAAATAAGAATAAGGCCTTATTAATGAGTCAAGATCATGTAACAAAAATAATAATTAAAAGAGACTAAAATTAAAACAAAACAATCAAAAAGGAAAATAAAATTATTATTATTATTATGTTGTATAGACATAGAATATTTTACTATGTTGTTTTCTTAAGGAAAAAATATATTGATACAAGTATTTTTATCTTTAAAAATAATGTTATCTTTCTTATTATTAAATCAAAAGATACAAATACTTTTAACTTTCAAGTCACATTAAATTGCAACATCAATCATAAATCTACTAACTATAATGTGGCTGGGATTCTTGATGTTTTATAATAAATTTAATTAAAACATATTAAACATGAATATTTTTTTTGTTATTAATTTTTTTTTTTTTTAAGTTTAGTAAGACTCAACCACGTTTTCATCATGTACAATATATCACTCTAATTGGAGCGAGACAATTGAACTGATAACTTTTCTGAATCACTGTGTATCCAAGACTTAATAGAGATTTTTTTATTATAGTTAATATTATTTTTCTCGGTAGAAAATTTTTATTTTTATTTCAAAAATTATACCATTTTTAATTTTTTATTATAATTAATATTGCTTTTATTTGATTTTTATTTTAAAAGAAATAAATGTTCATAGAACTACACATCCATTTAACGGTAAAATTCACTCCATAACAAAAAAAGTTCTTAAAATGGATATTCAGCTGCATCTCTTATGTTTTTACTCATATTTATATTTCTATTTGAACTGTCCAAAGCTCGTAAAGATTTTTGATTAAATGCAAATAAAACACCAGGAAGCCAAAATTCATATTTACTGGACCCTGGATTATCACCGTCACCCCTCTGATCACTCAGTTTCCATTTCCCGCTTAGCAGTGAATGAAGAGATTTATGCATATCCATATTTATACCAGCAGAGAAGCATGGATGCACAGCGGCAGATTATGTAAAACCTTGCGCGCTGCTCTTCACGAGATTCGAACAGCGGCAGATTATGTAAAACCTTGCGCGCTGCTCTTCACGAGATTCGAACAGCGGCTGGTGAAAAAAGACCTGCACGGGGTTGACGATAACTAGGGCAAAAATAACAGTTCTCTTGTTGTCTTTCTTTTTGCTGTTGCCGTGGCTGTGTTTGTTAGGCAGCTACACAGGTAGACTACGGCGTAGCTATATTACCGCAGACAGTATACGGGGCACTATAGAGTATACAGTATACCTATCCACAGTATATTTCCAAAAGAAAAAATATAATGCAGTTTTCAAAAATATTTATAAATTTGTTA
This sequence comes from Pinus tabuliformis, assembly GCA_031772625.1. Taxonomy (NCBI): domain Eukaryota; kingdom Viridiplantae; phylum Streptophyta; class Pinopsida; order Pinales; family Pinaceae; genus Pinus; species Pinus tabuliformis. Next base: position 811,062,353 of record CM062806.1, on the reverse strand, counting down.
GTAACAGAAATTTTGATAAAATAATGGAAATTTTAGTAAGATTATCATAAAAATTTTTATGATACTGAATTTCCACCCTATAAAAAAACTATAATATTCTAATTTATAAAAGAAAATTAGTTAACATTAAAAACACAGACTTTCATTAAATAAAATAAAATAAAATTGTACTAATTACATGGTTTTGTCAACCGGTTCATCCCTTCAATACTACATATACAAATTAATGCACAGTTCAATCTATATCCTATCTGCTATAATATTTCTCAGGTCTCTATAACCGTTAACAAAAATAAACATCACACAGTGATAATAAAAAAAAAAGAAGAAGTAAGAAGAAGATTTGGACAGCACTGGTAAAGAAAACAAAACCAATATAGGAATATTTATTTTAAGTCTGTTCTTTTCCATCTTAATTACGGCAGACAGTATATTGTAATGTAGTTATATGGGTGGCAATTTATTTCAGAAAATAACGATAAGTACAATAAGAGTAAGATTATAATTTATTTTCCAAACAGGATTGTTCGGTAATAATATTTTTGGTTTTTAGAAAATAATAATATTAAATTAATACTATTTTATAATTTAGTGTGATGTGTAATTTAGTGTGATATGTAATTTGGTGGATTTGTTATCAAAGTTGAAATGTTGCTTATATAGGTTTAAATATAATTTTAAAAAATTTAAAAGGGGCCAGTGTGATTTGTAATTTTGTTTTTCCCTTATTAAAATTGAAATTTTGCTCATCTCAACCCAAATATAAATTTAAAAAAAAATAAAAATAAAAAATAAATTAAATAACTATACAAAATATTTAAATAATGTAGATTCATACAAAAATTTGCATGGGAAGAAATTGGATCCCTCTAGGCTCAGGGTAAATCCATATTTAAAATTCTAGGCTCATGTTAGATCCATATTTAAATGAATCTATGCTTGTTTAAAGTTAAATGAAAAGTTATAAAATTTATAATAAACGGAAAATTTATTTAATAAATTATAGTTAAATAAAATTATTTAAGAGTAATTTTTGAGTAGAGAGGTTCATTATACAGCCCAATAGGATGTGTTCGTGTTATCAAAATTGAAATCAAAGTTGAAAATTCTGTTATTAAAATTGAAATTTAGCCCATGTACTCCAAAATATTTTTCTTTTAAATAAAAAATTTGAAAAAACAAAATAACTGTATAAAACATTTAAATAATGTCAGCTCATAAAACAAATTGCACATAAAGAAAATTGGATTCCTCTTGGCTTATGTTAGATCCGTATTGAAGATGGATCTATACTGGTTTATTAAAAATAAATATTTTTGTTTATGAGACAGCTTATGTGTTTATAGCTGAGTGAAGAAGTATTATGTAAACTATAAGATTCAAGGTTTATATTTTTCCCATAAAAGACAATTCAATTGGCTATAGTTGATTATAGTTTCCATATGAAATATTATGTAAATTATATGGTTCAAGGTTAAAATCCCCATGAGTTAAGCTAACAAAATCCCATGAAAGACAACTCAACTTACAATAGATATGTTATAAATCTCATACAACTCAATTTACAATAAATATGTTATAAGTATTAAATTGACCAAAAGAAAACAAAATATTTTCAAAATTACATATTAAATATTATATTAATTAGTTAAAATTAAAAATTTGGCTAATTCCTACTTTATACAGAAAATAAATAGATCACATAAGCTTGAATACTGAAAATAAAAATGTTATAAAGTATTAAACTAATCAAAAGCAAACAAAATATTTTCAAAATTATATATTAAATATTATATTAATTAGTTAAAATTAAAAATCTGGCTAATTCTTACTTTCTAAAAAAAGAAGATGAGAAAAACTTGAATACATAAAATAAATATGTTATAAAGTATTAAACTAACCAAAAGCAAACAAAATATTTTCAAAATTACATATTAAATATTATATTAATTAGTTAAAATTAAAAATATAGCTAATTCCTACTTTATATCGCTAATATTAAATCATTTTATTAATACATGAATATGTATAAGTTAATAAAATTAATAGTTTATTGAAAATTTGTCGAGTCGAGAGGCTCATCCTATAGCTCGTTGTGATGTGTAACTCTCTCCATGCGTCATTGAGTTGAGAGGTGCGTAACTATGTCTGTCCCTTATCAAAGTTGACGTCCCTTATCAAAGTTGAAATTTTGTTCATGTTGGCCCAAACATAAATGTTAAGAAATTTAAAAGAGGCCCAGTGTGATGTGTAATTCATCAAAGTTGAAATTTTGCTCATGTTGGCCCAAATATAAATTAAAAAAATAACTATACAAAATATTTAAATAATGTAGGTTCATAAAAAAAATTGCATGTGAAGAAATTAGATCTTTCTTTGTATTTAAGATGGATCTATGTTGGTTTAAAGTTAAATGAAAAGTTTTAAAATTTATAATAAAGGGAAAAATTATTTAATAAATTATTTTAAATAAATTTATTTAAGAGTATTAGGTTATCAAATTTGAAATTTCCGCCAATTTTTTATTTTTTAAATATAAAATTTAAAAAATATAACTATACAAAACATTTAAATAATGTCAGATTATTAAAAAAATTGTACTTGAAGAAATTGGATCTCTCTTTCTCATGTTAGATCCATATTTAAGATGGATCTATGTTGGTTTATTAAAAGTAAATAATTTTGTTTATGAGATACCATTTATGTACTTATAGTTGTGTTACAAAGTATTGTATAAACTATGAGATTCAAGGCTCAAAAAATATATTTTTCCATGAAAAACAATTCAATTGGCTATAACTGTCATATAAAATATTATGTAAATTATGAGATTCAAAATTAAAATCTCCATAAATTAAGCTAACATAATCCTATAAAAGACAACTCAATTTACAATAACTATATTATAAAGTAATAAACTAAACCAAAATCAAACAAAATATTTTCAAAATTACATACTAAATATTATATTAATTAATTAAAAATAAAAAAAATGACCAATTCCTACTTCTACATGTACCGCTAATATTAAATCATTATATTAATACATGAATATGTATAAGTTAAAAAAATGAATAATTTATTAAAAACTTGAAATTCTTAGTTTACAATATGTATACACAAATTTGTAAAGAAGAATCCAAAGGGTCCATTTAATAAAAAGCTTATAAGATTTAAGTGTCTTTAATTTATTTATTTTGTAGAGTTTAAATTTTGATTATAAATATAAAAAATTTAAAAATTATATAATTCAAAGTTTATAAATTTTTAATTAATTTAAATATTTAAAATATAATCTAAGTAATAATTATTTAAGGTTAATTTTAGTGGTCAGTAAAATATATTTTTTATTTTGTATTGAAAATATTATTAGTGATATAATTGGTTAAAATGGTTTGATAAATATTGTTGTAATATTTCATGTTTATAAATAAGGTTATATTGATTTCCAGTTTTATAAATGCTTAAATAAATATATTTATAATCAATATATTATAATAAATAAAAAATTTAATTTAATAAAAAAACAACTTAATTTTTCATTATTATTATTATAAAATATTTATTAATATTAAATAAAACAATTTTATCATCTATAATCCACCAATAACCCCACTCCTAAGTATATTGGTGAACAATTTTATTAATAAGTATATTTGTGAACTGGAAATCTATTGAATAAAACTAAGTTAAATATAATATAATAAATTAAAAAAATCAATTTAATAAAATAACAGTTTAATTTTTCATTATTATTGTTAGTTTTTTTTTTTTAATATTAAATAAAACAATTTTATCATTTATACTCCACCAATAACGCCTCCCTTCAAATTTAACTAAACCCATACCAACCAAATGGGTTCTAACAAATAAGTCACAATTGTATAAAAGTATTGTTTGGCAACAAATTTGAGACCAAAGTTCAATTATCACATTATCCACATCCCATTGTTCTAGAGAAACCACAAAATTCCAATCCAAACCAAATATCTTTGACCACCCTGTCGTCTTTCACGAATTTGATTCATTGAAAATTTGAGTTTGGCTACTCTTTTGTGTGGCGTCCCTGCGTATGTCAAGAGCCACCTGCACCGCTCTGTTTCTTCTGGCAATGGTGGCGGGGGGAGTTTTGCACATGGAGCATGGGCAAATAATATGATAGCCTTAAGCTTTGTCTATACATAGAATCTCCTTTGCAGAGAAAATAATTGTGTTAAACCATAAAAGTAATTTACTAGATTACAGACATCAAGCCTTTTCATATAACTTTTCTTTAGAGCAAGAAATTTTGTTTAACCATGATATGGCTCGTTTACTTTAATTAAAAGGATAGAAAACAAAGAGTTTAGTGAGGGTTCACATCACTTTGCAACCTTGTTAATAATTTATGTTTTCTTCAACAAAGTCGAGAGTAATTCATTGATTAAAAAAATAAAGTTGATTTTATTTTTATATTAAACAAAGCATTATCTCTAGAGGTACCTGCGTGCAATTTTTCTCCTATTGTGATAATTTTGAATGAAAATGGGAGACAAATATAGGAAAGAAAACTTAAAAAAAAAAATAAGGATGAAGATATTATTCTCCAATAAATAATAGCTCACAATGGCTTATGCTTAATTAAGTATTTAGGAAATTTTTGTGACGAGGGTGGTTGGTTTGGAAGGCAATCCGATTACTCTTGAGTTTGAGCTTTGTTTTCTTACAACTATGGATGGAGGTTGTGGATATGTGTGAAGGTTTGGGTGAGGAAAGAGGGCAGGGAGTTTTTAAACATGAGGTGGAATTTTTATTTCAAGTGAATAAGATATATTTGTCATTTAACACTGTGGCAAACGATCAGAAGGTGGTGTCTACTCTGAGTAACTAGGGTATTTCTCATGCTAGTGATGAACCAAGGGTTATGTTCTATCTTTTGAATCACTTTTCTTTGTAAACTCCAGTATTGACCTTTGAGCGTGAGAAGGTTCCACAAAACCCTAGTGGTGCCAAGAATGAGAAGTGGGGAACTTTTGGCATGCTCACGATATGTGTTTAGGAGGGTTGAGCATACAAGCCTAAGAGTGTTGGATAGTACTAGAAAGACGAGTTGCATTGGTCCAAAGTGAAATTTCTAGAGGAAGCGGTGAGGGGTAAAAGATTTTCCAAAGTTTTGAGAGCTTGTGTTGAGAAGCCAACCCTTACTATGGGATGCGACATAGACATGGGTCAGGTGACCATTCTACAGAAAAGTGTGTTGGTGGGAAAATTCAATTTTTTCATCCCCAATAAGGAGCAGATTCTAAACTGGTTGTCCCAAACTTGGAAACCACTACTCAATTATGCACTCAACATATATATGCTCATGAACAGCTAGCTTCAATTTCACTTCATGGAAGAAAAGGACCTTGAATTGATCCTCAAGAAGCCCTGGGTGATAGGTCGTGACAATGTTTGGCTCCAAAGAAGTCATGTTGGTTTTAACCCCTTCGTGGAGAAACCCAAGTCACAAAATCTAAAGGTTAAATTGGAAAGTTTTCCTCTAGAGCTCAAGAATCGATAGATTGTTGAAAAAGTTGCCAACATCTTTGATATATTCATATGTTTTGATGATTTGGCTTTGGTTGCATTCAATAAAAGGATTCTATGGATCCTGGTAGAAATGGATGTGTCCTTAGGAATCCCTACAGAGATAGAGATTTCTCAAGGTGATAAATTGTTATGCCAACTCTTGGATTTATGGAAAGTCTCATTTTGATGTTTGCATTGTCATTAGCTAGGCTATTTAAAACCCAACTACTCAGCTACTCTGGGTAAGGGTTAAAAAAATAAGTTATTCCTTGACTCTAATATTAGTTAGGAACCTTTTATGGTTTTTGAAGATAAAAAGGTTGTGTCTGGAACACCAAGTCTTTCTAATTTGGGTTTGAGTTTACAAAGCTTTTGCTGTGCTCAGAGTGAGGAAGTTTCTTCAATGGGTTGTCAAGAACAGTTGGCCCCTCTAGTACGGGGTTCCCTTCCCTCATTGGCGATTACTTATTTTCTTGAAGTGAATGTTGTTGTTGACTTAGAGGAATAAAACTATGTTAGAAAGAGATGGAAAAGCCCAACAAGGTCTCAAGTGAGATCCAAGATGTCGGTTTCATATTTGATTTGGGCACTTAGGAGGAAACCTTGACTCATCCATTAGTTGTGAGGACCAAGTACTTGTATGTTATAACTCCTCACTTTTCCATTAAGGAGGGAGACTTCACTATAGTATTAGCATTAGTTAGGGATGAAAATCCTAAGAGGATTTCGTTCTCTATGATTAGGGATGTGTCTACTCTCAAGGGTTTCACTATAGTTGGACTTCTTATTCGCTCTGGGCAAAGGAACCCCAAATATGCCTTTTGTTTCTGAATTTAACACAAGTAGCCACTAGAGGTTCAAAAGGTGTCTTACAATAGATCAAATTTCTCGAATCTTAGTGTCCACTACCTATTCAAGGAGAGTAGTGTTGGAGCAGGATTGAGTGAATCCATTTCGCTATTATAGCCTATCACATCATATGTAGTTGTTTATGTTCGCCAAGGAACTCTAATACCAACGAATATGGTTATGGCTATGGATACAATTTTGGCTTCTGGTATATTAAATGCATCTAGAAAGAATGCAACTATTAAAGTACTTGCTAGGTCCAATCGTGATAGAATGGCAACTGCTATTGAAATGACAATATTCACATGGTTTTAGTATTAGTATCCTTTTATCTAGTTTTTGAGTTTGTCTTTCATACCAACTTCTATTATTGGGCTTAACTATGACTTGAAGACCCCAAAGTTTGAATTTATATTTGATGGAAAACCTTCATCGTTCGAGTATCCTCACCCAATGATGCCTCCAAAAATTGTTGATCATAATGTTGGCATTGATGTCAAATGGGCAAGGATGGCATATGCATGGTGTGTCAAGTTCAGGGGGAGTCTTATGGTTGCTGCAATCCTTGATAAAGAACCAACATAGTAACAAGATAAGTAAAGAAGCTATAAAATATTATAACTATGGTGGTTGGGAGTCCTAGGATGTGAAGTAATTTCTTCCTTCGGATATCAACTCAAATGTTCTTAGAACTGTCATAATTGGAAAGTGATCAAAAAGAGCTTTCTAATGGTGTGTTGAAGTCCAAAAAATTCCTCCAAGATCAAAATATATGGATAGTCAAAGTTACTAGGTCAAAATTCAAACTTGATGACATGGCCATGGGCCCCACAACATGGTCAACATATAGGTGGAAAATGCAGCCATGATGGCATGAAGGAGGACCAATAGAATCTCAGGAGGTATAGCAGGTGGGTCTCGTCCGAGAAACGTCACCTTGGAATTTCTTCCTCATGAGTTGCAATGGTATCGTAGGTTGAAGCATTTGAGGAAATAGTCCCAAGGTGAGGTGAAAAGATGAGTTGGAATAAGAGCATAGATGGACCAATGAAAAGCTCAAGAGGGAAAGTGCATGGTCCCCCAGGGCACACATAACGCTAGAAGGTTTTCCTTGGGAGCTTCCGAAGGAGTCTAGCACCAAAGTCCCAGGGATCGGGGATTCTGAGGTTAGCTAGTGCGAGAGAAAAGTGGAGAACCAATATAAAATAAGGAAGGTTCATGCAAGGGACCCCATGAGACACACCACCCCTAAATGTTTTCCCTAAGATTTTCAAAGGGGTATGATGTGAAAAGTTATAAGGAGATGGATCTGAGGGATAGGAAAGTACCTATTAAATGATGAGAAGCAAATTTTTATTCCAGCCTTAAATTTTATAAATAAATAAATTCATGGAAAATCAAAGGCCTCATACCCCCTCTCCTCCATATTGGTGACATGACACAAGGAAACATGGTGCATTCTAATTGCGTGACAGAGACAGGTGGATGCAGAGGTGGTAGCAATGGTGGTAGATGATGTAAGAAATTTATAGGTTCAATATGGCATCAACATGATGTAAGACATGGACATGTGGTAGTCCAGGATAGCGACACATGACATGCAGATTTGGTACTTTCAGGTGGTGAAGTGGGTCAAAAATGAATAACACATGGAACCACCTAGAGAATGACACATGGTAGTTGGAATAGGTAGCAAACATGTTAGCATGATGGTAGGGATACATCATTTCTAAAGATTCACCCTATAATCTACGAGGGTGCATAGGAAGAAATATCTAGGGAGATAGCTCTGAGATACTATGGCAGAAGAGGTGGCATCTAGTTGGAATTACAAATCAGTAAGCGATGTGCAAGTGGTTGGCATGTGGACCCACATGACATGCGATCTTGGAATTTATTCCCAAGAGATTTTGTTGCATCTCTATTCAAAAATCCCAGAGTGATGAGGCAGTCGAACAGGATCACATGGGAGATATGCATGAGATGGCGTAACATTGAATCCTCACTATTATTCAATTGGCTCATATTTGTTGTCGATGTCCCATTAGGTCACCTCACTCTAGAGGTTACTCCCTAGGAGTTTTCATTGTGACGCAGTGGGGTGACTAGGCATTGGGACATGGTGGCAAGAACAAGGCAGGGAACAGTTAGAAGGTGGCAAAGCCACATATTCTCGGAAGGTTATAGAATGGTGTAAGAGTGGAAAAATGTGGACCCACCAAGACATGTATCCCTGGAGATCTTACCTAAGAGGTTTTAAAAGGTGCATCATTGGGAATCACTAGGGTAATGAATACGAGGGACAAAGAAATTTCCAACATTTGATGGTTTCATCAATTAGCCAAACATGCACCCACGGACTAGTTTTACAAGGTTTTTGTGTGTTAAGTGACCACGAGATTTCAAACGTATTTCAATAAAGGGGACTATGGGGAGTACAAAATGGCCTTTGGGCTATGTGATGAAAGGCATTGATGGATTAAACTTGTGGGCATATGAAGTTTGAATTGGTTGGTAACTATTTTAGCCCATGTGGTATAACCGGTAGTTATGCCATTTTCGAAGGTGCATTAGAGTTGGAAAAACTCTACCAAAACCTGTAAATGTCATAATTGTCTCAAAGATTTATTACAGAGCAACAAGAAGGTCATGGAACTTAGTCACTCACACAAAGGAATTAAGGCCAACAACATGGCAATGATTGAATGTGTTGATTAGAGTTAATGAAGTCGATGGTTTTCATTGCTATAACATCAGCCACGTCATCTTGTTGTACAGGTGATAGTGAAATAGAGCCATCTTGTGTAATTATGTCCTCTGATATCATGTTGCATTGTTTCTCGTATGTATGCTCTGATGTAATTAATGTATGTTCTCGAACTATGTGAATTAGCTAAAGGAAAGAGTTTCTTTTATGGTGTACACTTGGATTTGTTGTGTTGTGTGGTGTTGATGTTGAAGTAGAAGTAGAGAAGAGTGTGTGCGTAGATGAGGAAGGTGCAAAGAAGAGTGAAGCTGAGTGAAGTAGAGCAGAGAGGAAGGAGTTGTATAAGATAGTATATTAGGTTCTTTATGCCTTTTTGTAATAGAAGTAGGGCAATGTTCTTAGTCTAAAAATTGTATTAAAGATAATGCAATTGGTTGAAGTAGGTTATGACCTGCATTTATAAGAGGTTGGACCATTTTGGAAAGTTTCCACTTGCTAATATGAAGGGGGTTGGGGCCTCCCATGAGTGGGTTCTCACAAAAAAATTGATGTAGTTGAGTAGGAGCTCATATTACATCATAATAACAAACAAATTGGTGTTTTTTCCCTTTTGGGTTTCCACATTAAATATATGTGTCCATTTGTGTATGTTACTCATGTTTTTTGTGTGTTGATGTGAATGGTTTACATTGTTTCTTATGTATTTAGCTGTGAAGGTTCACATGAGTGATTTCAAATTTAAAAGGGAAAATAAGAATTATGATTAAAAGTTAAAATTGGCATTAATTACTGATTCATCTCCCCTCTCAATAATTTCATTCCAACAATTGGTATCAAAGCCTGGTTCCTTCAGGAACAATTTAGCCACTAGAATGTAGATCTATAAGGAATCAGGTATATACAAGATAATTATGATGCTTACTTAAGTAGGATACTATTCTTTGATGGGACAAACTATGTTTTTTAATTTGGGACAAAGGCCTATCTCATGTCCCTAGGGGTAAATATTTTGAGATCTATAATAGTTTATCATGTTATCCTAGCAACCCCGTTTAAGATGCATATGGTAAGACTATCTAATGAACCAAGAATGGCATTCTCTTTGGTCTTAGTCAATCTGAACTAGTAAAGGTAATGCACTATAAGTCAGCCAAGGAAGTGTGAGACAAAATTAATAAGAGTCATGAGGGAGATGATAAAGTCAAGCAAGCAAATTTTCAAACCTTCATAATGAGATTCAAGGGCTTAAGGATGAATGAATAAGAAAGCATAGTAGAATATTTTCTTAGAGTTGATGAAGTAACAAACATGATCATAGGACTTGGTGAAGATCTCAAAGAGGAAGTAGTTCTTTAAAAGGTTTTGAGATATTTACCTATGAGATTCAATGCCAAAATCTCATCCATTGAGGAGTTGATAGACTTGAAGAATCTCACAATGGACCAACTACATGGAACCCTCACAGCTTATGAGATGGGATTAAGAAAAGAGAAGAATGAACCAATGGAGGAAACATTCAAAGTGTCTAAGAAGACAAAAGAGTGAAAATAGCACCAAGAATGTTCTAGTTGTGAATTTGATGAAGAGTTGGCTCATTTTTCCTGCAAATTAAAATGTCTTTTAGGTAAGTCTGAGGGAAAGATACCCTTCAAATGATTTTATTGTGGAAGATTTGGATATTTTTCTCCAAGTTTCCTTATAAAGAAAAGCCAGAAAAAGATCAAAATCCCAAAGACAAATCTTGAAAATATCAGAAGAAGAAATCATTCAAGAAGAAGGGGCTATATTATGAATAGGGTAGATCTATAGGGTAGATCTACATCAGAAGAAAACAACGAAGATTATTCAAAAGGTGTGCTTAATTAATGATCACTTATGGAATTTGAAGATGACTCCAAATCCAAGGATGACTTACGGGGGCTTCACTCAATGAAACTTTGACATATCACGTGTGTCCACATCATATTAAATAATAACCTTAATTTGACTACATATTGGAAAATATCTCTAAAAATCACATAATTTAACCCCGTACCAATATGTAACCAATACAAATTACCAATTTAAGAAACACCTATTTTTCAGTAAATATTGTAGGTATCCTTTTTTCATTAATATTTTTTATACCCTTTTATTTCATTTATACCTGCCAATATAAAAACCCTTTACCCCCTATATATCCCCCAATATATTATATCATTTTTACATCAATATATATCCCCTAATATATTACATCATTTTTACATCAATATATATCCCCCAATATGAACCCGTGTGGTATGATATTTCTCCCCGAATGAATCCCCTATGGGATGACTCAGACCTTGAGGAAGGAGTAGTGGATCTCGAAGGGAAGATCATTAGTGCTCTTGATGAGTTAAAGAAGTCTAGAAAGAATAAAAAGCAACTAAAAGAGCATCTGTTTCAAGCTGAAGAAGGTATGTACAAATCTGATAATGAGGAGTTTTTTTTATGAAGGAGAAAAACTTGTAAAATTCATTAAAAGCAAAGACAACCTATAACTTCAGTTAGAGGAAAAATAAAAGATGTGAAAAACTAGAGGATGAGAATAGACTCTTGAAATAAGAGATGATTAAGAAATAGGAAGAGATGATTTCAGAAAGAGTAAAAGAGAAATTATGTCCCTAAATTCAAGTTGGAGGAAGAAAAAATAAAGGAATGGGTTCTAAATGACTTGATCCTTCAATGGGAAGAGAATTGTCACAACTTAGAAGTAGAAATCATATTTTTGAGAATAAACCTTGAGAAGTCCAAAACTGAGAAGGATTTCTATAGAAAACTTGCTAAAGGGACATAGAAATTAAATCATATTTTGAGGATTCAAAGGTCTCTAGAGAACCAGATAGGTTTAGGATACTCTGAATCACAAAAATATTATAAAGGAAATACAAGTTTTAGGTCTACAGGATATGTAGGCCCCCAAAGATTTGTAAAAGCATTACAAGGCAGAGTCAATGAAAATAAATCAAAAGCAAGTCAGAGAAGTACTCAACATCGGAACAAGAATGCTAACTTCTCAAATACTCCTCCACACAGAGATGTAAATTAGTCAACAAGACAACAAAGGTACAAGAAATCTGCTCAAGTTCGTCAATTTTTAAATATGAGGTACCCAAAGTTGTTCTATGGTTATTACTATAAATTCCATATCTTTCGAAATAAATCCATTAATTGCAAGATTGTTGAAGTTGAAAGAGATGAAAATTTCATATATATAAATTATCAAAATTATAGAACTCATAACTCATTCCCGAGAATAGGAATCCTTTCTCTCCCCTGATGGATGAAATGGAATGCTTAAAGTGTAATAATTTTGGTCACAAGGGAAGTGAGTGAAAAAGTAGGTTTGATTGCCCTTCCAAACCACAGTACATTGAGCAACCATAACTCACTAGGTACAAGAGGAGTTGCAAGCAAAAAAAATGAGAAAAACAAGGAACATGGACTTGCTCTATTTACACATGATTAAGAAAATAAATGGTATTTGGATAGTGGCTGCTCTAAATAGGTGACTGGGGACAAGAGTAAATTCTTGTTTCTAAAAGAAAAATATAAATGGAATAATGTCACTTTTGGAAATAATGCTGCAACAAAAATTAAAGGGAAGGGCATAGTCAATCTTGATGAGAATACCATAGCCCAAAATGTGTTGTATCTAGAATTCCTCAAGCACAATTTTCTTAGTGTAAGTCAAAATGTGTGATAATGGCTACAATGTTCCTTTTTTATCCAAATACTATGAGATCCGAAAAACAAAGAATGGGAAGCTTGTGGGAAAGGCAATCAAAACTCATCAAACATATACACATTTTTTTGAGTTATGATTGCCTTTCCCACAAGCTTCCCATTCTATGCTTTTTGGATCTCATAGTCTTCGGATCAGAAAGTCACATTGTAGCCATTATCACACATTTGGCTTATATTAAGAAAATTTTGCAAGAGTAAGATGCTACCATAGAGATAAATCAAACTTGGATGTGGTATAGAAGACTCGGCCATATAAATCTTTACAGGCTAATGAAGATCAAAAAAATAAAAGAAGTTAGAGGATTTTCAAGACTGTCAAAGCTTGATAGCTCAATGAGCAAGTCATGTCAATTTGGAAAGCAGAAAAGGACTCAATTCAAGACAAAGGAATCATCAAACTCTAAACTTTTGGAGCTATTTTACATTGACATCTATGGTCCTACAAGAAAAAATAGGCAAAGAGGAGAAATATATTTTATTTTATTTATTTATGATTTTACCGGGGCCACTTGGATAATGTTGTTGAAAGAAAAATAAGAATCTATGAACAAGTTTAAGATATTTAAATTTCAATTTGAAAATGAGAAAGATATAAACATTAAATGCTTAATATCAGATAGAGGAGGAGAATTCACCCCAAGAGAGTTTGAATAATTATGTGAAGACCATGGCATAAGGAGGCAATACTCAATATCCATAACACCACAACAGAATGGACTAGTAGAGAGAAAGAACAAAACAATTCAAGAGATGGCTAGAGTAATGATGGATGAAGGGGAGGTTCCACATGTTGAAATGTGTAACTAGGTTTGGTCTTCATAATTGTGAAATGTACACTTGTTTCTTGTATATAGTAAAAAGAAAGAAAGAAAATTTATTATTTTAATTTTTTTGTAGCATGGGTTTCATGCTCAAGGTCCTTTTATTAGAAGTCAAGCACCCATTGAGTGCTTCTATGGTTTGTACTAGTGTCAACAAGTCAATAGAGTCATTTTAATATGAATAAGAGACCATTGGGCACATTGTATCATGTCAAAAGAAACATTTTTGTACTTCAAAGTGTTAAAATCCCCTCCAAGACCAAGTTGGCCTAACAAATAAGAATTTATCCTCATTAGGGCATGGTGTCCTCCTTGGAAGCCTATATATATGAGGGAACTTGACCTCTTATGCAAACTCACTCACTTGTCATCATCCAAGTGAAAGAGAAGCAGAATAAAGACAAGCGAAGAAGGATAGAACGATAAAGTACAATTTTTTTGGGTTATTTCTCTCTCTCTCTCTCATGTGCGAAGGGAAGGGTAGGGTTTCTAGCTGCAGGTAGAAGTTGTGAAAGTTGCAGAAAGAAGATTGAAGAAGGGACTCTTAGGTCACCAACAAGCCCTAAAAGGAGAAGGAACCCACGCTAAGGTCAAAGGAAGCCTTGGAAGCACTTAAATTGCTCACACATGTGGTAGAAATAATGTTTGCAGAGGCCTAAAATTTTAACCCTGTAGTGGAGGCCGACATTTTGTACCTAGGGGTCAAAATTGGGCAGTTGGAAGGTATTTTACTGGGCTTGTCTTGGATCAAATAAGCACATTTCTTGGAAGGTTTGAATTGGTCTTGGAAGGGTAGTTGTCTTGGTATAGAAGTATTGGAATTCATCATTTGAAGAATCTATAAGAAGAGAAGAGATTTTTGGGTTTTCCTCTGAAGTGGAGAGATTTTGGCCATATCTTGCTACCTACATCCTATGTTCTTGTGTATTGTTGATCCTCTTTTTTTGGTAGTTGTTTGATGTTAATAAAAACATAATAATAAGAGAAGAGACTAATAATCTAGAAAAAAAAGTAAAAATACATCACAAGCAGTTATCAAGATGAAGAGAAATCATCCTAAGTGTAGCCCTTTACATTTCTTAACACCAAACACCTTCTAGGGAGAAGCAACACAAGCATCTATATATCTAGAAAAAGGGACACAAGTTACACCTAACAATGATAAGACTCCTTATGAATTATTTAAAAGGAGACCAACATCAGTGCAACACTTCAAGGTATTCATGAGCAAATTTTATGTCAAGAGAAATGATAAGGATCTTGGAAAATTCATCTCTCAAGCTAATGAGGGTATGTTTCTCGGATACTCAACCAAGAGTAAAAGCTACAAGTGCTTCAATAATAGGAAAAAAAGAGTTGAATATTTCATTGACGTTGTAGTGGATGAAATAATTCCATATTTAGAGACATCTATAGAAAAAGATAACTCAAGTGCAGAAGAAAAATTAGCCTCCAAATTATTGGATCAAGAAGAAGCAGAAGCAAAAGAAGATGACGATGAAGAAGATGAAACATAAAGGGACAAAACTCCTTCCATATATGTGCATAAAAAACACGCAGAAAGTAAAATTATAGGTGATCATAGACTTAGTGTTCAAACTAGGAGAACATTTCTTGGCATTCCAAGCTGCATAAATCTTGCTCCGCTTCCACAAATCGAGCCCAAAAGTCTCAGTCATCCAAGTGAATACAAATTTTGGGTGAAGGAAATGAATGAATAATTGGATCAAATTGAGAATAATGACACTTGGGAACTTATCCCTAGACCCAAGGACAAAAAATTTATAGGCACCATATGGGTACTTAAGAATAAGCTAAATGAGGAATGACAAGTGATAAGAAACAAAGAAAGACTAGTTTTCAAAGCGTATTCTCATATATAAGGGATATATTTTGAAGAGACCTGTGAACTTGTAGTAATATTGGAAGCCATCAAAATTTTTCTTGCTTTTGCCAGTGATAAGAACATCAAGGTATATCAAATGGATGTGAAACTAGCCTTTCTCAATGGAGATCTAGAAGAGGAAGTATATATAGAATAGCCAAAAAGGTTCATGCTCTCATAGAATGAAGATTATGTTTACAGACTAAAAAAGGCTCTGTATGGGCTAAAAAAATCCCCTAGATATCAGTATGCCAAATTGGAAAAATACCTTAAGCAATAAGGTTTCAAAAGATGGACTGCATATAACAATTTATATAAAAAATTTGAAGATGGTCATTTGTTGATTGTTGTTGTTTATGTAGATGATATTATCTTTGGAAGTGATTTGGAATAGATGGAACACCAGTTTATTGATTCAATGCAGAAATAATTCACGATGTCTATGATAGGTGAACTATCCTTATTCCTAGGCCTGCAAATTAGTCAATCTAAAAATGACATCTTCATCGCTCAATTCAAGTATTTGAGAGAATCATTGATGAAATTTGGTATGGAAGAATGCAAAGAAATTAGTACCCGAATGATTATTGGATGTAAATTATGTAAAGAGGATGAAACTCCTCTTGTAAATCAGACAAACTACAGATAAATGATTGGAAGCTTGTTGTACCTCATTGGCTCAATAACAGACATCATGCAAGAAGTGGTCTTGGTGGCCAGATTTCAACCCTGCCCTAGAGAAAGGCATGTCAATGTTGTAAAAAGGATTTTCAAATACTTGCAAGGCACAACATATTTTGGACTATGGTATGCCAGAGGTAAATACTTTAAATTAAAAGCTTATGCTATTGTTGATTAAGCAATCAACCATTATAAAAGTTTTGAGGTCAAAAAAGGGCCTCATAACAAAAATGTACAACCAAAATCAAATTTATAAGAACCAATAGGATTCAAGATGATGATCTCAACCACGGGGGTTGATTCACCATTTTTGGAGTAAAAAAAAAAAACTACTTTTTCAATTCGTATTTTCAATTTATATCCTTACAGTTTTACTCAAATTTCGCGTGGGAGCACTCATTGCATGTGGAACTTAATTCCTCGTCCAAGTATTACCGATGTTGCATACTTTTGATGGACCCTGCTACACAAAACATGAAAATTACATGTCATTGCAATCACATTTTTTCAAGTATTTCTCATTTTTTTGTAGCGGGTCCATCGAAAGTATGCAACATGGGTAATCCTTGGATGATGAATTAAATTCTGTATCCAGTGAGTGTTTGTACTTGAAATTTGAGTAAACCATAGGGCGATATGTTGAAAATACGAGTTGAATAATTAGTTTTTTCTTTTTTCCCCCTAAAATTTGATGATGTAATCTAATATTATTTTATTATTTCCATTATAATTATTTTATAATATTTCTTATGAGGCCCATTCTAGACCTCAAAATTTCTGTAATTCTTTATGAAAGGAAAAGCACCTCTAGAGTAGCATTTTTTTTGGGAGATTGTCTTGTGCCTTGGGTCAATAAAAAACATGACTCAATGTCATTATCTACTTATGAAGATACATTGCTACAACCACCTACTGCGTACAAATTCTTTAGATGAAGTAGACCTTAAATGACATCAAGGTAGTGCTATCCACATCTCCAAAAATCTTTTCATGCCTTCTAAGACCCAGAATATTCCCATTAACTTTCATTTTCTAAGAGAACATGTTGTTGCTAATGTTGTTTGACTTGAATATGTGTCCACTAATGACCAACTTATAGATATATTCAAAAAGCCTCTAGTATGAGAACCCTTTGACATATCTCAGGCAACAAATAAGAGTTATCTCTCCTACATTTAAATGACTCAATTTTATTGATTTTTTTATAGCTACTCATCTTGTTGGTTCAATTAAAGGGTAAGTTGCAAATTTTTAGGGGGGGTTTCTTTCATTGATGTCAAACGAGTAGAATAAGTTTCTAAGTAGAATAATTATTGATGGCAGAGGGAGTGTAGAGATGGAGAAAACCCTGCTTGGTTTTAAGGGAAGTTGTTACAACAAGGTTTAGAACTATTTCCATCAGTGCAAAAGGGGGGCGATTGTTGAGCATAATGTTGGAATTTATTTCAAATGGGAAAGGATTGTAGATGCATGATTTGTCAAGTTCAGGTGGAGTCCTATGGTTGTTTCAGTCCTTGATAGAGAACCATCATAGTAAAAGGATAAGTAAAAAAGCTATAAAATATTATAACTATGGTGGTGGGAGTCCTAGGATTTGAAGGTATTTTTTCCTTAAGATATTAGATGAGATGCTCCTGAAAATGACATAGCTAGAGAGTGTTTGGAAATAAAATTCCAACAGTATGTTGAAATCCAAAAAAGGCCTCGAGGATCAAAAGATATGGCCGATCAAGGTTACTAGGCCAAAAGGAAAACTTGGTGACTTGACCATGGGTCCCACAGTATGATCAACATATAGGTGGAAAGTGTATCCACGATGGCATGGAGGAGGACCAACAAAATCTCAAGGTCAAGTGGTATATTGTGTGGGTCCCGTCTGGGACATGTCACCATGGAATTTCTTCCCTAGGAGTTTCAATGGTAACATAGGTTAAAAGATAAGGAAATAGTCATGGGGTGAGGTGGCTAGATGAGTTGGTGCAGGCCTGAAGATGGAAAAGTCACAAGGTTAAGAGGGAAAGTGCATGGTCCCACAAGGGACAAGTAACCTTGGAAGGTTATCCCTGGGAGTTTCTGAAGGATTATAGGACCAAAGTCCTGGGGATACGGGATTTCATGGTGACCTGGCTCAGGAGTAGAGTGGAGAACCAATAGAAAAGTAGGAGGGTTCAGGCTAGGGGACACAATGGGGCACATCACCCTATAAGTTTTTCCCTAGGATTTTAAAAGGGGTCTCATATGAAATGTTTTGAGAATATGAATTAGGGGAAAGGAAAATCCATGTTAAATGATGAGAAGCAAATTGTTGTTTGGACCTTAAAATTTATAAATAAAGAAATTCATGGAAGAACAAAGGCCTTGGACCCCCTCTCCTCTTTATTGGTGGAATGACACAATGCCACATGGGGCATTCTAATTAGATGAAAAAGACAAGTGGATGCATAGGTGGCAACGATGGTAGAAGATGACGTAAGCAACTTATAGGTGTGGGATGACATTAGCATGACATAAGAAATGAACACATGACGTTCTAAGGCTGTGAAACATGAAATACATATTTGGAACTTTCTGGTGGCCAAATTCGCTAAAAATGGATGACACATGACACCAATCAGGGCATGACATGTGGTTGTTGGCACAGGTGGTAGAAAAATCAACATATTGGCAGGGACCCATCATCCTTCAAAATTCACCCTCAAATTCTACAAGGGTGCATAGGTAGAAATATCTAGGGAGATAAGTCCGAGAAACAATGGCAGAAGAGGTGGCATACATTTGGAATTACAAATAAATCAAAAAAGCTGCAAGTGGTTGGCACGCGATCCCACATGACATGAAATCTCAAAAGTTACTCTCTAGGAGTTTTCATTGTGGCTTTGTTCAAAAGTCATGTTGCGACAGGGCAATGGACATGGTGGCATGGGACCCAGGCATGAGATGGTGTAAAATGAAATCTTGACTATTATTCTATTGGCTCATATTTGTTGTGGACGTCCCACCAGGCCACATCACCTTAGAGGTTACTCCATAGGATTTTTCGTTGTGGCATGGTTTGAAATGTACGCGGTGACAGGCATTGGGACATGGTGGCGAGAACAAGGCAAGGCCTAGTTGTAAGGTGGCAAGGCCACATATTCTTGTAAGGCTATGGAATGGCGTAAGAGTGGAGAAAGGGGGACCCACCAGGACATGTAACCCCAAAGTCCTTACCTTGGAGGTTTTCAAAGGCACACCATTGAGAATCATCAAGGTAATGAATTTGGGGGATGGAGAAATTGCC
Organism: Pinus tabuliformis; assembly: GCA_031772625.1. Classification (NCBI taxonomy): domain Eukaryota; kingdom Viridiplantae; phylum Streptophyta; class Pinopsida; order Pinales; family Pinaceae; genus Pinus; species Pinus tabuliformis. Next base: position 811,042,812 of record CM062806.1, on the reverse strand, counting down.
AAAATTTGATGGTTTCGTCAAATAAACAAAGTTGTGCCTAGGGAAAAGTTTTTGCAAGGTTTTTGTGTGTTAAGCGACTAAGGGATTTCAAGCATATTTCAATAAAAAGGCACTATGGTGAGTCCAAAAGGGCCTTTAGGATATGTGATGAAAGGTTTTGAGGGATTAACTTTATGGGTATATGAAATTTGAAGATATTGACATCTATTTTAGCCCATGCACTGTATTCGATAGTTATGTCATTTCTAGAGGTGCAAAAGAGTTGGAAAAACTCTGCTAAAACCTATAAATGCCAAAATTTTCTTAAAGATTAATTATAAAGAATCAATAAGGTCACAAAACTTAATCACTCATGCAAAGGAATTAGGGTCGATAACATGGCATTGATTGAATGTGTTGATCACAATTAATGAAGTAAATGGTTTTCATTGCTCCAGCATGGGCCTCCTCATTTTGATGTACAAGTAATAGTGAAGGATATCCATCACGTGTAATTAATTCCTATAATATCGTGCTACATTGTTTTTCCATTGTGTGCTTTGATGTAATTAATGTATGTTCTTGAACTATGTGAATTAGTTGAAGGAGAGAGTTTCTTGTATGGTGTACACTTGGGTGTGTTGTGTTGTGTGGTTCTAATGTTGAAGTAGAATAAGATAAGAGTTGTGTGTGTAGTTGAGGAAGGTGCAAAGAAGAGGGAAGTTGAGTGTGTATTTTCATAGAAGAGAGGAAGGAGTTGCAAAATACAAAAAACTTGTTTCTTTATGCCTTTTTGTAATAGAAGTAGGCCATTGTTCTTATTATGAAAATTATGTAAAAAATATGATAGTTGGTTGAAGTAGGTTGTGGCCTACATTTATAAGAGGTTGAATCCTCTTGGAAAGTAGTGGCTTGCTAATATGAAGGGGGTTTGGGTCTCCTATGAGTGGGTTCTCAGACAAATAAAAAATAAAAATAAAAAAAATTAAATTAAAAAAATAAATAAATAAATAAATAAAATAAAAAATAAAGAATAAAAAATAAAAAATTGATGTAATTGAGTAGGAGCTCATTTTATTTCATAATAAAAAAATAGATTGGTGGTTTTTCCATTTTGTGTTTCCATGTTAAATCTTTGTAACATCCCTTGTCACAAATCCATGTAAAAAGTTAATAAAGGAAAAATATATAAGACCATGGTCATTGGACACGTATTCCAAGTTGAATTTTAGGAAGAACATCCTAGTGGGTGTTCATTTTGGTTATTATGGCTAAAGGAAATTGGCAAAGGTAATGAAAAAGGATTTGAAAAGGAAAAAGCCTTTATTTGACACTAATTTATGAAAATATGGAAATTAGGAGAAAATGAAGGTGAAAGGTCACAAGTTGCATGTAAGGAGGAAAATGAAAGAAAATAATGGAAATTGAAGAAAATAGAGTCCTCATTGATAAAAAGGCTTCTGAGGATTAGTGGGCAGGGTTTGGTCAATGTAAGTTTTTTGTTAGTTCAGTTTTGGAGCTCTCATTCTATTATTTCTCTCTCATACTCTTGGACACTTAGAGTTTTCTTGGAGCAGTCTTGGAGAGTGTGGCATACTTGGATGCTTGGAGAAATAAGGAAAAGGAAGAGAAAGAAATCACAAGAGGACATCAGGATTAGCAGCTACAATGGGTTTTGCTTGCAGGTACTGAGTTGCATGTATGTTTTCCTCACTAGTTTTGGAATGCATGGCATATGCATGTGGTTTCTTGGTTATGATCTATCATTGGCATGGAGGATTTCCTAGATTAAAAATGGATTTGCCTAGCCTTTCCATTTCCTAGATAACCATGGTGTTTTGGTTTCATTTTCCTTTTTTTTTTTCTGGTTGGTTCTCATGTTCCTTTAGTTGTGGGTTGAATTACTAGTTCCTGGAGCCTTGGTTGGACAAGTGCTCTAGAGCCCTATAAAAACTTGGGTTGAGTTACTAGTCCTGGAGCCTTGGTTGGACAAATTCTCTAGAGCCCAATGACAATTATGGGTTGAGTTACTAGTCCTAAAAGCCTTGGTTGGAACAAATTCTTTGGAGCTCTAGAAGGCTTGGGTAAAGACCGATTTGGTGATGGTTTGTGATGTTCGACCGTGAGGTGGAATCATTGTTTTATGGTTTGAGGTGGTTTGGCCTTTGGAAGCCATGGTTTGGTTTTGATGGATAGTTCCATATGGCACAGGGTGATTGGATGAAGAGAGATTTGTCTCAACCATGTCTATGGTCAGGTGGTTCATGAAAGTCCCAAACATGGTTGGAATTTGCATCATTGATATGAGGTTATTTCTCCTTTTCATTTCATGAGTATTATACTGGTCTATATGTGGATTATATGGTTGTTGTTTCCTTGGTATTTATGTTGTTATTATGATGTTTATGATCATGTATTATGAAAGTGGCTATGTATGGCTCTCATCATGTTTTTACTTGTAGATGAATGAACAATGTACCTATGGCATAATAGATGAAATTGTAGCCAATGTGTTGAGGCATCAATGCTTCTTAGTGGTTTTCAGATAAGTATGAGACCCTTATGCTCAGTTCTATTATTAAGACCTATACCTTTCATGTTTGTGACATGTTTGACGAAATGCTTGTCATGGCTAGTAGGGGTCTAGTCTAGTTCTTGTCAAATTTTTTGCAAACATATCTTTGTTCCACTCTGAAATTTAATTTCTAAACTTGTCATTGAGTTGTGGGTAGTGACCTGGGCTCTGGTCCTTAAAAGATGGCACAAATCCTGGAGTCGTAGGCATATCACTTAGGGAACAATTCCCCATAAGCTTTGTTGCGCTTGTTGTGGGAGATTCTGGAGCCTCCCAGACACACCCTTTTCTATATCAAGCGATCGTCCAAGGGTTTGATGCACTAAAAATTTAGTTGGTATCTAGGGATGGTTACCTGAGTGGTTGGGGATGGCTCCTGGGAGTTCTGTTGCTGATGTGGAAGGTCTATGCTATGTGTTCCACCTATTACACTTCCTTAAATGACACATAGGGAGTAAAATCACATCACAGTAACTTCTTGTCACATGTTTACCCTAGTTGAATGGTTACTTGGGTAGATGTGGGAGGAGGGTGTTACAAAGTGGTATCAGAGTGGGTTCACTCTCTTTGGGTCATATCTGATACCACAGAGTGGTACCAGAGCATGGTTCACCCCTTAGACTAGATGGGTAGTGTGTTAGTCATGCATTCATGTCAGTTTCATATGTGTTCCTTATGCTTCTAGTCCATGTGATTGTTGCATTTGCATGGTGTTGATCATGGTTGTAGTGATGTTGCCATGTGAAGGTTGATGGTGTTGTTTTGGGATGTGTTGTCATGAGTGTATGGTTGTATATGCATTTGTTATGCATGTTGGTGTCTATATGTTGTTATGCATGCATTTTCATGTTGAAGGTTGTTGTTGTACATAAGGTCATTGTATGCAATTAAGTTAACATGATGATATTGGTATGTTATGATGCTAATGTGTTGGTTGAGATAGAGAAGGAGATGCAAATCATTAAAGTGAAGTTGCAACAATGGACTTCGGGGTAAGAGCAGATCATCATACAGGTTTGTATGGTGGGCATGCAGGTATGTTGGTTAATGTTTGTTATAAGCATTAGGGTTACTGATATGCTTGTCATTCTATTATTATTATGGTTACATGTATGATAAATTCTAGTTGATTAGTGTAGTCATATGCACATGTGTCAGATAGTCATGAATGATAGTAACCTGTGGTTGTATGCATTTCTATTATTGTTTTATGATAGTTAACTTGATGATTATGTTATATGTTGTTGATGAGCATGTTATATGTTAACTTTTTGTTGTTATATGTTAGTTAATAATTATGGTTATAGCATTAATATCTTGATGTTATATATATATATATATATATATATATATATATATATATATATATATATATATATATATATATAGATATATATATATATCATGCTAAATCGGATTGGCCTATTCAAATGTTTACACTAGTACAAAATGAGAGATCAGTGACTACACAATTAAAAATGTTAGTCACCACAATTATTCAAGTGAATTACCACTAAATTTGAGCAATTTTAAGTGACCCAACTAAAAGTGATTAACTTAAATGACTAGTTTAGTCCAGGGATAAAATATATGACTAGATAATAAGTGGCCCAACTAAAAGAGACTAACTTGAATGACTAATTTAGTCAAGGACTAAAATACATGACTAGATAATAAGTAATAAATTTACAAATGATTAATGTGAATGACTAATATAGTTCAAGAATAAAAATACGCACAACTAACAAGTGCAACAAGTATATGAATTAGTCATTTGTGCTATTCATTTTTAATTGTCACTTCGAAAATGGAAAATTACAATTTTGATACTGAAGTGCAATGCAAGCCAAAGAAGTTTCATTTTGGGGTTGAGGCCATTGTTTTAATCCCTTTGCAATGGTACAATCCTAAGACCCATTCTTACTATGTAAAACATTCTAATGGTACTAAATATCCTCCATAGAGGACTAAGATCCCCTATAGAGGTCATGTGTGGTTCTTTTGGAACTAGTTTGCAAAGCTTAATCATAAAATATTCAAATAAGGCCTAAGACCCTTATGTTCCTATTTTGACCAATCCTACACTTGTAAGCATCATATGTGATTTGAAAGCCTCTTAATTTCATTAAGGTCAAATGATGAGGCTCCAAGACCCAATTATGGTATGCAAAATTTTGAATGGTAGACACATTCCTTCTAGAGGCCAAATAATATCCTTTAGAGAATATAATTAATGTGGTGGTTTGAAGCATTTTTAATGGCCATTGAATATTTAGAACTTAAGTCCCATTTTTTAGTTTCCTTCCTTGTTCTTAGTAAAGGCCATGAGACCCATTCTTATTATGCAAAACATACTAAATTCCTATATTCCTAGCTAGAGGTGTTCTTCATGGCAATTGAGCATGAAAAAGACCAATTTAAGGATTAAGGCCCTTGTTTTCCTCTCCTAACCATAGCATAGATACTAACTCCCATGTGTGGTGAGAAATACCCCTATAGTACCCATATCTCAACATAAGACCAAAGATCCATTAAAAAAGATCTACGTTGAATAACCCGATCTTTACTTGTGTGAGTGACTTTTAGTCAAAATCAAATCTGAGAGACTGAGTTCTTTGCACTTGAAGAAGAATTCAAAATTAATGCGACTTTCATTTGGGTTTTATTTCCTTGCATTTCATTTTCTTTTTCATGGGAGCAAGCTTTAAATTTGACGCCGATATATACGTTTTTATGTTTTTTACCCGTAAAATACAACTTGTCTTAAAATAAACACTTCATTACTAACTTCCATTTTTTTTTGAAAAGTTTCATATTGACAAGCGTAAATATATATTTATATTATATATATATATATATATATATATATATATATATATATATATATATATATATATATATATATATTTGTTCACTAGTCGGGTCCACCATTATTTTACTCCAGAAATGGGTAAATGTATTCAAAGTTGGTCACTCTATTTTGGATTGGTACCCGCCATTTCAAAAATCCTCACAAATTAATTTAGAAACATTAAAAACATTAGTCATGATATGGCGTGGCCTCCAAGAGCAAGGATTCCATTTCTTTCTCTCCATGGATAGCACAGATGTCCACGCTCACACTATCTCAATACGAAGAAAATACAACCATATAGAAAATATCATTCATTCATAATACTTCGGGCCTTTGGACTTGCATGTTTGTCACACTTGGGAAGGCATAGCAGGAGCTCATACTATCATTACAGTTTGACTGAACACAAATATCTGTAAGCTATACCATAACATAATACTTACAAGTTACAACAACAATGGGGGTTCCAACTTCCTAGTATAAGATATGGTAGATGGGATAAGATTTTGGGGCTCATGGGTTCATGCATTTTTCGTGCATTGGTATATCATTTTCATTGTTTTGAGCGCATGACCATTGATAGCATTGTATTATGTTGCAGTACTCGATGACAGTGGAGTTTCCCATGATGATGGTGAAGTAGGAAGAGGAGAATCTCGTGAATAGAGAAGTATGGTGAGGTGAGGAATGTGGGTAGCCTATGTTTTGTATACTCAATTAGTTGTCTGCGTTGGATATGATGATTACTTGGGGGTGGTTTTGTTGTTATCAAAATGGGAACAGGGCGCAAAAAATATAAGGAAGAAGAGGATTCATCTGAGGATTCTGTGAGGAGCTTCAGGTTGCAAGCACCTTTGGGGACTAAGGAGGAATCAGGGGGAGAATGATAACTGATCTCAATATCGCCCATGCCCATGGGAGATACCACCTTTCAACCTTGGCGCTTGTTCTCCCAACAACTAGATTTCTACAAATTCTCATTCTCATGCTCTTACCCTGGGCATGAATCCCTAGACCTTCTCAGAAAACTAGGAGCACTTACCCTCCTTCATCCTTGGTGTCTCCTTTCATGCCCAGGTCCCCTCTGCTCAAGACTCCCAAGACTCCAAGGACACCATGGACTCCTTCCCTTATCTCTCCCAGGGTTTTGAGCCCCATTGAGACTCCCATGCAAAGGGTTTTGAACAATATGAAGACCTATCTAGAGGAGGTTGGGCAAATCACTAAGTTAAATCCTCTGGATAAATGGCTACCCATCACAAAGTCTAGGAGTCGGAATTCTTACTCTGCAACATTTCATAATCTCAATATAGGGATTGTGTTTCAGGACTTTATTCTACCCATTACAATAAAAAAGGCCATTGGTGAGGGTCATGCCTGTGACGGACCTTTAAGGTCCGTCACCAATGTCGCATATGGTGAAGGTCCTTAAAAAAGAGTTGTTGTGAGTATATATAGTGATGGTCCTTTAAGGTTTGTCACCAAATCCATTTCCAATGACACTTTTGGTGAGGGTTGTTAAAGGGCCATCACTAAATCTCTCCTTTGTGAAACTTTTGGTGAGGGTTGTTAAAGGCCAATCACTATTTCTCTATTTGGTGACACTTCTAGTGACGATCTTTTATTGACCCTCACCAATGCTCTTTTTGGTTTATTTTGGTGATAGTCAAAAAATGTTCATCATCATTGATCATTTCAATGCGTTTTTTATGACACTATGTACCTGTTACTATATTTTTTGTCAAAAGATAATGATTTAAGACCATTGTTCTGGAGTCCTTTTCATTATGTGTCCAAGGCCATAGTGGTTAGAGTTAGTCAATTTGTTAAGAAGTAATTAGTGTGTATCATTTCCCTCAAGTCATAAGAATATATTTTTCCTATTAGTCAACACATGATTCATCTCTATTTGGTTTATTATCTAGCAAATTCCCTTTAGATAAAGTTCCACTAGTGTGTGTAGGAAATATATTATTTAATACATAATCAAGCTCTATCAATTCTATTAATGAGAGATACCTAGCACTCCTCAACACTCATGGCACACCTTAACATGCTTTGGAACACAATAACATTCCTTGGCACCTCGCATGTCTTGGAACATATTTGTACATGGAACATCTTTGTACCTAGAACATCTTGCCATGAGTAGGATGCCCAAGAACATGTTGGCATGCCCTAGCATATCATAACTCTCCTATCATGGGTTGTCATGCCTTGTAGTCCCTAGCATTCCCTGGAACACCTTGGCATAATATTGCATTGACATACATTAGCACTTGGCACACATTGGCACTTAGCATGTATTGGAACATATTATTAGTGTTCCTAGCATTCCCCTTTTGAAAAAAATAAAATCCAGACTTATTAACCCTCTTATGTGTTCATTTACTTGCATTCTATCTTAGTTATTCCTTTTGTTGCCTTGAAACTCCTTGATGCATATTCGCATACTCTAGTGCATTGCACATTCTAGCATGTCTTGGCATGCCTTGGCACTATTTGGCACATCTTAGCACACTGCAGAACTACCTAGCACACTCTAGCACTTCTTGACATGCCCTAATATTCCCTGGCATGCCTTACCTGTGCTTAGCATACCTTGTCACTCCCTCGGCATAACAACTAGCACTCATTGAAAATCCCTGACACACCCTCATATTCATTCACTTCCATGCATTTTGACCTAGTGCTCCCTTGTGTTGTCATAGTACTCCCTAACACTCCTTAGCATGCATTGGCACTCTCTAGCACACTTTAGCACTCTTCTACATGCTCTTCCACTTCATAGCATGCATCACGCTAGCTGACACACATTGGAACTTGGCACGTGTTGGAACTTGGAAAGTCTTAGCATGTTTGGCATGCATTGAGATGACTTGGTATGCTTTGGCATGATTCAATATTAAATTTATTTGATATAATATTGGAAAGTAGATTAGAAGCAACAAAGGAATATTTGGCACTTTGAATGCACTGACACTTGGCACTTGGCACCTATTAGCACCTAGTGTTGGTGTGCCTAGCATGCCTCTCATGGAAAAGATAAATTGATGACTTATTAACCCTATTATGTGTTCATTTCCTTGTAGTTTAACTTGTTCCTCCCTTTTTTTCCTTAACAATCCTTGGAATGCATTGTCACACCCTTGCACATCTTGGCATGCCTTAACACATGACACATCTTAGCCTGTTTGACATGCCTTCGTACTATGTAGCACATGTTAGCATGCCATAGAATTCCCTAACACACCTTGGCAGTCATGCCCTCACAACTAGCATTACATTTTTCCACGAATTGGGAACATTACATTCCCTAGAACACCTTGGCACTCCCTAGTTGTCATGCCCTCATAGATAGCCTTACTTTTTTTGTGACTTGGGAACCTAACCAACTCATTAGAAAAATAATATTGTTCCCAACCCAAAGTTTCCCTTTCTCTGAAATTTCTTTGTCCACACCTTATCACAACCATAGGCTTGATTCATGTAAGTCCTATTTTGAACTTCTCCTAAAACACTTCATCCTTGGGACACCTAGAATTCACTGACAGTCCTTGGCACACACTCTTATTTGTTCATTTCCAAGAATTTTGACCTAGTTCTCCCTTGTGTTCCCCTGACACTCCCTAGCACTACTCAACATCCATTGACATTGTCTGCCATCTGTTAGCACACCTTTTCATTCCTTGGCATTCCCTGTCACTCCTTAGATATCATGCCCTCACAACTACCCTTAGGTTTTTTGAGACTTGGGAACCCAACCAAGTCCCTCCTTGACTACAACAACTTAACCAAGTTATAGTTACTACAACTATATTATGCCTTTTTCACCTACAAACTACCTATAACACATCTTAGGCTACTCATTTCCAATCTCAACTCATCCCACTTAGCAAGTTACCAAGTCAAGGCTCATGTCCAATCATGGCCATAAAACAACTAAGAAACACAATACACATCTTGACATGTCATAACACCTGGCACGTCTAACAATTCCCTAGCCCTATGTGGCGTGTGTTAGCATCCCCTGCATTTCTTGGCACAATTTTCACTCCCTAGCACACCCTAGCACTCCCTGACTTTCCCTGGAACTCTAGCATGCCTTGGCACTACCTAACATATAACCTTGTCACTACCTCCTTAGAACACCTGGAACTCATTGACACTCCCTATCACACACTCTTATCTCTTCATTTCCATGGATTTTGAACTAGTTCTCCCTTGTGTTTATATGGTACTCCCTAACATTCACTAGCATGCATTGGCATACCCTGGCACCTCACACATCTTGGCATGTTTCCTTGGCACTCTAGCATTCCTTGGCACTACCTAACATATCTTGTCACTCAATCCTTGCCACACCTAGAACTCACTAACACTCCTTGTCACACACTCGTACTCATTCATTTCCATGTATTTGAAACTAGTGATTCTTTTTGTTTCCTTCACACTCCATAACACTCCCTGGCATGCATTAGCACACCCTAGCACCTGGCACAACTTAGAATTTTTCCCTGGCCTCTAGCATGCTTTAGCATTGCCTACCATACATTGTTACTCCCTCAGTGCACCTGTATCTCACTGACACTTCCTGTCACAAACTCTTATTTGTTCATTTTCATGCACTAATTTGACCTAGTGCTCCCTTGTGTTTCCCTGGCACTCCCTAACACTTCCTATCACATGTTGACACACCCTAGCACCTGGCACATCTTGGTTGCATTTCACCATAGCAATCTAGCATGACTTAGCATAGCCTAGCATACCATGTCACTCTATCCTTAGCACACTTAGAACTTGCTAACAATCCCTATCACACACTCTTATTCATTCATTTCCATGAATTTTGACCCAGTGCTCCCTTATGTTTCCCTAGCACTCCCTAACACTCCTTAGCACACATTGGCACACCTTAGCACTTGGCACATCTTGGTATGCTTCCGTAGAAATCTAGCATGCCTTGGCATTGCATAGCATACCTTGTCACTCCCTCCTTAGTACACCTGGAACTGGCTGACACTTCATTTCCATGCATTTGAAACTAGTGTTCCCTTGTGTTTCCTTGGAACTTGGCCCTAGCATACAATTGCGCCACACCATGGCACTTGGCACATCTTCGCATGCCTTATCAGTTGGCTTGTATAGCATTCCTAACATGCCTTGGAATTGTTTAGCACATGTTAGTACTTCCTAGCATTCCCTGGCGTGCCTTGGCACTCCCTAATTGTCATGCCCTCATAGATAGCTTTACTATTTTTGCAACTTGGGGACCCAACCAAGTCATTAGAAAAACATTGTTGCGCCCAACCCAAAGTATCCCTTTGTCTGGAACTACTTTGGCCAAACCCTTATAATTGTAACCATAGGCTTGCCTCCTAAAATTACTATTTTGACCTTCTGCTAACACACTTTTTCCTTGAGGCACATGGGATTAATTGACACTCCTCAGCACACACACTTATTTGATCATTTCCATGTATTTTGACCTAGTTCTCCCTTATGATGCCCTAACACTCCCTAAACATTCCTCAACATGCATTGGCAATGCTCGACATGTGTTAGCACATCTTTTCATTCCTTGGCATGCCCTGGCACTCCTTAGCTATAATATCCTCACAACTACCCTTACTTTTTTTGGGACTTGGGAACCCAACCAAGTCTTGCCTCCACTACAACAACTTGACCAAGCTATAGTTACTACAACTAGACTATGCCTTGTTCACCTAAGAACCGACTATAACTCATCTTAGGTTATTCATGTGTAATTTCAACTTATCCAACTTAACAAGTTACAAGTTACCATGTCAAGGCTCATGTCCAATTGTGGCCACAAAACAAATGAGCAACATAGTTTACATCTTGACATGCCATAGCACCTGGCGCATATAACAATCCCTTGGCACTATGTGGCATGTGTTAGCACCCCCTACAATCCTTGGCATGATTTGGCACTCTCTAGCACTCCCTGACATTCCCTAGAAATCTAGCATTTCTTGGAACTGCCTAGCATATAACCTTGTCACTCCCTCCTTAACACACCTAAAAATCACTGAAACTCCCTATCACACACTCTTATTCATTCATTTCCATGCATTTTGAGCTAGTTTCCCCTTGTGTTTCCATGACACTTCCTAACACTTGACACAAATGCCAATTTTCTTATTCTTGGATATGGTATTCTTCTTTTATACATGTGACCCTTGAATATGCCATGAAATCCTCCAAAATCTTCTTAAAGGATTGGAGCTCCTCTTAATGTGCTTAAGGATTCATGAGGTTAATTGCAAGTTTAAACATGAGTTTTTGAGTGCTTTTATGTAAATTTTATGTGCAAATTATCATAAAAAATAACTGAACAACAGCTAATAACAAACATAAGCATCACCATAAAGAGTATCATAACAACACATGATGAAGGACTTCACCCCTCCTGGGCTATGTCTCCTTGGTCCATCTTCCAATGGCTTGGCCCTCTCTATTATGCTAAAATATGTCAATACATCAGTTTACAATGCTCAGAAAGCTCTCAAACCTATTCCAATGGCTCTAAAATGCCCAAAAATTCCTGTGTAGCCTCTTTCTGCCCCTAATTTGGTAAAAATTTGAAGTTATGGTCTTTCCCAGGTTTTTGCTAATCGCACTGCAAATTTCCCAAAATCTAACACCATCCTACAAATTTTCCCCAAAATGCGCTAACGGAGCAACAATTTCATCGAATCTCGGGCGAAATTGTCGGATGCTTTAATTAGCCTCCAACACCTTACTTATGATAATTGTCGCCATATGGGAGCTACGTGCTCGAGGTTAAGGCCAACAACCCACCCTGCCGGTCGAGCCCCCACTCCCCTCCGATTGGTGGTCATATGGTGTTTCTGCGACCAAGGGTCAACCCTCGTGGGCTGGCCCCTCCCCCGAATGGTGCATTCATAACATTTAAATAAACGTCGACGAAATATATGGTGAAGACTTATGTGTATGGCGTATTCGTATGGATCTTGACTTGTGCCTTGGTAGTTGCAGGTTCGACCCCCACTGTTGCTACCCGGACTCGACCCAAAATTTTGGTGCCCTCGAGCTACCACATGGTGACTTCTGGTTGGGCCGTGTGTCAACCCATGGTTGGCCACCAATCCACCCAATCAAAAACACCGAATTTCATCCACTAAGAACATGTCACTTGGCACAAGGTGATTTGCAGGATAATGTTGACTAGTCAACCTGTGACATAGACCCGCACAGTTAGTGCCACATCAGAAGTACGGATTGCTCACTAGGTTGCCAAATTTAAAAAAAAAATCCACTGTTTGGGAAAGTGAACAGAACATGATTCTAGGAGCATACGATGTCTGTTCCACACGAAATGAGTTGCGTTGAATTTATAATGATGAGCACTCCGTTGTCATTCAGGGTCCACACTGATCCAAAAACTTTGAATTTTGAGCTACTTTTTGAGCACCTGATCATTCCTCCCCGTTGGAAGCCTTTTGGACCCCAAAAGATCACTTTCAATTGTCTAACAAGTGAGGGTACAATTCCCTCACCTTTCCAATCTCGATCCATTTGTTCTTTGAAGGATTTGTTCCTCCTAGTTCAGCTAGGGTTCCTTTACTCCTCCATGGTTTAAGGCCCTGGTCTTGGATAAGGGCTTCATTTAAGCACCTTACTTGTTTTCTCAACTCTTTATTCTCTCATTCACTGCATACAAGAAAAATAATCAAAATTAATTCATTGCTAACAGAGAAAAAAACAACATTGATAGAGAGAAATAAATTATATTGATATTTGATCCTTGAAGCCTCAGTGATTAAGGCACAATACTCATCCACAATTATTTCACTTTATTGAAATCCTTCATGTATTCCATTCGCATTGCCTAATTAAAAAAATTGTGTAAGGACCTCATTTCATAATTTTTTCACATAAAATTTCAGTTTTTCATGTAAATTCCTTGGGCACCATGATACAAGTAGTTTAATTAAATAGAGGTATCATTTACAAATATATACAAGCAGAAATGATATTACATTTTGTGCTTATTTTCACTTATGATCTCGCTTTGAGTTTGATGTGGTATTTATAAATTTAAATTCATTCTCAAAATTCATAAAATATAATGAGAATTGATTTTAATTGAGATATCATTTTTTCCATACATTTTATGTTGGATTGGACGAGCTTTGTCATTACACATGAACATACACACAAGCGCAACATAAGCACAACGAATGTCAAAACACTTGTGAATAGGGCTCACTACTTTAATAATTATTTTATAACCTTGATGTTTAATATTTTTCCAACCATGTAAATGACTATACCTTCTCCTAATTCCACCACCAATGCCACATTCATGTTGTTGTTAAGATCCCTTTTTGATTCAAGCATAAGACCATATAAGGTGATCAATGATGAAATCTTTAATCACCTTTACTCGTTGACATATTATTTATCTCCTACATCATTCACACCACCCTCCTTCTTATGACACAAAAAAACATTATAACCTCCTTCTTATGTAGTCCTATATGTTAATCTAATAGTTCACTTTAATATTTATATTCATCTATTTAAAAAATTTATCAATACTTATTACGCCGATAAGCATTTTCTTTACCGGATTGGGGTGGGCAAACACTATTCAGCCCAACCAATCAAAAGCCTTCATTTTCGTCGTTCAGGAAAATAGAAATAAGACATGTGGCACAAGTTGAGTGGAGGTCACTTTGCGTACATGCCTGCATACATCCTTACCACCATGGCCTTTGTAGCATCGCCGCATCTGCTTGACACTTCTTCGCTCCCATCCTCCCAACTCCCGCCTGCATAAATCCACCCTCTACCCTTGGAATCCCTTAACCCGACGCCATTCCACAAAGCTAGAGCAGCAGGAGCAGGAGGGCATTTCTTAGCAATGAAACCTTCGACATCAATTCTGGTACGATTCGACGTGAGCATCTGAAATGCGTGCTGTAGTGGATCTATCTCCCATTTCCTTGAATTCGATCTAATTTGTTGTGACATTCTGTGAAATTTGAATGGGAAGAGGGAATAATAAGTTCGCCTCGCTAAACCTCAACGACATTTATGGAAAGAAAGAGACAAAGCCTAATCTTGCTAACCCAACAAGAAATGGAAACATTGGTGGAACATTTACTTGGTCCAAACCTAACTTTTAGTCCAACGATATTGTCACCCCTCAACCTGGTGCTGCAAATATTGAGGGTAAATTATGAGGTTTTCAGACTAATATTCCTCCTCGCAGGCCATTGCCGCTCCGGGAGGCTTGAAATTGGGATGACGATGAGCGATATTGGACACTACCATTGCACCAACAAAATAGAGCGACGAATTTTGGTGATGGTCATCATAATAACATGAATAATCATTATTCTAGTGGGAACAAGAATGTGAATTTGAGTCAAGATTATCCCGTCTAAGGAGACAAGCAGGACATAAACAATAATAATGATAAACAATAATGTGTAAACTATTTCCTTCCACATTCCCCCATTCCTATCAACGTTCCTTTGAACCTCTTGATGCAATTGCTAATATATAGTCTTTCTAATAATAATATCAGTATTATAACTTAAAAACTATATCTTAATATCATCTACTATTACAATGAATATTTCATTTTATTTTTCCATTTTTATAATTACAAATTATTATCCATAAAAAAACACGAGAAATGTGTATAAATAAAATTGATTATTATCCAATTTTAAGGTCATGGCCAAGCTAGACACCAAATTGGTGTATGAGACCCCCTTGTTTATGGGACAAGGGACCCACCTCTACAATGATTTGACTGCTAAGTCTACGAAGGCATACATACTCTACCCCCCTCTGGTTTTGAACATGTGACCTCTCAAGAGGAAACACATGCTCTTAACCATTAGGCCCACTCAAGCTGTATACATGGTAAATAAAAAGACAATTCAAAACATAAAAAGCAATTCAATCTGATAATAAACCTCATGTACAACAAAGTTTAATGCAAAAATTTTAACAACATTTTTTTTTTCAAACAAAAGAATAAAAAAAAATTATATAATAAAAATAATTAAATAAATGAATAAAATTTTAACTACGTGTTCAACCATCACTCTCTTTAGTACTTACCACCGTATTTTAACCTAATGTTGTGTCTCAAATATTTTTAGAACAACACAATGTAATGTTATGTTAAAATATTTTAACTATTTTTAAAAAAGAACATAATGTTATGGTAGAATTTTGGTCAACATTCATGCTAGTTATTTTTATACATTACATTTGTCTTTTCTTTAACACTCCTCTTGCTTTTCCTTCTGATTCCATGGGGACCAATGGGCATATCTTCCATGATCCAGGTGGATGTTGGTGGCCACCCACCTATCCCATTTGGACCCCCACAACTGTCTCTTTCAGTCTTTTTAGTTTCCTAAATTGTAGCACAGTTTACTATTTTTAGCAGTTTTTCGGGTCCTGAACTTCCGGAGCCGTTTTGAGGCCCTAAACGACGTTTTTTGGGATTCTGGGGCAACATGGGTCCATGGACCGATGTTGCCTCCCAAAGTGGTATTACTCGGATAGATCTTTCTAACGAGCTATCGTACGCGTCAAACGGAGATCGTATGCCAAAGTTACAACCCCGGGAAATTGATGTACCAATTTACCCAAACGGGGCCCACAATTTGGCGTTTCATCTTCTAGGGTTAGGTTTCGGGATGTGAAGGGTTTTCCATTGTTTCTCAACAATAAATAGGCCTTCGAGCCTCATTGTAATACAGTTCGGAACAGTTCAGAGGCATGTAGCCGCCACATCTCTTCTCAGAGATAAGCTACCATCACACTAGCTGGTTTCTTTCCATTTCTGTTTGTAAGCACATTTCAGTATTTTACAGTAATGAAATGAAGTATTATTTCCGCTGCATATCTGTCTTTATGGTTATCTTTGTATTTTATTGCATTCCTGTTTAAATCCGGATCATTCCACTTGCTTTTTTTGAGTCGGTGAAGAAATGAGAAGCCATGTGTAGAAGGACCATTAATTGGCTTCATATATGATGTGGAAAAATTATAAAGATCAATTATAAACTAGCTGGTCATTTTCATGCAAATGGAGCAATATAAAATATTAAGCGTGGGCATAGGCATCCAACCATCACCAAATTTTTAAATGTTATTTTTTCCTCTAGAGTGCTACGAGTCCCCCCATAGATTCCATACCATGCAAAGCACCCTACATGGGCAATTAATCTAGATTTGTTTCCTCTGAATGCCGTAGTCTAACTCACAGGAGGAATTGCCGGGAAAGTTATGGAAATTCCGGTCATATTTAGAGAAAATCCGGCAAAGATTTTTGTAAATCCAAGTTATAGTTGTTAAACTTCCAAATTTTAGGTGTTTTAGACGTTTTTTATGGTGTTGAATCCATTTCCACCATCAAAAACACGATTCAAACACTGTCTCTACATGATTTTTTGAATTTTTTTCTTCCTGGATTTCGACCACTTTTGGTCGTCCAGGCAATTCCTTCGCCTCGTTAGACCACTCCCCTCTGCATAACCCTAAAACCCCTTGATTGAGCCCCTATAAATTGAGAGACACACAAATAAACTCAGTCGAAGGGAAGGGGTAGGTTTTATTTATAAGGCAGAAGCAGGAGGAGAGCTCAATTTCACAGATCCCTCTACTTTGAAACCTCCATTTCAACTCCCATTCATCTCTTTACTCACATCCAACTAAATATCTATGCTTGGCTGGATTGAATTTCCTTTAAATGTTTCAAGTGTCGGCTTGCTGAGTACCTAGGTTTTGCGATCCTGGCTTACTCATTGGATTGTTCTTGCAAAGTAATTTTGAAGGATCAGAGCCCTTAGTGATTTTTGTACATAAGTGGGCCCAGAATTTGGCGAAAGCACAATTGGGTGCAACTCAAACCATACAAATATAAAACCCTTTAATCAAATAGTGAGCTAACCCCAACCCTATATTTTTTTTTTCACTTCTGGTTCACGGATACCATGGTCAGTGGTCCGCTACGTCCAGGATCGAAAGTCTCTAGGGTGGACCCCACCCGAAGGGGGTCACACCCCTCGGCCATCACAGACCTAACCCCAAGAGCTTTCGGGTTTCGACCCTGTGACCTCCCATTGGCGAGGCCCCGGCTTGACCGATTGAGCTAACCCTTGGGGCTACCCCAACCCTATATTACAGAGAGGTAAGATACTTTTCATTTCAAGAGTATAGAGGATTTTACGGCAGTTTTATGGTGTTTTATGAATAGCTCAACTGAATATCTTTTCAAATTGATGAATTGTTGCAGCAGATGAGCGTACCATTGAGAAGCATGGATTTGGGTTTGCATTTTTAAACAATTTAAACTGAGGAGATTTTTGACATCGGAGCATTGAAGTTAGTAAAACTAGTAAAAACATATTCCTTCTTGATTTTGAAAACCATTTTTTATTTTTCCTGTTGAGACGTGAAAATTCACATTTCCTTTAAAAACTCTCTTGTGTAGCAGCCCTATTGGGAGACACAGTGACAGATCCAAGAGGAATCTCAGTGGTTTTCAAAAGAGGTTGATACCCATTTAATACAATCCAAACAATTCAAATGTCTCACTGCCTCTTGTTTCCACCACCGGGATATGAAAACAAGGCCATTAATGGCGACCTAGGGTATTTAGCTGAGGTTTGTCCCTTATTCAAAATGGCTTGGCTATGATGTTTTAGTACATGATTCCTTCAACAATTACACTTCATTTATGCCTCTCTTTGAAGTTTTATTTGTCGAAGTGGTTGAACTGTTAAAATGGTTGTTACGATGCCTCCAGAAACATAGATTATATGGCTAGATTCAATGGTTAGTAATCATTATGAATCACATATTACTTTCATTTTTCTGTTATGATTATATTGCCGACAAGAAGGGTGATATTTGATAATGGAAGAGCATAGGGTTTTTTTAATGACAGTGTCACTATCAGGGTCAGGATAGGGATTGGTTTCTCATTAGGTCTTTTGCACTGCAGGGTTCATACTAGCTATGTTATTTTAGTTAATATGGGTTAGCTAGGTTTTTCTGGTACAAGTGAGGGGGGTTTTGTTTGTGCATCCTTTGAGAGTGAGAGTAAGAAAGTATATCCTCAGAGTATTATTATTATTATTTTCCTAGTTGTTTCTACTATGTTTTTTGATAGTGTCATGTCCATCTGCTTGCTTCTGTAACCCTGCTTGTTCAGCATATTTGATTTAAGAATGTTATTGAGTGCTTCATGAGTGATACATCAACCAAAGGCTGGTTACATGGTTGTTCCCTCTCCTGCTGTAGTGTGGAGACAAGCATTGATAGCCAACTCCAAACCTAAAGTTGTTAATTCTCTCGAATGGACTCGATTAGTAGTTTGATGAAAGGTTGCTTCACACTATCTTATTTGTAAGAAAGAAATCCCGTCAATCTCATTGCACACGGTCCATTGGGTTGCCCATTTATACCCAAATGGCCCCCTTTTGATGAAGGCGGGCAATGATTGTATTTCATAGTTACAAATATACATATGTGTCAATGGATCACCATTTGACACTAGGTTTTGTTTCTCTCAAGTTCCATTGATACTTCTCTCCAAATAAACTAGTTGTAGTCCTCTAAATCTTTGCTTGCGTATTTGTGGCTTAAGGGAACACTTTGGTACTAGGCAAGCACATTAAAGTTGAATCCAATATTTTGTGTCTGTTGAACCTCCTACTCTTGGCATTTCTAGCTAGTTGTATGCATTTCGACCAACTGAAGAGGAATGAACATGTCTTTGATGATAGGGTGATTCATTAGAAATTCATTTAGGAATTGGCTTGTAGATATCTCACTTTTTGTGTCTCTTTGGTGTATGAATGTCTGTGTACAAGTCTTCTAATCAAATGATTGCCTTGCGGGAACATATCTTCCATAATCCTTACTCTGTAGGAAATACGTTTTGTGATGTATTAGTAATTTTGAATCCCATGCGTGTTGCCCAACAGAGCTTACTGTTATTTCCATCTCGAGCCATATCTTAATGCCTCAAGGAATGCCTGCCCAGGAATGCAAATGGTAAATCCAAAGCGACCTTCTACTTGATATAGATTTACTATTAGAAATTTTAATGCATTTTGTTGTAGGGTTTATGATCTATTAGTAAGTTTGAATCCCATTCGTATTGCTCAACATAGCTTACTGTTCCATCTCGAACCATATATCAATGCCTTAAGGAATGCCTACCCAGGAATGCAAATGGTAAATCCAAAGTGACATTTTTCTTGATATGGATTTACTATTACAAAATTTTGTGAATTTTGTTGTAGGGTTTTTAGAGGGTTTGATTGTGCCAATGTTTTTTACAACAATAATTATAAAGGACCAGGACATTGTTTGATGCATAAGTTCATAATCAACAGGTTTCTGGTTATTTTTGGTAATTGTTAGGTAAATTCTTTAGGCATTCTAGAATATATTTTGGAAAATGTTAGGATGTTTACTAGTTTCTACTAGTTGATTTTGAAAATTATGGAACATTCATTAGATAGTGTCCATGTATTTTCAGAAGAAAGCTAATCTATTAGGTTTTAGTATTTACATAGTACGTATGGAATGAAAGGAAGCCAGAGAGTTTTACAAGTTCAGAAAAAATGGCGATAACTGGATAGGTTTACAGGGCATCAAATTCGATCAAGATCAACACTAATAGCGCTGATGAGAAACTACATTAAATTATTTTGAAGTTAGAAAAATTTGGCAGTCTGCTAGGATGGCACCTCTATTTTTCCTCCTAACATTTATATTATGCAGTAGCCTGCACTGAAGCTATTGTAAAATGCTAATTTGCTTGTGTGCTCTAAGAATTTCTCATTATTGGCTTTGCTTCCTTTAATTGCTTACAGGTCACAAATGACTTGTTTCTCCAGTTTATACAGCTTTCCAGTTCTCTTAAGAGCCTCATTCCGGAAATTTGAATTTTTTTATTTTAAATAGTTAGTGTTTAACCTTTCTATTTATGAGTTAGTGAGATTGATATCACCATGATGTACATATATTTTATGGGCAACAACTTCCTATGTTGTTTAGCAACATTGACATTGAGAAAGTATTTCAATTCAATTTTTTACTTCTTTGGCCTTGTTGCTAGATCCGTACATGGTTTTTCATGAAAGATCCAAACAGAAGTAGGGAGCCCCCATTTGATCTCATCATGAATCATAAAGTGAGAGTAATTTTTGTGGTGGTGATAGTGGGAAACACCCTTGTATTAGGAATTTGATAATTGAAGATGTAGTTTTAGGAAGCAATGGGGTCCTAGCATGCAATTGTTTGATTGGGTTAACGCTGAGAAAGTCTAGACACTTCTCTGCTATGGTGTATGATGCCTACAAACAGTTAGTTCCTTAGGTCATCATACATGAATAATTTAGGGCACATCCTTTGCACCTTTGAGACTCTCCAAAGACTTGTCTCTTTCCTTCATAGGATCCAAACTATAGGAGAGTTATCATTATACTTGTGAGGCACCTTAAGATGTCTTTCTATTTTGAGCACTTCATGTTGTCAAGGGATAGTCTTGTTGTTAGACATAAGTATCCATGAAGACATTGGATGCACAACATTAGGATCCTTGTTCGCTAGTTTGAAGTATGCCCTCACCATCTTTGCATTGAGAGATTATCACATTTCATTGTTGGAGAAGATTTATCTATTATTTCCCATATAGGAGAATGAGTCAAAGGAGCACAAACCCAAAGATGGAAAATTTAAATTTAAAACCCATGAAGGAACTAGTACAATGAGAATAAACTAGAGAGTCACTTTGACTATGAAGCAAAACAAGAAAACACAAACTTGGAGAGACACTCTCCTTACAACCATTCAGGAAAAGGCTCAAATCATTGGTAGCTGATGAAACCAAAGTGCAGAAAATCTAGGAATTTTGCCAATTGTTAGAAGAGTGATTTGCAAAACCAGTCAGTGTTCTCTTATCAATATCCTTTTAAACATGCCAAGTTCCTAGACTTGTTCCCCATTCTTTTCCATGAGATCTTGGTTGTTGTGCTTGAGATGTGCACTGTGATCATTCAATGAGGGAGAGGTCATCGATTTGTCTGTAGACAATGAAAACCGCAAGCTTGCTCGAATTAACCTAGCTTTGAGCCAATTCCCAAGTGGTTGGATTATAAGTCCCCCACTTTGATTGATGGCCACCTTTCCTAATGAGTGTACTCATGTCCATGATTGGACTCTCATGTTGGGGAGGAGGATGATTCTTGTTGATTTTGAATCTTCTAGGATTTGAGGGAGGTTGTGGAAGACCAAAGGCCCAACAATTTGATTTTTAATGTGTATATTGTTGAATTTCTTTTTTACTTTATTTTTTTTGTTTATATCATATCGAACTCTAATTAAAACTTGTTAACTAGGGATTTGTGAGGCCATGAATCTCATATTTATTTTTAGTGAGTAGTGTTCCCTCACAAGTCTCTCAAAGAGTTCCAAGTCCTTGATCTTATCACATTTCTCGTCTTAGTTGTCAATGCTTTCCAATTGATTTCCCTCCCATCTATGACAACTAGTCTATCATTATTAATGCTACCTAGTGGCATTGAGTGTCAAGAGAGTCTCGACAATCATATTAAAAGTTGTGAGGCCATGAATCTCATATTTCTTTTTAGTGAGTAGTGTTGCCCTCACAAGTCTCTCAAAGCGTTCCATGTCCTTTATATTATCACATGTCTCATTTTGTTTTCAATGCTTTCCAATTTCTTTCCCTCCCATCTCTGACAACCAATCTATCATTATTAAGGATTTCTAGTGGCATTGAGTGTCAAGAGAGTCTCGACAATCATATTAAACTTCCTATAAGGGTTTTGTAGTTCAACCTTGTCAATCGTGGTAGATGTTCTTGTAGGGACGTTTCCATCCTCTTTTGTCTTTTTGGTGTATGCTAGGGCTTCCCACCATCTCCCTCTAGCCCCATTCTTGTTTTTTATCATGCATGGCTTTTTCTTTTGTCATTTATTGTTTTTTTTGTTTACATCTCTCATACGGTATTTCAACTTATTTAGATTATGCTTTACCTTTTAGCACTTATGATTCAACACTCCTAGAATTTGTCATCATTGTTTTTTGAGCCCTATTGTCTTACCTTTTTGGTCATTTGTGGACATTAATTAACTTGTGTATCTATGTTATTGTTGTACTTGAATACATGCATTTTCTTTATTTTTGTACAAAATTATTTACAGCCCCAAGGTTGATATCTGAATTAGTGAACAAAATAGAAATCTCTACCAAAGACCATTTTAAAACTCTTTTCAACTCTTGCATCAATAAAATGGTATTTTAGAGTTCGAAAATTGAGTGCCTCTGAATTGTTGCTTAGATAGGAACCACCTTTATAATATAACTTCTTTAGATAGTTGATTTACTTTTGTATTGAACTCTCTACATAAAAACAACTTTTTACTTCTAGAACTTGATTCATGATTGGGAATAACGTCATATTTTTAATTCTACATTTTATTATTTGCCCCGTCAAAAAACATCTTGGAATCTCCAGATACCTGCAAGTATTCCTTGAGAAACCCTGGATCTTATCCAAACCAATGTTTGGTTCTTTAGGAGTATTTCTTTCAGAGGATTCTAACTCCCTTTAAGAGAGACCCTAATTTTGTGACCTACTTGTGCAGGTTCATTTGAAGACCTTTAAAAATATGCAATTCATCAAAATCCAGATACCCCAGATTGCAAAGCACGAACAAGTTGCAAAAATATTTTTTTAGATTTATTTGTTATCCATGAGTAAAGTCATTCTACTGAAGACATCTAGTCCCACTTGTTTGTCCCTCTTGATATTTGAAATACTTCATTTCAAGAAGATCTAGAAGAATAGTAGGTGACAAAAAGATGATCCATAGATTCCTAATGACATTTGTATAGTATATAATGTCACGATCGATTCCAACTCCTCTTTTGGCTATTATCCCATGTTAAGATTTTATTACCCAAACCTAACTGGGGGATTCCTTCCTTTTACCTTCTCCCTGTCCATAGAATCCTGGAACAATTTTTCCTAATTTTGCTAATAATGCCTTTGGGAATGTGTGCAATGGATACCCAATACAGAGGAATACTTGTACCAGTGTACCACCAGGTGAGAGAAATATGTTGCACCATATAGATGTTCTAGCTTCAACTTTGTCAAATAGTCAGGGCCAATGAGCATACTTATAATCATTTGGTTTTAATTTAGAGTCCAAGTATTTTATTCCATGGTCAAGATGAGAGTCAGTGATAAGGAGCATAGAGTTCTTACCTTTTCCTCTACCTCATTGAACATTATTGAGGACTTCATCATGTTGACCTCATACTTTTTTGCTTGGAAATATATATCCATAATCTCCTTTATGCTTCTTAATTTCCCAATGGTACCTTGACTGAAAATCATAATGTCATCTAATGAGGAAATGTGAAATGACCCTCTCCTCGTTGCATCCATTATCAACATACTTAACCCTTCAACAACTATAATACTTAATTTTAAGCAGATCTAGAAGAATAGTAGGTCACAAAAAGATTATCCATAGATTCATCATGACATTTGTACATTATATATTGCCATGGTCCACTCTAAATCTTCTTTTGGCCATTATCCCATGTTAAGATTTTATTAGACAACCCTATCTAGGGAAATATTTTAGTTTTTAAAGGACTCTCCAACTTCCAGGCCATCTTCCACCACTAGGCTCTTTCTCCTCCTTGAGATTCTTCCATTTTGGTTGAATAACCAATTTTATATCCATAATATCCTTTATGCTTCTTAATTTCCCAATGGTACCTTGACTGAAAATTGTAATGACATCTAATGAGGAAATCTGAAATGACCCTTTCCTTGTTGCATCCATTATCAGCATACTTAACCCTTCAACAACTTTAATAGTTCATTTTAAGCATATCTAGAAGAATAGTAGGTGATAAAAAGATTATCCATAGATTCCTCATGAAATTTGTACAATATATATTGCCATGGTCAACTCTAAATCTTCTTTTGGCCATTATCCCATTTTAAGATTTTACTAGCCATACCTAACTGGGGAAAGCTTTTAGTTTTTAAAGGGTTCTCCAACTTCCTGGTCATCTTCCACCACTAGGCTCTTTCTCCTCCTTGAGATTCTTCCATTTTGGTTGAATAACCAATTTTATTTATATACTCCCTTCTGCTTTGATTTTTTAATCATATAATTATGTCTTCCTACTGTGATTCAACAAAGTTACATATTCTCTGTTTTTTCTTGTAAATTCAAGACTTCTACTGTTTTCCATTTTTTGGACTAATCATTTCTTCCAATAGGACTTGCTGGATCTTTTAGAGAGAATATTCCCATGAAGTGCAGAACATTTAGAAGGGCTTCTGAGAATGTAAAATTTTCTTTATAGCCAATCCAAGGATCTTCCCCAATTTTCTCTTTATTTTCTCTTCCTACTTTTTGAGTTGTTCATTTTCCTCTTATAATGAATGCCCTAACCAAAGTTTTGTAGACAATTGAAGCACTCTAAATAATTTTCCTTTCCATTCTCAACCATTTTTTCCATTGACTTCCCTTTTGAACACTTTAATTTCTATCACTTTTCAAAATAGCCCTTCATTATAAATTAACCTCTTAAGGCTTCTTGTAACCATTGGTGCCATATTAAATGCATTTAGATTCTTCAACCTCCATCCACCTGTTTCATTTGAATTTTGGAGTTGCCACTCTTGTCCATTTAACTTCCTTTGACATTTTCCCTATCCATAGAATCCTGGAACAATTTTTCCTAATTTTGCTAATAATGACTTTGGGAATGTGTGCAATAGATACCCAATATAGAGGAATACTTTATTCTACCAGCGTAGCACCGGGTGACAGCCATCTATTTCACCATATAGAGGTTCTAGCGTCAACTTTGTCCAATAGCCCAAGCCAATGTGCATACTTGTAATTATTTGATTTTACCTTTCAAGATGAGAGTCAGTGATAAGGAGCAAAGAGTTTTTACCTTTTCCTCTTCCTCTTTCAACATTATTGAGGACTTCATCATGTTGACCTCATACATTTTTTCTTGGAAATATATATACATAATCTCCTTTATGCTTCTTAATTTCCCAATGGAACGTTGATTGAAAATCATAATGTCATCTAATGAGGAAATGTGAAATGACCCTCTCCTCGTTGCATCCTTTATCGGCATACTTAACCCTTCAACAACTATAAGAAATAGGAAAGGGGGCAAGATACATCCTTGTCATGGGCTTGTTGAGGCATTAAAAATACTTAACCCTTCAACAACTATAAGAAATAGGAAAGAGGACAAGAGACATCCTTGTCATAGGCCTGTCAAGGCATAAAAAAACTGAAGCAATTTATTCATCAGAACAACAAAGGATGCTGATGATAGGCATCCTATTATCCAACAGATAGACTGCAAATTTATACCCAATTGAAACAACAAAAGAGCTGATATATATCCAATTCACTTTATCATATGCTTTTGCACGATCTATTTTCAGTACAACTGCTGGAATTTTTGGGCTCTTGATTGAATGCATTCCTTCCTTAGCTGTCCCCACAACATTACCAATGTCTGAACCTTGTTTGAGACTTGAGTTTGATAACATTTCTTTCATCACAATTTTATGTGCTTATAATTGTATAGACAACAAATTTTTGAACACGTCAGTGATTTTTAATTGAGGAATTCCTTATTGCAAGATCAAATGGAATGGGCTACCTTGTTGATTGAACCATTTGTTAATTTAGGTTTTGACATTTGAAAGCCTATATTTTTTTCATTTAGTTTTCTAATGTTTTTTGAAGAGAAAATTCTGAATGCAACTTTCATATGGTACAAAAGGTTTCTATACATCAAAAAATGTTGCCTTTATCATGTTTATTAAATTCCAGCAAAATAGGAGGACGTCAAGGTCCTTTTAACCAGCTAAATAAGTGAGCATTGTTTTATGGTAGAATTTGGTGAGGAGATACAATGTGAGAATCACAAGAGGAATTGGTTATATCCATGTTAAAACCCAGCTTGAGGGAGTGACCAATAAATACAGCAAGAATGGCCATCGGTTTGAACTTTGATTTTGCAATTAATGCAACCAAATTTGGGATTTTAAAGAAACGATTGGTCTTGGGAAAGGGCAATGTCGATGAATAGTGGAGAGTTAGCATTTTCTCTTTGGCTATGATCTCAAGAGAATATACATCTTTCTTACAAATGTCAATCTTTGCAAAGACCTACATAGGCATCTTTGATAATCCATTTTGTTCCCAAACGAGTGCCACTTTTGAATGAAGAGGACCAGCAAACAAAATATTGTACTAGGTAGCAGTCTATGCCCATAAAGCTTTGGCAACATTACATTTTCACATAACTTGGTAATTGTTTGTGGCAGATCATGTACCATCCATTTATAAGGCTACTGTGGTGTAGCATATCCTTAACCACTATACTGATATGAAGAACCAGTGATCTGAGTAGTCTTGATTTATAAGAAGAGTGGGCTTTTGCATGTCTTGACACCTCCTAAGCCATCTTGTTTGATCATTATTAATTGTTTTCTTCTTGTTAAAGCAATTTGCAATGAGATAATTTGGCACAATCATAGAATGTAAGTCTTTTAGTTATGTAAATCATTAAATGGGTTCCATGCTAATTCACCTCATTTGGGTTCATTTTCCAATTCGAAAACCTTGAAATTCAAAAAAAATCGACAATAAAAAATTAAATTAACATTTATTACTTAATGGCAAAATATGTTCAAAGGGGTTTATCCTATTGTTTTATATTTGTTTTTCCTTTCCTTATAAACTTGATTTTAGTATCTTGTAGTTCTATTTATGGAAATTCTTATAGGAAGGGTTCTAAATTTTGAACAATCAACATATGCATTCTAGCAACAATTGTAGTAGAAGAATCCCAAAAATAGTCAAAGAGAGGGAAAACAAAACGAAATGACTTTCCATTGTTGTGCTTTTATTCTATTGAGCTTATTGTACTTCCTATTTGGAGTTTCTTGTATATCATTGCAATCTTATAGTCGTTCACGTAACTAATTCTGTAGAAATAATTATTCTTCTTGTAGCAAATTGACAAGAAGTAAATTGGCATGTAGGCATGGTTGAGAAAAAAGGGTGGTGAAAATTAAATGGATCAACACCAAGAATATAATCATAACCTTTAGTCATGTATTTTCTTTAGTTGTCTTTAAACTTTACTTAATGAACTCTTTGGTTAAACTCTATTTTTTCTCGTTTATCCTTGATTGGTGATTGGTGATGTGACATTGCATCATCTTTTGGATGAATATTGTTGATTGTCTCATATGACTATGGTATCTCTTCCAATTATGAGAACATTTATATAATTTCTTCATGTCACTTCTTAACCTTTAGTCATGTATTTTCTTTAGTTGTCTTTTCACTTTACTTAATGCACTCTTTGGTTAAACTCTATTTTTTCTCGTTTATCCTTGATTAGTGATGTGATATTGCATCATATTTTCGATTAATATTGTTGATTGTCTCATATGACTATGGTATCTCTTCCAATTATGAGAACATTTATATAATTTCTTCATGTTACTTCTTACGTGTAAGACATGAGCCCCATAGTGACTAATGGTGTGATTTATACTATGTACAATGTTGCATTTTATATGTTGAAGCTGCTACATGACTATGTATAGGTACCATGCAGATGTTAAGATACTCCAAATTTTCATTTTTTGTTAAGTATAAGTCATGCCTCTAGGATATTATATTAAAAATTTGAAGGCTTGGATATGAAAATTTCAAATACTTGTAGCTTTTCCTCAATCCTATAGCCTCCCTATAGAACTAAACGAAATTTGCAAAATTTTCTTGTTGGTGAGAAATTAGATGGATTTTTTTTTTTTAGTGGATAGGGTTAAATGAAAAGTTATTAAAAATGAACAAGGATGAATATGGAATGGAAAGAAAATAGAATGAGATGGAAGTGAAAATGAAAACTAGTAATGATGAGATAGCCATGGTAATGTATGGAATGGAATAGTTTTAATACAAAGTGAAAATAAGTGTTTTGATGTCCTTGCAATGATTTTATTTTTAATTTATTTATATCCTTGTACTTTATACTAATGTGATTTATGCTTCTCTATTTCAAGTTTGTCCTATGGTAGCCTCTTCAATTACTTATAATTTCCTAACAGATAAATTAGAAACTATGCATGTCATTTGAAACTTGTGAACTATTGTGCATTGTTTATGTTAATATAATATGTTCAGTTCTAAAGAAATTGTATTATTAATTTATTTATTTATTATGGAGTGTATGTGTTATTTTTCGTTTTGTGTATCCTAGTGTGCACTACGGATATTAGCCAAAAAATTTCACTTACAATTTTAAGATATATTTATTGGTTACATTTCAGGATCATTTTTATTTATTGTTGTATTTTGACATATTGAATTAATTAATAATGATAAGCACTTCCGATTAGTTTTCTAGACCCCATAGCCAGTAGGATTCAAGCATGTAGCTCATAATTGCATCATGAATATTATTATTTTTTTACTTTTAGGCATGAAAATCAGTGACAACAGATTTACATGATTCACAAGGTTAGAAATCAATATTTGATGTGATTGTAGATTTTAGGTTTGATAATTATAAGTCATTTATAGGTTATAAATGTCTTCAAAGTTTCACTTCTAATTGAGTATTCAACTAAACATATTGAGTATCTTATATGTAATTATTTTTCCTTCCACCCAGTTTTCATAACTTCCATAACCATTAGGTAGGGACCTATAACTTCGATGCTATTTATTTGTTTAGTAAGAGAATTTCCAAGACTTTACAATGTTTTAGAATTTGTTGAAAGTTGTAGAATTTACAATCTATAAAGTTTCAAGGTCTAATTTTTTAAAGTCTAAATTTTTAAAGGGTGCTAGCTCAATGGAAGAGAACCTGCTTTTCAAGCAGAAGGTTGGTGGTTTGATTCCATCATGCCTTGATATTGATATGAAATGGCAATGATTATTGTTTGGTGACGAAAGCTCTTTTGACTATCACCGATAAATTTATGGCAACATTTTTTGACCCTCACCAAAATATGAAATGGTGACGGTCAAAGAACACCACCATATATATGTATCAATAATAACGACCATGAAAGGTCCATCACCATAAATTGTTGTTGTTCACATGAAATGGTGACGGTCAATGAACACCAGAATATATATGCATTAATAGTGACAACCATGAAAAGTCCATCACAATAAATCGTCGTTGTTTAGATGGAATTGTGATTGTCACTATCCGTCATTATAATCATTATTCGTGATGGACCTTGAATGTCACCACAACACCTACACTTTTGCTGACGCCACCTTTGGTGACGTTCATTGTTTTGGTGACGGAGGCTAAGATCTGTCAACATTGCTCATATGAAATGGTGACGGTCACTATCCATCATTATAAATCATTATTGGTGACAGACCTTGAATGTCACCGCAACACTTATACTTTTGGCAACGCCACCTTTAGTGACGTTTAGTTTTTGGTGATGAAGGCTTTTTTGACTGTCACCAATGAGCTTATGGTGACATTTTTCGACCCTCACTAATGACCTTTTTTCTTGCAGTGGTCAATGGATTTTACCTTCTTGGGATGGTATGTAGAATGTTCTTGATTTCTCTGTCTTTTTTCTTTCATGTTTTCATGGGATTTTTAAAAAAATTGATTTTGAGATTCATCAAAATAATGATCTAATGTCAGATCACATGGATGTAGGAATTTACAGGGTAAGTTCCTCAGATAGAACACCAAAGGACACCGCTCACAAACAGATCACAGATCAATACACCAGTACTTTTGACGTGGTTAAAACCCTCAAAGAGGGAAACAGTCCACGGCCTGAGCCAACGCGACCACTTCAGGAAATTTATTAATAAAATAATGAAAATTTACATAAGCTTCTCTCATGGACGATTAACCTACAAATGACCCTCCATGATCTTTAAATAGAGATCATGGACCAATCGGGTGTTAAGCCACGGATCAAGTGTCGGTAATACCGAGGAGAGAATGAACCATTGGATCACTACATATTGTGACCGTCGGATTGTAAGTTACAAAATGTACATAGTAAAGAAACACACTTTACCTAACTCTATATTAGACCAAGTTATACTTAACTATTTCCTATGTGTCGGAATATCCTAACATCCCCCCTTAAGAACAACTTGGGATAGGATTGAAGGATTTACAAATATGACACAATAGGAGAAGGAAGGAGGCACTAGAACCTATCCCCCCTTAGTGACAACTTCCTGAACTCCAACCATAAATCGAAGTTTAGTGAACTTCGCTTCTGTGAGAGCCTTCGTAAAGATGTCTGCAACTTGATCATCTGTTGAACAATATTGCACTTCAAGAACATGGTCGTGAATGAGCTTTCTGATGAAGTGCATGTACAATTCAATGTGTTTGTTGCACTGATGTTGGACTGGATCTTTGCATAGTTGAATGGCACTTTGATTATCACACCAAAGTGTAGTCGGATGTTGCTGCTGAAAGCCAAACTCTGACAGGATCTGACGAAGCCACAAGGCTTCCTTACTAGCTTCTACGGCACCACGATACTCTGCTTCTGCTGAAGAAAGAGAAATGACACCTTGTTTCTTGCAAGCCCATGTAATAGGTCCTGAACCAAGAGTGAACACATAACCTGCAGTAGACTTCCGATCATCAGGGTCACCAGCCCAATCGGAATCAGTGAAACCAACCAATAGAGGAGATGCTTCATCATTGTAATGAATCCCAAACTGAACTGTACCTCGAACATAACGAAGTATTCTTTTAGTTGCTTTCCAATGAATTTCACGTGGGTTTTGCATAAACCGAGCAACAAGGCCAACAGCAAAGGAAAGGTCAGGATGAGTATGGGTTAGATACAAAAGTTTTCCTACAAGTTGATGGTATAAGGTAGCATCAACTTCAGGAGAAGTACAAGTGACTAAAAGTTTGACTCCAGACTGAAAGGGAGAAGGGACTGGCTTACATTCTTCCATGTGAAAATGGCGTAGAATATCACAGGCATACTTGGACTGGGAAAGGGATATACCTTCCTTGGATTGCAAGACTTGAAGACCAAGAAAATAATGTAAGTGTCCTAAGTCTGTCATTTCAAAATTCCTTTTAAGGCTAGTCTTCACATGGTTTATAAGGTTGGGATTACTACCAGTCAGGATAAGATCATCAACATAAAGAACAAGAATGATAAGAGACTTGCCCACTTTCTTGGTGTAGACAGTATTGTCAGAATGACACCTAGAAAAGCCATTTTCTAAAAGAAAGTTATCCATTTCGGCATACCAAGCTCGAGGAGCTTGCTTGAGACTATAAAGGGATTTCTTAAGCCGACATACAAGGCTGGAGTTTGTTTCTATAAATCCAATAGGTTGTTCCATATAGATTTCTTCATGCAAGTCCCCATGCAAGAAGGCAGATTTAACATCCATCTGATGGACTTCCCATTTGAAAGAGGCAGCAAGGGAAATAACAAGGCAGATAGAGTTCATTTTGGCAACAAGGGAGAAGGTTTCAATATAGTCAATGCCTTCAACTTGTGAAAAACCCTTAGCAACAAGATGAGCATTAGGTTTATCAACTTTCCCATCTGGTCCATACTTGGTTCTATAAACCCATTTGCATCTAACAAGTTTATGTCCCTTTGGTAGAGGAACAAGATCCCATGTATCATTTGCCAATAATGAATGATATTCTTCATTCATAGCTGCTTCCCAATATGGATGGCCTGAAGCTTCTGCAAAGGTGTCAGGATCATAATCCACTGAAGCTTGAGCCAGTAAAGAAGAGGCTCTATCAAACTGAGAACGTGTACATCGCTGATCTGTAGGATCACCGGCAAGATCACCTGTTGCATCCGGAGTAGCACAGACCCATTTTGGAAGCTGAGGAGCTGAAGCAGGATCCTGAGAAGGTGGGGGAGGATTGTCATCCTCGCTTTCATCATCTGAAGAAGAAATATTTTCAAAAGTAGAAGAGATAGGAAGAGGTGGCACATCCGCCAAACTAGGCTCGTAGGCCGATATATTTTCAGCAAACTTTACATCTCTTCTAAGGATAACATTCTTGGACTTAAGTGGAATAAGTCTATATCCTTTGACATCTTCAGAATATCCAACAAAAATACATTTTTCACCCTTAGGTTCTAAAGCTTTATGTTTCTCATCTGGAATATGGGCCCATGCTTCACTTCTAAAAACACGAAAGTGACTTACATCTGGTTTAATTGAGCTCCATTCTTCTTCTGGAGTGATATTCTTTAAAACTTTAGTAGGAGTGCGATTTATTATGTAATTTGCACAGTTAATTGCTTCTGCCCAATAATTAAGACTAAGTCTTTTAGATTGAAGCATACAATTAGCCATTTCCTTTAAGGTGTGATTCTTCCTTTCAGCTACACCATTTTGTTGTGGAGTATATGGAACAGTATGTTGCATTTGAATTCCATTCTCAGTGCAAAAGTTGATGAATTTGTTGTTAACATATTCTCCGCCATTATCAGATCTTAGCTTAAGAATTTGATGTCCAGATTGTTTTTCAACAAAGGCCTTAAAGGCCAAGAACATGCTAAATACTTCACTCTTGAGTTTTAAGAAGTATACCCAAGTGCGTCTGGAGAAATCATCAATGAAAGTTAAGAAATACTTGTAGCCAGAGAATGAAACAATTGGAAGTGGACCACATAAATCACTATGCACAAGCTGTAAAGGGGCTAAGGCATGCCAAGAGGCACGTTTTTCAAAACTATCCCGATGATGTTTTCTAAGTACACATCCGGAACAAACACCATCTCTGCAAGATACCATTGGAAGATCTGTCACCATATTTTCTTTACATAGATTCTGAAGAGAGCGATAGTTTAAGTGACCAAATCGCTCATGCCAAAGTTTGCTCACTTCATCATTATGAGCAACAAATACCGAGGGAAGATTTGATGACCCAAAGTTTTGAAACTTATACAACCTTGTAGAATCATCAGCAATGCCAGTAGCTAAAATCTATCTAGGATCTCTTAGGTCCTTAATTACAACATAGTGAGGTGAAAATTCAATGATTTTACCTTCACCTGAATGAGTTATCTGATATATAGATAGAAGGTTGCAGGATAAGGTTGGAACACATAATACATCATTAAATTGACCATTGTCTATATGAACAGTTCCAGTCCCTACAACACTAAGAGATCTATCATCACCAACATATATATTTTTAGTGTTACAATCATTTAAAGAAGAAAACATGGCTTTGTTTTTGGCCATGTGATAAGAAGCTCCAAAATCAATGAGCCACTCATGAGAATGAGAAGAAGAAGATACATTTAGTGCATAGCCAGACCGAGATGCTTGACAACCACATGCAGAAAGTTCCATTCCTGAAGATGAAGTTGAAGTTGAAGAGTGCTCCAAATGGATATTATGCTTCTTCATTGCTGCTTCCAAGGCTTCCATCTTCTTAAAGCATTTGGATTCTAAGTGGCCATCTCGATTACAAAAGTTGCAATGTCTATCAATCTTCTTCCCTTTGTTTTTATTTGTCTTATCATTTTGTTGAAATGATTTTTCATTTTGAGGCTGAAATTGCTTAGGATCCTTGTTTGGTTTAGGACCATTCCTTTTAGGATACAACTTCTTAGGATTCTTTGAATTTGGTTGTTGTTGGGCGGCTAACGCTTTCTTAGAAGAGTTTCCAAGATTAAGAAGACCAAGGTGTAAGAGTTTTTCTTGTTCTCTTATTAAAGAATCACAAAAGGAGTCAAAGGAAGGGGATTTGTAGGCTTGTCCTTGAGAAATGAAGGCTTCTCTTGTAGAATGGAAGGTGGAAACAAACACAGAATAGGATGGCCCCGAATTAGTAAGAACAGAATAGATAAGGCTACTATTTTCTTTCTTAACCTTAACACCTTCCAAGAGAAGTTTAAGGGTCTTGAACTTGGACAAAAAATCTTCAATGAAAGAAAAATTATTGGGGTCTAATGTAAGCAACTCATTTTCGAGTTGATGGGCTTTAAGTTCATTTTTAATTCCAAAAACTTTAGTGATCTATTTCATCGCTTCCTCAAGAGTATCAAGTTCTGCAATATGGAATCTAAGATCTGGAGAAATAGACATCCCTATCAACCCACGTGCTTGATCTTGCCTATTTTCCCATTTAGCTACCTTATCTTCATCTTTTGGTTTGGTTTCTTGGCCTGAGGCTATTCTGTAGAGACCTTTACTTCTAAGTAAATCCACAATGTAGGACCACCATTGAAAGTAGTTGGTGCTGTCAAGAATAACTTGGCATGGAATTTCCATTTTAACAGAAACTGAAGCTATAGATGCTGAAACTAAGTGTTCCAATGGAAATATCTCGAAAAATTAGGCTGGTTCAAAAAAAATGGCTCTGAAAACGGCTTCCGGATGAAGAAGTTATGGCTTTTTGAAGAAAATTTGATGAAGATGCCGACGAAGTGTAGGAATGTGCGGAAATGAAAAATCCGCCCCCATAAAAAGGAGACTTGAACTCAAGACCTCTACTCTCATAAATTAGCTTTGGACCAAGTGAACTAAACAAAAAGTTTGTGTGAGAGAGTGTGAGAGAGAGAGAGAGAGGTTGAAGCTTTGGGTTGCGTGCTTGCTTTGAGAAAGCTCTTTTTCCCTACAAAACAAAAAACACAAAACCCAACACGGACATACAAAAAAAAATGAACCTTGCGGCTTGAAGTTAGCTTTAGCCGGAAACTAAATATTTTCCTCAATGTTTCTGATTTTTCGAGATCACACTAAGCCGCAGCGGAAAAGAGCATACGCATGAGAAAAATCCTTCCTTTCTGTTTTTTATTTGCCCAGATCGCATAGAGTCGTGGGGCAAAGAGAATACGTAGAAATGAAAGGTATAGATCTGGTAATAAAAAATGCTAAATAAACCGAAATCGAAATAAACAGAGAGAAAATATCTATAAACTGCAAATAAACATTGTATACCTCCAGATCTTAAAAATGACGTAGCTAGGGCTACCAGAAACCTTTTCGCATGAAACGAAATGGGTTCCTCACTGGAACAGATGCTCCCAACACAGTACAGCAGTTCTCTCGGCCCGAAAGTAGTCAGAAACAATAGATCTAGGAAACGACAGTCGGATGTAGTTCTACCGGCTTCATATTTGGATCACCAACGGACGCGGCCCTCAAATAGCTCTAGTACCATGTAGGAATTTACAGGGTAAGTTCCTCAGACAGAACACCAAAGGACACCGATCACAAACAGATCACAGATCAATACACCAGTACTTTTGACGTGGTTAAAACCCTCAAAGAGGGAAATAGTCCACGACCTGAGCCAACGCGGCCACTTCAGGCAATTTATTAATAAAATAATGAAAATTTACATAAGCTTCTCTCATGGACGGTTAACCTACAAATGACCCTCCATGCTCTTTAAGTAGAGATCATGGACCAATCGGGTGTTAAGCCGCGGATCAAGTGTCGGTAATACCGAGGAGAGAATGAACCGTCGGATCACTACATATCGTGACCGTCGGATTGTAAGTTACAAAATGTACATATTAAAGAAACACACTTTACCTAACTCTATACTAGACCAAGTTATACTTAACTATTTCCTATGTGTCGGAATATCCTAATAATGGATGTATTTTGCAAAATAATTTGAAGTGATTTTAGATTCACCTTGACCTTGGTTTGATATACTTAAAAAATGATCAAATTCCTCAGGTTAAAAATCTCAAAGTTTTCACATCGACTTGGTGTGATTAAATCATATTGATATTGTTATATCTAACTAGGTTGTAGAATGTGCCTATGTAGAATGTGTCAGTCCAATGGAATGCAATGGATAAAAATGTGGGTTGCCTCTGTAGAATGTGTCTCAGTCCAATGGAGTGCAATGGATAAAAATGTGGGTTGTCGTGGGTTTGTTTCTTCTGCAACCTTTGTTTTCATTTGCATTTTCTTTTTTCTTTGATATTTGTATTGTGACATTATTTGAGATTTGTATCATAACTTAGAACTGAGTTCTATTAGTTTTATATTTAAATAGATCCACCTTTAACTAATATTTAAATAGATCCATCTAAACTCCATAACTCCATATCTGTTCAAATAAATATTGAATTTTTAAAAATAACAATTTTATGTTTTGAATTCCTAAAAATAACAATTTTAATGTTTTTGCACCCAATCGACAGAGTTAAATAGTCATTTAAGCTGCTGGGATTCAAAATAATTGATATTACTACCTCTACCTTGGCTTTAGAATGTGCCTTTCAGATCTATGAATATATAAGTGTTCCGTTGAGCATTTAGTCCTTCTATAACATTGTTGCTATTTGTACTTTTTGTAACATTTTTGTGATTTGTAGTTTCTTTCCCATGAATATAAACAGGAATCCAAGATCCGTTCAAATAAATATTGAATTCCTAAAAGTACCAATTTTTATGTTTTGAATTCTTAAAGGTAACATTTTTTATGTTTTTGCACCCACTTGATGGGCTTAAATATTCCTTTAAGCTGTTGGGATTCAAAATCATTGATATTACTACCTCTACCTTGGCTGTAGAATGTGCCTATGCCTCTCAGAGCTATGAATATAGAAGTGTGGTGCTGTGGGTTTATTCCTTCTGTAACTTTGTTGTGATTTGTACTTTCTTATCCATGAATATAAACATGAGTTGGGGAATAATCTGTCTGACCATAGCATACATGTGGAAACTCTACACTCTGTGGGTTCTTATCATGCTTCATGAAGTTGTTTGGGGGAACACTACAACAAATATGTGGAGCTTGCACACGCTGCATTTGGTAACAATAATATATACCTTCTACAATTACAATCTTGATATCTAGGTTGATTTATTACTAAGCTTAAGCTACATGTCTGTTTTGATTGGATATTAAAGTGTGGATTGCTATCTCGAATGCAACATCCATATAATCTTCAGTTTTAGGTCTAAACATCAGATTTTAGATATATTTTTGTAGATCTAATAGATTCAAGTATATATTAATGTTGGATATAATAATCCTAGATGGAAGGAATGTATGAATGCCGATTTTTCTTTAAACATTTCAGGGGAGAAGCTTGGTGTATGGGCGACTCTATTTTAAATTGTTTATCTATTAGATAGGATGACAATTGCCATGATACTGATTGGTGGAGAGGCAATGAAGTTATTTTACAAATTTTTTGTGGCCCAACTGGTGGATCCAATCCACTTACTATAGTGGAATGGTATTTGGTTTTCATGTCCCTTTGCATTGTTTTGTCCCAACTGTCTAATCTTAACTCCATAGCAGGACTCTCCCTTATAGGTGCTATAACTACAATTACATACTGCACTATGGTTTGGGGTTTGTCCACAAGAAAATATAGACCCTTGGGCATATCTTGTGAAAACCTAAAGGCCAAGATGGACACTACAACAACATTCTCAGTCTTGAATTCATTGGGAATTATTGCTTTTTCCTTCAGGGATAACAATATTGCTTTGGAAATATAGGTATTGTGCTTTTGTAGCAACATAGACTTGTGTTTCCTTATGATTTCTTATCTTTGTCCATATTGTTTAGAGAAGGTTACATGTTGATAGCTTACCTTATAGATGATGTTTCTTTCCTGTGATTGACTAGGAAGTTGTATATGAGAATGCAGGCTACTATGCCATCTAGTCTCAAGCATCCTACCTTTGTACCAATGTGGAGAGGAGCAAAGGTTTCTTATTTACTTGTGGTCATGTGCGTGTTCCCCATTGCAATTGGAGGTTACTGGGCTTATGGAGATTTTTTAAGTATCGATCACTTGCCTTCTCAAACTTGTATTTGAGTAAAATCATAGATGCTCTGACTTTCTATATCTTATTGATGTATTTTATGGTAGTAAATCTAATGTTGTTAATTTATTTCTTCATAGTTTGTTATGCCAAGTTGCCAACAATATATTTCCTTCCCATGCCTTAGGAACCTACATCATTCAAATTTTGTTGTTAATTGGTTGGTCTCATAATATTCTAGTTCATATCGTTGTGCATATCAATTGTTCATAAAGAACACAGTCTTTTACCATTATGGAGTATCATGAACTTACTTTAACTAGTATCATTTTGGAATTTTACATTTGTTACTTAATGGATCCTTTTTTATAGCCATATTTAACTTGTATGTAGTTTTCACTTCTTGTGACATGAACAACAAAAAGACAACCATGTTCAAGAAAACCATGTTTGAAGTTGTTGCCTTGGTAATTGAGGAATTTGGTTCACTTAACCTAGGTGCAATTTAGGTTGAGGCTTCTTGCATTGATATTGTGGTCAATAGTTGGTGAATACACTTGCTTTATCAAACTAGACACATAATATTCCTATTATTTGACTCCATTCTATGTGCAGATCCTTTGCCTGACAATGTTACTTATCTACTTTTGTTGGGCATATTACTGTCATAGGCCTTTCTCTGTAAGAGTGTCCTAAAGAATTGTATCCCAATGCCTCACTTATTTTAGTTGTAACATAGTCTTCTCCACTTTTCACTTTTAGCTGCAATGCAGGGTAAAATTAAATATTAAAAGTCATGTGAAGGGCGATTTAAAAATAAAACTGTCATAAAAAAAATTATCTGATGGGTAGGGGGACCTATCAAATTTAACCCCTGCACGGGAGGCTTGTAGGAGGCACATCGTTGATAACAAAAGTGTGGGGTTTGATGGTTATTCACAATATTCTCAGAGCAGAGGGGAAATAATATTTGTTGCAGTGAAGGTGAGTCAAACAGAGATTGAAATTTCTACATAGAGTAGATGGATTGGGTAATGTTCTCCAACTCTGCTTCACCCCCACCAATGCTTGCAGGAAGGTATGTCTCTTCTTTCAATTTTCTCTCATACCAATTCATGTATTTTTTTACTTCAATTTCTTTGGAAAATGCACTCCAACCCTTAGTTTCTTGCACAAATTTGAGTGGGAGAAATTTCTATTGAAAAAACAGCTATGGTCGGAATACTCTTTATATACTTGGCTTGAATTACTAGTTTCCCTGTCACCTGGAAAATGTGTTTTCTGCTTACTAGTGCAGAGTAACTAGGGTTAATTTATGGCTATCAAATGGGATTACGACTTGTTGAGGGAAGCGCCAGCATAATATAATTTCCATTCATTAACTTATCATAAATTTATATGACTTTTCTACTTCGACTTTTTTGAAATACTAGGAATTTTGGTCTTGCACATCTTGAATGCTGCCCATAATGCTGCATCCTCCACTTTAGCAACTTGAAAAAATTTCCACTAAAACTCATAAATAAGACATTACCATTTTTTAACGTTATTTTTTATTTACTACTTGAATTGAGATCCTGTGACTGGGGTATCTATTCTGCCATATTTTTCTTGGTGTTGTATCCAGCTCCATCCACATGGAAGTTGGAGCAGCTTGCTTATGCAAGTGAGACAACTGGCTTGTATGGCAAGGTGGTACATAATGGGTGAATATGTGGCTTGAGATCCAGACCCTGTGGCTGGGGTATCTATTCTGCCATATTTTCCTAGGAGTTGTATCTGACTCCATCCACATGGAACAACTTGCTTATGCGGGTGGGATAACCCGCTTGCATGAACAAGATGGCACACAAGGGGTGAACATGTTGCTTGGGATTTGAACCTTTTGTGGGTAATGAAAAACTCTCACTCTATCTATTAAGGAAATCAAGCGTTTTGTATAAATGGCACTATTCCAAGTTCCAACTTAATTTTGT
This sequence comes from Pinus tabuliformis, assembly GCA_031772625.1. Classification (NCBI taxonomy): domain Eukaryota; kingdom Viridiplantae; phylum Streptophyta; class Pinopsida; order Pinales; family Pinaceae; genus Pinus; species Pinus tabuliformis. The sequence goes on along the minus strand of CM062806.1, from coordinate 811,002,525 downwards.
CTCTATTTGTTGTATACAAGTACAAAACAAGTGAATTTGATGAAGATATGCTAAAAACTTGTCTATGTTTGTCAATTAATCAACATCTATATTTTTTTCCAATGAACAAATTAAGAATGTGTCCAATATTTCTCAAGGAACTTTAATTCTACTTTTCATTTTGAGAGTGATAAATGTCTATGATGAGAAATAACTTGACGAAATGACATGTACTTATTATCTACATTGTTTATTATAATACTTAATTATGAATTTTTTGACTAACCAATTTTACAAAATGTTAGGGGTCTACGACAAATCCACTACATCCATCAGGGATGGGATTTCCAAGATATAAAGTAAATTTTCTTGGCCATCCCTTATTTTCTGGGGATGCCTTGAAAAATTCCCAGGACATGTCTTACTAAAAGTGGATTCCCATAACATGGCCATCCCCTATACCTGGATGGATGCTTTGTCTTTTCTTGACCACTCTTGCTTCCTACAGGGAGACATGGATACTTCTGACAATCTCCTACTGCCCCTTGGCCATGTGTGTGTTTTAACTTTAAATTCCATTAAATTTTTCTTTTTATAAAACTCAAATCTCCTTTATTAACCTAATGCAACTTACTAAAAATTCTACACCTCAATCAAAACCCTAAAACTAAAAATCACTTACAAATAAAAATTTTGCAACTGAATAAAGGGGCTTCTTGTGGTAGTGATGAGCCTTTGTAAAGGGATAATGACAATAATGGGGGCATTATTAGATTGCATGGATCTAGAAGATCAAGATGTTCTATCTGAGCTAGGTTAATGATACACCCCTACACTCTTTTTCTTTTTAATATTTTCGTTTAGATTATGGTGATAATGTACTGTTGTATGCTTAATTTTCCTTTGAATGAGAAGATCGTTGATTCACCAATTTTAAAATTATTTAATTTGGTGCTTGCAATGTGCATATTTATTCCATTGTATCTAACATTACAATATTCTCTAGTTTTATTTACCATTTCTATTGGCTTAGACATTATGTGTGTGTAAATTATGTTTTATGTGTTACCACATCCAATATATCCCATGATGTGCCTCCATTTCTCCTGCACCTTTCCCACATTTTCTTGAAATTTTCTTCTCTTTTCTAGTTGTTATTGTGATGCATTTCCTTACCTCCCAACTTGGATGTGTTGTGCATTATAATCTTTAAATGTAAGACTGTGCCATGATAATAAATTATACATAGTCGTATCAGTCATTAGAGTTGTATTGGTTCTTCAATGATTGATCACACCTATTACTTGGCTTAACTTTGTAGCATAGGAGCACTATTATGAGCCTAATTGGAAATTTGGTATTTGATTTGAAATATGATGTGAATTATGTCTTTATTTGGGTCTTGGACATTGTTTTTATGAGCAACAAACTATTACGAATTGTAGATACTGCACTAAATACAAGTTCCTAATTGGTTGGGATAATGGTTTTTTATCCTCTCCACCTGGTTTCAATTCCCATGAAGGACATGTTGGTACATCGTCATATGGCTCGAAGTGTAGGCAACTCTTGGGCTAAAGCTCCTTGGTGTGGTTTAGGATGTCTCAACTCTTGCTAAGTCATAATTTATTGATATATCGGGCTTGAGGATATTTGATATACTCTTGGTGCTATAGAGGTTTGATCTTGGGCATCACCAAAATTACTCTAATGAGTTACCAATTCATCATGGTTAAGAAAATACATGTCTATAACACTAAATTTAGTGCAACATGCTAATGAAAATAATAATAACGCAGGAAAAAGAAAGTACAACAATATAATCAACAATAATAAAAATTATAACATCATTTAACACAATAAATTTCATGTCTAAGCATCTAGCTGACAATAGTTATGATTCTGCAGCAAGAACCAAATTATCACAGAATCTTTTATTACTCTGCAATAGGATAAGTAAAATTGCCCTCAAAATTTTATGAATGCCAACTGTTAGACATCCTAATTGTTTTTCTTCCTTGAATTAATTTTCCCCAAAGAATTTGGAGTGTTGGATTTGCAATATTACTTCAATCCCTGCCCACCTAGCATATTATGAGGGTAGATCCTTCTAGTGAATGAACTATAAAATACTTGGATAATACTATATTCCTTAATTTTAAAATTAGATTGTTAATTCCTATCATGTGCCAAATTTTTGGTACGTGGGGATATGCACCCATTATATCTAGAACCGCCACAAAAAAACAAGTTTTAAGAAACAACAGGGTATGTGGGAGTTAGGAAATAATCATTAATCTTTGTGGTTTTCTAGGTTTATAGAGCATAGGAGAGTTGATGGGACTGAGTAGAAAAGGGTGGGAAACTAGTTATTAGGTTTTTAAGGTTTTTTATTAGATTATCCTAAAACATGGGTGTCATTTGTGGGTACTTATGTGTGTCCCTTGAGTGCACAGGTTGCCTTTGTAGGTAACCCCATGTAGAGGATGCAAATTTTGGGTAGTTTTGGTATACCCTGAAGTACCCTAAATACTAGGTATGTATGGGATTCCCATGGCATCCTCAATAGGGAGTCATGTTTTGGAATGTGCTACCCTGTGTTACATTGGTTGATTCCCTAAATAAGTTAAAATACTATTTGCAGTTTATTGATGATATGCCTAATTTTAATTTATGACTTTATTTTTCCATTGGCAAACAAAAAAGGACAATATCTATCAAGGATCACTTAGGTCTCAAGAATGAGTGTATTAACTTTCAAGTCTAGCTAGCTTAACACCAAATCTTTTGATATTTTCTTTAGAAATCCATATGTCACTCATTTTCATCTAAGGGATATTGAATGATGTTTTCATTCATGAAGGAACAATAAGCTATGTATGAGGTATTTAACAACTTTTTCAGTATATCTACCTGATACTTGTCTCGACACACAAAGATTGTAGTCTCTTGTAATAGAGCTGCCTCACAATGAAAATTTAGACTGTATGGGTTGAAGAAAATAGGTCCTCCAATTGCAAGACATTTTTATATGAAATTTGAGGCAAATATATGTTGGGTCATTTTTATTGTCTTCCATGCTAGATATTGTCTAGCCTCATAATCTCCTTCATATGCATCCCTAATAGAAGACAAATGTAATCTTCTTTGTTTAGGAATGGAATCCATCTCTGCTTAGATTCCATTGTCATCAACATAAGATGAAATCTTTTGTCGATTTAGGAGTGGTCACCACCTCTTCTTAGATGCCATTGTCATTTACCCTCTTTGGTTAGGATTTTTCACTATTTCTTCCAGCAGCCAATGCTGATGTCATTACCCCTTTCATGATGCTTGATCCCTTAGGTAAGTGTGCATGATATTCTTCAAGTTGTTTATTGGCCCCATTATTTATTGGTGTAAGAATAAAATGTGCAAACATTAATTCCTAATATCATCACCAATTTCCTCTAAATAGTCCATCAAGTGCTATTCTTTCCCTTTTGGTTGTATGTTTGTGCTGAGAAGCACATTCTATAGCCCAACGTGGTGACATGTGTCATGCATATCAATTAAAATAGAATAAAATTTTCCCTCCACACGTGTCAAAGAGAATCTGAAAAATTAATAAAAAAGAAAACCAACATGTATTTATCTTAACCCTGCATCTATCAATTGCAGAAAGGGATTTGAATTAATTGTTTTTGGGTGGAAGTCTCAATTTTTTTCACTATAAAAAGGATTCACACCTTGATGGATTTGATCCTTCACAATGCTGGATAATTCTAGGGTTAATATGGATATATTCTAGTGTAGAAAGGCCAAATCACCTATCAAAACAAAATAGAGTGTGTGATACTCAATGTTGATTTAATGAACTACATGACTTCCTCAACATGCCTGACCTCATCCAATGTGTCAAAATTTTAAAAAAAAATTGCATAAAAGGTTCTCATAGAGCCAAACTTCAAATGAAAACCATCTACCCAATGGCATTATTCACCTGTGCATCCATTTTTTAAGGGTGAAAGCAACTCTTATATCTCTTAAAAATTATGCATGCAGAGTTAAACCTGTTGAGAAAGAAGACCATCAACTTCGATAATTTTTGTTTTCAATTTGCTCAAATGTATCAATGTGAACAACAAGGTGAGTAAGAAGTCCTCCTATATTTAGCTTCCACTTTCACCACCATACAATTGCTACTTGATCATGAGAAAATTGATGATTCTGAATGATCTGTATAGAGTCATTCCCTTACTCTAGCAATAAGGGATTACTCTCTAGAAATAAGCAGAAAGATATGAAAACCTTACGATACATTGTGGCAACATGAAGACTAGACTTTTCGTCTGTGAAGGATACTCTTTCTTAACCTAATTTGCAAAACCCTTGATTCCTTCACTTCCCATAGCACAATTTATGGCATATTTTGGTGGTTCCCATAAGGCTTTTGTAAAATTTGTGTGAATTTTCTAGCCAAAAGATGGTAAAGTGATTTTTATAGCTCAAGCCAATACACTGTAGTTTTTTCATGAATTTCAACAAACTATTTAGGAATTATGGTTATATGATAACAACATATTGAGTTAATGAACTTTTTTATGATAATGATGCTCCTATTCTTTGATAATCATTAAAGGCTTATTCTAGATTGTCATGTGATCCTTACTGCAAATCTTGCAGATAACTATCTAAGCATTATCTATGAACCACTAGTCATTTGGCAAGGCACTATTAGGATCATTGTGAAAAATTGGCACTAGAAAAAATTGGCGAGGTTTTGGAATACAACTTCTCAGCAACGTTGGTGAAAAAATTAGCAATTTTAGCAATATATGTAAAACAAAATTACAAAATAAATTCATTTTTTTTTCAATTTTTGTAACATATAAACCAACAATCTCAAATAAACATACCAGCACATGAATATGGAAAAAAAATCTATACATATGATGTAGGGGATGCCAAATAAAAAATGATACATCAAAGTTGATACTTAATCTTGAACCTTGATAGCTTTCCAATCAAGGACTCAAAAGTGGACAGCCAAAAATCAATGACATTTAATATTTAAATGTATATCATCATCATGAATCATCTACAATTGCAAATATATCAGCTAGCTATGTAGCATCAAATCTGTCTCTCCCTGTTCTAGGAAGAGCTCATGGTTGGTATTTTTTCCATTAGAAGGACCTATATCATTTGTGTGGAATCCAACCTATAAGATGATCATAATAAATTTAGTGAGTTTTGAGGGTCACGAATATGTTAGAGGGCCATAAATTATAATTATCATAATTTCTTAGTTGAGGTTCTAACCTGTTGTGCTTCTTTGAGTGTATTTTTTTCAAACACACTCCAATTGTCTTTGCATATTGAAGTGCTATAACTTTGGTTGAGTACTAGCATATAAAATTTCTATAAATTTGGTGCTTTTGCATTCTAATCTAGCCATAAAACGTCTACAACAAATAATAAAGAAAAATAAACTACATTTTATTACAGTGGAAAATAGGAAATAAAGAAACATAATTCAAATTTTAAATATAACACATTATTAAAATTTTAAATTATAGTGGCTTATGTAGCATAAAAATACTCCTTTCTTTGATAACATTGACAAAGCCAAATAGTCAGCTAGCATCTCGATACATTGATTTAATTCACTGTAAATGTGACCCTTATTTTTCCAACCATCATGATCTATTCAATGAGTGGTTGGGCTATAGCGATGATAGTTTTACACCTTGTTAAGAGTACCTCCTAGAGTTGACTAATCGATGTATTGGACCAGGGTGATTGACAATGTTGTTTTGTGTTGAATAGTGCACTCACTTTCTTTCATATTAGATTGATGTTTTGTGCTAGTAGAATGGAATGCCATGTGGTGTGCATGATATCTTTGATACATATCCATATTCTAATCATAATTATTGTTTTGTAATATTGGAGACTAGGTTTATTTCCCAATCAATTTTAAGGTATTATTTCCTAGGTTTATTCTTGTTGTTTGGGAATGTAGCCTTGACAAGTTTTCCAAATGTGCACCTTCTGCATGCAACCTATTTCACAATGTTGAAATTTGGAAGACATGGGACTATCTCCCTTAGAACAGGAAATGATTTATGATGTGGTGCACTATCCTCTTGTGCCACACCTCACACAAGTTGTCATTGTTGTGAACTAGGTTTTGACAGGGGAAACCTTTATAAATTGAATTTTGTTACCCCTATTACTTGGGGTGATTTTGGGTTAGACTCCCTGAGCCTAATGAGGACCTATTGGTTCACTACTATATAGATCCTATACTCCATTGTTTAACATTGAAAGTAGGTTCTTCTTGAGAATTGGAACAAAGAAAACATAGTTAAAGTATAAAGAGTAACTTTACTAGAGTTGGAAGGGAATAGTAGAAACCCATACTACTCGGTACTTGCCATCATCACCATGCTCAACCTAAACCCTTGATTTGTGATATTTTAGAGTAGAAAACAATCATTAGGCTAACGCCATATACCAAGATGCCCCATTGTTCACATATTAAGCACCCATTGGAATCATGCTTGGATCCATCTTAATCTTGGATCAATCAAGCGCAGAGAAGGGTCAACTCTCTTGAGGTGAAAATAAAATGAAGAGTTATCAAATTCACTTAAAAATTATTTACATATATTCCATGAAGAAATATATATATTATTGTTGAGGGTTTAGTTGAACATTTTTCAAAGGTATATTGTTAATTGGCCATTAATTGGATGGGTATATATGTATATATACAAAATGGAAACTTAAACACTTTCCTGCATTTAACTGATGAGAGATATTGTAAATAGTTAGATTTATTATACATCAAACTTGGATGCAATATCCAAATTCTGAGGAGGAATTAACTAAATCATCCTTGTTGTAATGAGGAATCCTAGGTCCCATAGAAAGAGACTCCATTTGGTAGAGCCCAACCAAGGTGTGGAAAATATTTTAACTTATTTCTTCATGGTTATGTGAGGGATCAAATAATCCTTTATTATATCCATAATCATTCATTTGGGCTTCAGTTCCTTCTTTTAAACTGTGAAATATTGTGGATCTTTAGGTATAACATCTTTGATGATGTCTAAGATAGTAAATTTGACACACCTTCCACTATGTTCTCAAATATGAGGTTAGTTGATGCCATTCTTAAGATCTATTGCACAAAATTCTATATCCTATAAATAGGTAAGCACAACCAGGGAAAATTTTAAGAACCCCCCTAAATTTATATATATAATAAATGGGCGAATCTCCATGGTATATAGGAAAAATGGAAGGCGATTTTATCAATAATATAATATGTATATATAATTTTTTGGCGAATCTCTCACCAGGCATGGCGAATATTTTACTCAATTATAAAATCTTGTAAGATCTTGGCAAGTCTTTCACTAAATAATAAACCTTTGTAAAGTCCTAGTGAATCTTAACATAGGCTACATGCTAGTTTAATTCCCCCGTTTAAATAGGCTACATTCGAGGTGAATACCATGGGTCAATACCATGTGCCATTTTGGTGAATACCATGGGTCAATACCATGTGCCATTTTTATTTTTCTTAATTCTAATATTTGGGTTAATAATGATTTTTTGTATGGTATTAATAACAATCTAGTCCATGGTATTTGTCCGATAGTATTTTGGCCATAGGTTTCACCTAAATATAACCCATTTTTTGAGTGTTCTTAAATATAAGGTGACTTATGGAGTAAATATAAAAAAATGTTTTATTTGTTTACCATACCTCTCGTTTATTTATATTTTTATTAATTTATCATATCTCTTTTACAAATATGGTATTTGGCCCATAGGATTCACTTAAATAAAACCTCTTTCTTGAGCTTTCATAAATAGAATGAGGGTTATGGACTAAATATAAAAAGAGGTTTTATTTATTTACGATACGTCTAGTTTATTTATATTTTTATTTATTTACCATACCTTTTGAGTAAGTATAAAAAGACGTTTTATTTATTTACCATACCTCTACTTTACTTATATTTTTATTTGTTTACACCCTTACATGTATATAAGGTGACTTATGGAGTAAATATAAAAAATGTTTTATTTATTTACCATACCTCTCATTTATTTATATTTTTATTAATTTACCATACCTCTTTTATAAATATGGTATTTGGCCCATAAGTTTCACTTAAATAAAACCTATTCTTGAAAATGGGCGAATGGATTCACTTAAATAAAACCTATTCTTGAAAATGGGCGAATGGAAGGTTGTAAGTCCTAATTTCAAGGGCTAAATTTACCTTTTTTACCCTCTCCCTTAAAATAAGGTGGGCTATTTGAGGTGATTTGTAAAAGTGTACTATGATACAAAATATTCGCCCACTAAAAATTTAAAACCCCTTAATTTCGCCAAAGGGCGAACATTCGTCCCTAAAATTATCCTTGAGCACAACCTTTGAAATCCTTGAGAAACTCAATTAGAGAAAAGCTCTAATACCTGGTGGATTCCCCTATTCCTAGGTGATCACATTAAATTCTACCAACCTTTCATATGCATGAAACCAATAAAGAAGTACATAATGGATTATAAACCCATAGTCTTTCCAAATTTCACACTACAATTTTAGATACACAAAAATTGCTAATGCATCAGTAAACCCTATTATCCTAATACTTTTAGTCTAGCCTTAAGCCTCAGGAATAAGCCATATTTCGTTTCTTCTTTGCTGCCATAGTCCAATGGCTGCCACATGTCTGCCTTGTGGCCTAGATCAAGCCCTACTCGAAAAATTTCCTTAGAAAATGTGAGTTGTTTCTCCAATGATCCTTGAACTAGCCTATGCTTCCCCAAATAGTCTTTCACTACCCCAAACTAGATATTAGGAGGGTTTGCTTCCAGAGCTTCCATCTCAAATAGACCCACTAACTTCAACAAAACTTCAAGATTGAAGCATTGATGTTATGTATCAATTGTTGTCATAAATAACCTGTTATAGTGGCTACAACCACCCTCCAAAATTTTGGCTTGCACCAATTTCAGAGCCTCCCTTGAAGAGTTTCACTTGATGACTGTACACACTTGGATTCACTCTGTGAGCTCATGTGAGTCTTTGTATCTGCCTTGCTTTCTCTTTTCATTCAAGTTTCTGCATGTTGGTGTCTAATTCATGCTTGCGACCATGTTCTGGTTATTCTCAAAGTCTTCGTTTTGTATGTGCTTATTGTGCTCGCTATGAAAGCATCTGTCACACACACTCTGAGTCACATTCACTGTTGTGCAAGTGTCGTCTCGATCAATGAACGGTCAATCATGAGTGTCACTTGCACCGTCAATCAGTCATGTTGAGCATGTGCGTCTGAATGTTTTGGGTCATTTCATCATCAAGTCATGTGAGTGTGTGTTCGTATGATCACCTATGCGTCTTTCAATCGTTCACACACTTAATCATTTTTGTTGAAGTTCAAACAATCAGACTCCCCTCTGATAGTCGGACCATTACCCCGCTTTCCACTCGATCGCTTGTCAATAAGAACAGCGCAGAAGCACCAAGCTAGTCCTTTCAAGCTACGCTACCCACAAGCATTTCAATCAACCCTCATGCTGGCCACCCAGACAGTCGGACCCGAAAGTCACCCCGGGACTGACTCCCCTAAAAATTTGCGCAGAGGCAACTGACCTTACTCGCTCAACCGGCTGAGGAAATTGTGTAGATAGGCCCAATGGACACCAAGTGCTCGTCCCCGTCTCCATTAGAAAATTGCGCAGATTTCCTAGTCAATCATTCTGATAGTCGACCAACTATTCATCTCAGAAATTGTGTAGTGTTCATGAGCAGGCCTTCTGTTGCCCATCAGTCAGCTCAGCTCAGAAATTGCCCAGAGATGATCAGCAGGTTGGCCTCTCGGCCTCAGTGCAGTCTCCCTTTCCAACATCCCCTAGCACCAGACTGCCAGTTCCCTCCAGGAATTGCATAGTTTCTGCTGCCAATGTCTCCAGCGACCTACTGGCAGTTCTGGGAATTGTGCAATTTTGGCTATGAGTGGCCGCAGTAGCCAACTAGTAGTTCCCTCTGGGAATTGTGTAGTTTTGGCTTCCAGTGTCCTCGGTAGTTCCCCCAAAAAACTGCGCAATCCATGCCTACTGACCCTTCATGCAACCCGACCCGCTCCTCTAGAAAATTGCATAAATCTGGCCTTCCAGCCCCTGCTTCCCGCTCATTCTAAAAATTGCATAGATCTCACCTGCCTTGCCCTCCTGCAACCTGGACTGTCCCTCCAAAAATTTGCGCAATTTTGTCTCCCAGTCGAGCCAGACCTCACAGCTAGTCACTGTCAACTCAGATTGCCCGTCTTCATCACTCAGTGACTCTTGCAAAGTTTTCATCAGCAGTGCCCAAAGCCATCATCCTGCTTCAAAACCTTGCTACCTCTCCCGGTCACCTGCAGCCAAAATGATCATGCGTCATGGTAGACTAGGAGGTTTTGGATTTGATGTTGTCTCGTCATGAGTGACTGCAAGTATAGGTACACAAACAAACATGGAAAAACGATGAACGAGATGAACGAAGGGAGAACATGCAGAAGGACAGGTTCACCAACGGATGAACGAACGATGCATGTGAAATGGACAAACACGACGAACATACACCTTCGTGAACAAATGAGCCTGTCAAGCCTTCCAACATGCAAACAAGGAACAACATGTTAAAGCTTCATCAAGCGAACCAAGGACCATCGAAGAATCTGCGCACTTCACCATGCAGAGATGAAGATGTGATATGCCATGAAGACATCCATCACCCAGCAACATTGTAGCTTGACATGGACTCTAGCAACAACACGAATGTACCAACACTGTCATGTCAAGTCATGTCGAGTCACGTCATGAGTCATGTCTCCCACATCCACTATGGGGTTGTTGTCAATCAATTTGATGTAAATGGAAGTCCAAGAGACCCACTTGTTGTCAAACAAAGAGTCATGTAAGTTGAAAATTCATGGAAGTCAAATAGTCATGAGGGTAGTTGAACAGCCATAAGGGTCAGTTTCACCCTTGGCTATAAATACCCCCTCATTTGTACATGAACAGACTTTTCATGTTAGCTCCTCCCACATAGCCAAGAGAGTCTGTAATCTTTTCTTTGAGGAGTAAGTATTGGCTCTAACACCCCGCACTCGGGGTTAGTACTGTATGGTGTAATGACGTGTCTTGGAACTTTCGCTTAATTCAAAAGCCTGCTAACAGGCCATCGCGTTTTCACACATGTATTATATTTGTTGTAAGACTGATCTTGAACACTTGTAATGCATGTTTCTTTAACCTGTTTTCTGCATTATTTTGAGTGTTGTACGTGTTACCTTACCTTGTATGTTGTGACTTCCGCATCTGTGTGGACTGCTCCTCCGGAAGTTGTGCATGTCCTATTGTGTTGTGTTTTCCTAGCAACGATGGGACTGCTCCCAATCAACCTGGAACTCATTCTCACCCTCTCCCTCGATAGTGAAAGAACCATTGACACAAGTGACACTCACACTCACCAGGCACACAAACCTCACTTCTTGAAGACAAAGAAAACCACTCTCCTGTGCTGACAAACAAGAGTTGAGGCAGATCTTTAAGATAATGGAAACTGGGCCATCGTACCGGATGGGACCCCTACACCAAACAATGTGAGGTCTAGTTGGGACTTCATACCGGGGAGATCCCATGAATGTTGGCGGGTCCAACATCGTCAACATTTCTGGCGCTAGAAGGAGGGCAGCCAGTTGTACGTGGCTGAAATTCCCCTCACACTCATTCATCAACCATCTAGTCAAGACAGTAACTCATACTCCCTCTCACCTACACGCGACTCTGTAGTTGGTAACTCCTCACCTCCTAGAATTGAACATGAGATTTCATATCAACACCTTCACTCTGTCCATCTCATCACTTGCCATTTCACGAAAGTAGTTGGACTGATCCCAGGCGTATAATATATTCCACACGTGTCTAGGAAGCCAAAAGCCACTCTAACAGGAGTTGTTGTATCAACGATGGAAGAAGCAGTCCTTGCCACTCTTGAAGGTTTAGAATAAGCTATTGAAGATGGAGAGGAACCTCTAATCTTCCTTGAAGACGAACAAGGCACTCTTGTGATCTTGGGATCAAACTCTGTTATAGGAGGCGGAGGGGAAGGCAGCGGAGGGGGTGGTGACGGAGACGAACTATCAGACTCAAATCCGAAACCATCAGAATCTGAAGGATAGGAAGAGAAAGAAGAAGGTGAAGATGATGAATAATATGAAGAGATGGTTGACCCAAATCTTGAATGGATGACTCAGGGACCATTGGATCTCTCGTCTGTTCTGCACAAGATGCCAAAGCGAGTGGAGAAAATGAACATCAAGTTCAACCTTGAGAACATAATGAAGGCAAAATACCACTTAGACAACTACCTACAGCTGCAGACTCTTAAGGTACGTTATGATGACGTATCATGCAAATTATTCCCATGTACTTTGGATGGCTATGCAGCTGCTTGGTATCATAGCCTTCCACCCAACTCCATATAGAACTGGGGTTCTTTCAAACGTATGTTCCTTGAAAAGCTTGCTAATGACAAGACCCAAGCCATGCTACTCAAAGAATTGGAAAGCCTCAAGATGGAGGGATAAGAGAAAGTGAAAGACTTCAATCAGAGGTTTATGCGTATTTTGAATAAGTTTGCAACAGACATTAAACCTCGTGACTCCGTCATCATTGACTATTACACTTCTGCACTGCCAACCACCATTGCGTAATTTTTCAAGTGAGTTGTGAAGCCAACACTTTTAGAACGCTGCGAAGAAGATATTGTTGTTGAAAAGGACTTGTGCACAATTGGAGTCATCAAGGATGACGAATCAACGAAAGACTCCAAGGATGCGAGCAGAAATCCCCAAGAAATGACAAGCAAGGGTAGAGACAAGGAAGCAACTAATATTGAGACCCTCACTCGCCTTGTCAAGAACTTGACCACCGAAATGTCTGAACTCAAGCAACGGAAAACAGACACATTCATAAGCAGTCATCCACCCAGACAGAGATAGGCAAGCAGTTCATCAACCGACTCATCAAGAAACAACTGGTTCGCTTCCAAATTTGCACAGAAGCCTATGTTCCAACTCGATCAGTGTGCTGATCCTAATTTATGTTCCTTCCACGAAGAGTTTCACCCCGAGAACTCTTGTTTAGATTGGAAGCGATTCGTTAGCTCTGTTTGCAGTCATACACTTGATGTGGAAGGAGATATGCAGGAGAAGCCAGAAGACACTGATGATAACGAAGAGGTTACACCTGATGAAACAACAATTTTTGGGCATGTGGTGAATGCATATTAGTTCTCGCAAGTAATCTCGAAGATAAACACAGAGAAGTAGCCCTGTATGAAAAATGATTGTTACAATCTTAGGAGTAAAGGGGCTCCCCCTACACTTGGGGAAATGCAAGAGAAGGTGAGGTAACTAATAAAGAAGGTCGATCCACTGGCTGCCTCAAAGCAACAAACACAAAGAAAGTCTAGGAAGACAATGACAGACAAGAGTACAACCATGATAAGCAAGTTACATAACACTCCGCCGGATAACACGAACATTCGTTCCACCCCGAACACCTCGGTGAATCTACCACCTCTAGACTACAACATAGTTGAGGACATGATGAAAAAATTGAGCAAACATTAGTTTGTTTGAGTTAGCTAAAGTCCAGAGTCAGCGAGATATCCTGCTGCATACGTTGGGACAGATAGCACAACCTCTACCAGCAAGGGAACAGGAACACCTCTTGGATCACTTTCCACTGTGCTCAATACACTCTGGATGGAAGAAGCAAACTCAGGTTTTCCCCCATTCCCGCTTTCTTTTGAAGTTTTCAACTATGATGTTCACAACTGCTTGGTTGATTCTGGCACGACAGCCAATGTTATGCTGCTTTCCATTCCCAAGAAGATCAATGCACGATGGAGCGAAACGTCCGTAAGAATCATCCAACTTGATAGAACATCGGTACTAGCTATTGGTGGACTACGTGGCATGATCATATGACTATCTGATGACACTCAAGTCCACCAATTCATCAACATAGTTTTTGTGGACATACCGGAAGCATATGGCCTACTACTCAGCAGATACTGGTCTAACAAGCTAAATGGATATTCTGCTACCCACTAGTCTCACATGTGGCTTTTGTACGAGGGAAAATGAAACCAAATCCTGGTGTTATCAGAGAGGTATATGAAACATAATGGAACTCCGCTTAATGGCGAGAATGAACCATTGGCCTTCACAGAACTCATGTTTGGAAACTGCCTCCTCGAAACAACATTGGTGTGTTATCTTGCATGCCCAACTCCAACCTCATCAGACACACAGTTGGGACTCCTTCCTTTCCCAACTGATGGTAATGAAACTTGTACAGTTTATTTTTCTAATAGTAGCAGTAGTAGCAGCAATAACAGAAGCAGTAGTACTAGCATGCCAAATGGTCCATGTACAGGCGAGATGTGGGCCATGAGTCTTGATGAATCTAAAACACATGATGGTTCAAGGACTGAGTGTATCTCAGTCATTCGAAATGACATACAATGTGTGATTTCAAGTTGTTTGAAGTTAAAATGCACAAAAATCGATGCTGAGTATGAATTTGTAGTGTTGAACATACAAAGGACCATCGATACGAACAAACAAATCATCTTGCGGACCTATCATGATCTAGAGATGGCCAATCTTGGTGCAAAATACACACTGTAACAGCAGCAAATCTTTGGCCACTTGACCAAATAGTATTAGGATGGGTCTGCATGGGTAGACGATGACCTGAGCACACACTAAATGTGAGCAATGCAACGTGAGATTCCAGGTAAAGGAGGAGACAATCCATTACATCAAAGACCGGGTAACGGATACATGTTTTTTGCACTCCCTTTAAAGAAAAAATTGACGAACAGTTTAAGTGATTGGACTACTTGCAAAGTTCATCATCATACCTAGTTTTCCAATTTAAAGCCCGCACGTAAGAAATATGGGAAATTCCTCTTACGCATTGACTTCAGAAACTTGAACCCTTCCCAGAATAAAAACAACTACCTTGTGCCATCATTCGAGCCCATGTTGCATGCAGTACCTGAAATAGTGGTGTTGTCTTCATTTGAAGGTCTTCTGGAATGCCACCAGGTTCCAGTAGCGAAACCCGATGGACTTGCACTGGTCCACGAGAAGCTTGGCCCACACATGTATCATTTGCAGTCACTGAGCAGGAGGATTAAAAACCTTCCTACCAACGACCAAGGTCTCAAACATTATTTTTAGTTTGTCGGGTCGCACTCATGCCTTGTATATAGTATTCTTACTGTTTGTTGTTTTCATCATGTTTGCTTCGCTTATTATCTTTGTTTTTGCTTTGTTTAGTTCTACTTACTATTTTTGTTCATGTTTATTTTGTTTGTTTGATATATTACTATTTTTGTTTCCAGAAATCAGTGTTTCCAACTACTACGTTCTTGCTTTTGAATAGAGTATGTGGCTGCCATTGGAAGAAACTTGTGACACTACAGCACTTGGCCAGTCTTGTGTCAGCCTTCTCTTTTCTTGGTTGTAACCTTCGGCTGATGAAGTCTTGATGGAAAATATGAACCATCTGCAAGGGAAGTTTTGGTCCAATCGTGAACCTGTGTCCACACTGGGAGGCCCCATCCCTGTACTCAGCCTTCTGCTCTATGTGTTCAAGCTCATCCAACTAGTAGAAACAAAAAGGGGAAAATCTAAATGAGAAAACCTATGTCTGAGGTCTTACATGTTTCTTTGAAGGAAAAAACTCTTCTGCTCTGAATAAGTCAAGTTCCCTCTTTCGCCCCAAAAATAAATAAGAGCTTATGCACAGTACTCTTGAAAAACATAAAGGCGAAAGAAGAGAAAGGCTTCCTACGCAGAGAGGTTAAGCATGCAACTCCACTGGGGTACTGACCACTCGTTGCAGTGGAGCAATGTGTGTGTTCTTGCATGACTCCGTCGGGATATTGTCCAGGCCTACTAGCAGCAGAGAAACACCAAAGATGAAAACTTATACTCTGAAAATCTTCAACTCATGAGCTAAATTACCCTTCCTGGATTCGAAACACTGAGACCTAAGCTGAACTTTTGATTTTGTTTGACTGTGTTGGCAAAGGGTGTATGTATGTCCATGGGGTAAGTGGGGAAACTAAAGTAATCGGTACAATGATTCAATACTCCCCGAAAGACCAAGGACCTGTGCTAGAAATGAACCGAAAAAGAGAAGCTAGAGTTCTACCAATGTGTCGCCAAGTGTTGTAGCAGCTACAACCATCCTCCAAAATTTTGGCCTGCACCAATTTCGGATCCTCCCTTGAAGAGTTTCACTTGATGAATGTACACACTCGGATTCACTCTGTGAGCTCGTGTGAGTCTTTGCATCCACCTTGCTTTCTCATTTCATTCAAGTTTCTGCATGCTGGTGTCTAAGTCATGCTTCCGACCATGTTCTGGTTATGCTCAAAGTCTTCGCTTCGTATGTAATTTCTATGTTCGTTATGAAAGCATCTATTGCACTCACACACGGAGTCACATTCTGTTGGGTCCCTATAATACTAGTGATTACCCCATTACTATTGTAGTTATACCCCTTATTTATATTTTTGTGCCCCTATTACCCCCATATTGTTATTTCTGTGCCCCATAGAATCCCTCTATCGTTATTTTTGTGGCTTTATATTATTATTGTTAGGTCAGCTGGATTATATTGTGACTCCTTAGACTCCTATATATAGAAAGGAGGTTTTGTCATTTGCATCATCCAAGAATTGTTCGTTTATGTAATGTAAAGGAGGTTTCCCCCTCGAAGAGGTTGAATTCTAAGGGTTGATCTATCTTTTCTATCTTTTCTTGAGCTGGTTTCATAACATTTGGTATCAGAGCTTTGGATTCTAGGGTTTCGCTGCTCCAAACAGGTCATCGTGGCATTTTCGCTATACCTTTTTTTTTGTGACGTTTCAGAAGTCGAAAGAAAAACCCATTTGAGAAGAAATCGCGCTAAATCGTGGGTCCGAATTTCAGAGCTCTTCGTGCGATATTTGCAGAGATATGATCTGAGGAATTTGGTCTTTTTGCAGACTCCTGAATTACATTCAAAACAGGTGACCTGGGGAAAATTGTCATAAATTTCTCTCTGGGGATCGGATTGAAATTTCCTCAGAAGATACAGAAAGAGAACGGACTGTAGTTTCTTGTGTGTGTGTTTCAGATTCAAAGGTTGAAACAGTGACTCGTGGCACGTCGTACAAGTTCGCTCTACTGAACCAGTCTAAAAGAAAGTCACTGTGGGAGATTTCACATAACTCTTCCTTGGAGAATCCAATTTGGCTCAGACTTGTGGCATTGGAAAGAGGAGGCAGAAGGCTACTACAGGTAGCAATTTCAGAACTGGATGATCCGAAATTACAGAGATACATCAGATTCAATATCAGGCTTCTATAAAGTGAAAAAAAGTGTGTAGTTTTTTTTTTTAATTTTTGTGTAAGCTTGGTTTAATGGAATTCAAAGGGCATAGTAAAGCATTATTATCGGTAACTGATGCCCCGAGGAAAGAAAATGCAAACACCTAGTAAGGAACCTGAAAGCTCTAGCATGACTCATGAAGAAGAGGAAGAAATGCTACATGATATATCAAAATTACAAGAACAAGTGCAACAAATGTCACGCTCACAAAAGCTAACAGAAGCTAAGATAAGTGGCGTGGAATCTAATATAAATGGTGTGGAATCTAAGATAAAGGGCATGGAAGCTAAGATGGATGATTCGAAGACAGATTTGAAGAGAGACATGGCAGATTTGAAGATAGATTTGAAGACAGACATGGAAGAATTGAAGAAGTTGCTACAAGAAAGGGTCACTAATGGTGAAAAGGTAGTAAAGGAAACTCATGATGAGAACAAAAGAAATGTTAATCATGATTCCATAGATGCTAATGTTGGATCGAAGAATCACCATATTCCAAAAATCGATATGAGGAAGTTTGATGGCAAGGATCCCGCCACATGGATATTACAGATGGAGCAATTCTTCGATCTCAATAATGTGCAAAACGCACAAAAGGTACGTATGGAAACTGTATATTTGGAACCAAATCAGTTTGTATGGTATCAATGGCTTTTCTCTCGTAAACAATTTATCACTTGGGCAATTTTTACGGAAGAATTGATAGCACATTATGAAGATACAAAAAGCAACACTTTTTTTAGCCAATTGATAAGTCTCAAACAAAAGGGTTCAGTAATGGAGCACATTGAGGAGTTCCAAAAATTGAACATAAGGGTAAAAGATATTCCAGAGGAGCATAGGATTGATGTGTTCATAGGGTCTTTAAAGGATAATATCCAACATGATGTTCGCCTTTGGGAACCTGATTCATTAGAGAAGGCATTCAGGTTAGCAAGAAAAATGGAAAGCAAAATTATGGCAACCAGGAAGCATACCACTCACAACTATAAAGACGGAAGTGTTGTTGCCCCTAGTCTTCCACAACCTATAAGGTTGACACCACAACAATTGGAAGAAAAAAGAGCAAAAGGGCTTTGTTACAGTTGTGATAGCAAATACACTAAAGGTCATAAGTGTGCTGAGAAGAAATTATTCTACATAGATTGTGAAGAGGAAGAAGAAAAGGAGCAAGAAAGGTCAAAAGAAGAAGATATACTCCAGGAACAAAGCCTAGATGAAGAACAAATAAATCCGACCATATCTTGTAATGCATTGGCGGGAATTACCACTCCTCAAACCATCAAGATAGAAGGACAAATCAAGAAGAAAAAGGTAATAGTGTTGATTGATTCAGGAAGCACCCACAATTTTATTCATTGTAGGGTAGCAAAAGAATTGAATTGCTTCCTATATCCAGCACCAGAGTGTCAAGTGATGATTGCAAATGGAGGAACAATAAATTGCTCTGGAAAGTGCCATAATATCAAGCTATCCATGGGAGAATATGTATTGACTAGCCCAATGCTTTCCATTCCAATGGGAGGTGCTGATGTTGTACTAGGAGTCCAATGGCTACAATCCTTGGGTACAATAGCTTTTAATTTTCAAGAACTTTTCATCAAATTTTCTACGGAAGGAAAGGAAGTTGAATTAAGGGGTATTGCAGGGAAACCAGGAAAGATAATCAGCTCTAATGGCATGACAAAGCTTCTAAAAAAGGAGCAAAGAGGTGTAATTGCACAATTATGTTCGCTAGATGTTTCCACATTGGAATCATCTATTTCTCCAGATCTCCAAAAAGTCCTGGACAATCATTCCAAGGTATTTGAGACTCCAAAAGGTCTCCCACCTATGCGTGATCATGATCATGCTATTCATCTGATTCCAGGAAGTGTTCCTCCAAACATCAGGCCGTACAGATATCCCTATGTCCAAAAAAGTGAAATTGAACGTATGGTTGCAGAAATGCTAGAGGCTGGTATAATTCAACCGAGTCAAAGTTCTTTCTCAGCTCCAGTAGTATTGGTGCACAAGAAGGATGGATCATGGCGCATGTGTCCGGATTATAGGGAGCTCAACAAGCTCACTATTAAAGATAAGTTCCCCATTCCTGTTATTGATGAATTACTGGATGAATTGCATGGATCAATTTACTTCACCAAGTTGGATCTTCGTTCGGGATATCATCAAATCAGAATGAAGATTGAAGACATTCCGAAAACAGCATTTAGAACTCATGAGGGTCATTATGAATTTTTGGTCATGCCTTTTGGCCTTACCAATGCACCTTCAACATTTCAAGGTTTGATGAATTCAATTTTCAAACCATTCCTTAGAAAATTTGTGTTAGTATTTTTTGATGATATACTAATCTACAGCAAGTCTTGGAAGGATCATGTTGAACATGTTGACAAGGTGCTACAACTATTGGAGGAGAAACAATTATATGCAAAAAGATCCAAATGTTTCTTTGGAGTCCAGGAGGTGGAATATTTGGGTCATATTGTATCTCATGAAGGAGTTAAGGTAGACCCTAGCAAAATTAAAGCCATTAAGGAATGGAAAATCCCCACATCCATAAAGCATCTGCGAGGATTTCTTGGGTTGACAGGGTATTATCGCAAGTTTGTTAAGAATTATGGGAGAATAGCAGCACCTCTAACAACATTATTGAAGAAAGATTCATTTTCATGGACTCCGGAAGCAACAAAGGCCTTTGAACATCTTAAAGAGGCAATGTGCCAAGCACCGGTCTTAGCTACACCGGACTTCACAAAAACCTTTATTGTGGAATGTGATGCTTCAGGAAATGGAATTGGTGTTGTTCTAATGCAAGATGAAAGACCCATTGCTTTTGAAAGTCGTCCAATCAAGGGAAAGTTTTTAAGCAAAGCTATTTATGAGAAGGAAATGTTGGCAATACTCCATGCACTTAAGAAATGGCGACCCTACCTAATGGGAAGACACTTCAAGGTAAAAACGGATCATGATAGCCTTAAATACTTTTTAGAACAAAGATTATCCTCTGAAGAGCAACAAAAGTGGGTCACAAAGATGTTGGGTTATGACTTTGAAATCATCTACAAAAAAGGGAAGCAAAATGTGGTGGCAGATGCACTCTCAAGAAAGGATGAGGATGTGGAAGCATTGTTGTGTGCCATTTCTATTATCCAACCAGATTGGATAAACGAAGCAAGGGAGGAATGGAAGAATGACGAAGAAGTGTGGGCACTTATTCGAAAGCTACAACAAGATTCCAGTACTTCTGATACATTTAGCTGGCAAAATGATTCGTTATGGTACAAAGATCGCTTATACCTCTGTAAGAATTCCCAGCTAAAACAAAAGATTCTTATGGAATTGCACACTTCTCCCTTAGGAGGGCACTCAGGATTTTTAAAAACTTACCACAGGGTTAAGAAGGAATTTTTTTGGGATGGCCTTAAATCAGATATTCAAAAGTTTGTGGCGGAATGTTTGGTTTGCCAGCAAAATAAAGTTGAAACAATTAAGACACCGGGTCTATTACAACCTTTATCCATTCCAAGCCAACGTTGGGAGGAGGTTTCAATGGATTTTATCACAGGTTTACCCAAGTCTGAGGGAAAGAGTGTCATCATGGTGGTAGTTGACAGACTTACCAAGTATGCACACTTTTGTGCATTATCACATCCATTTAAAGCCAGTACAGTTTCTACTGCATTTATGGAAACAGTTCAAAAGCTACATGGAAACCCAAAGATTATTGTAAGTGACAGAGATCCCATTTTCACTGGAAATTTTTGGACAGAATTATTTTCTTGTCTTGGTACTCAGTTAGCTCATAGCTCATCTTATCATCCTCAATCTGATGGGCAAACTGAGATAGTAAACAAATGTTTGGAAGGATATCTTCGTTGCTTTGTATCTGATAAACAGACACAATGGGTCAAATGGTTGCCTCTGGCTGAATGGTGGTATAACACTTCCTTCCATACAGCAACAAAAATGACCCCATTTATGGCACTTTATGGGTATCAACCACCATCCATCACATCATATTTAAGAGAAAATTCTAAGGTTCAGGCAGTGGAACATCACATCGAACATCAACAACAAGTCCTCCAACTCTTAAAGGATAACCTCGTGTTGGCACAAAATAGAATGAAACAACAGGCAGATCAACATCGCAGTGAAAGAAGTTTTGATGTAGGTGATTGGGTATTCCTACGGCTACAACCATATAAGCAAATGTCCCTAAAGCAAGCTAAGAAGGATAATAAATTATCACCAAAGTATTATGGTCCGTACAAGGTGTTGCAAAAGATTGGTACTATGGCATACAAATTGGAGCTTCCTGCAGCTTCTCGATTGCACCCAGTTTTCCATGTTTCATGTTTAAAGAAGGTTATAGGTGACAAGCTCCCAATTCAAACAATATTGCCAGAACTTGACGAGGAAGGAAAAATTATATTGGAACCGGAAGCAGTCACAGAAACAAGAACTCGACAGCTACGAAATCGATCAATTTCAGAGTATCTTATCAAGTGGAAGAACTTATCCGCTGAAGATTCCACATGGGAGGATGAGAATTTTATGCAGAAGTATCCAGAACTACTCAAGCGTTGAGGACAACACTTTTTTGAAGGAGAGGGGCATGTTGGGTCCCTATAATACTAGTGATTACCCCATTACTATTGTAGTTATACCCCTTATTTATATTGTTGTGCCCCTATTACCCCCATATTGTTATTTCTGTGCCCCATAGAATCCCTCTATTGTTATTTTTGTGGCTTTATATTATTATTGTTAGGTCGGCTAGATTATATTGTGACTCCTTAGACTCCTATATATAGAAAGGAGGTTTTTTCATTTGTATCATCCAAGAATTGTTCATTTATGTAATGTAAAGGAGGTTGCCCCCTCGAAGAGGCTGAATTCTAAGGCGTTGATCTATCTTTTCTATCTTTTCTTGAGTTGGTTTCATAACACATTCACTATCATGTAAGCATTGTCTTCATGGAAAATTTTAGGGGCTAATGTTCGCCCAGTGGGCTAATTTTCCATGATTTTTCCACAAAAAAGATTCGCTAATTTCCAATTTTATAAAAGACGGTTCGCCCAAATTTTAGAATACAAAATTATTTTACCTTAAAAATCGCCAACATTATATAGAGGTTATATATAAAACCATTATAAATTTGAATAATTTTACATTTATATCAATAAACATTTTATAGTATGCATATTAGCGATTAGTGAGATTCGCCAATGTTTCTAAACTTCAAGAAAATTTTCTATCCTTAAAATTTTCCTTGATTGTCTCGATCAATGAACAATCAATCACGAGTGTTGAGCTTGTCACTTCCACTTTTAGTTATTAATGCTGAGTATGTTTGTCTGGATGGTTTGGATCGTTTCATCGTCAAGTCATGTGAGTGTGTGTTGATATGATCACCTATGCATCTTTCGATCATTCACACACAGTCATTTTTGCTGAAGTTCTGATGACCAGACTCTCCTTCGACAGCCAGACCATCACCCCACTTTCAACTCGATCGACTGTCAACCAGAACCATGCCAAAGCACTAAGCTAGTCTTTTCAAGTTGTGTTGCCCGCGAGCATTTCAATCAACCCTCATGCTAGCCACTCGGATAGTCGAACCCAGAAGTCACCCCAGGACTGACTCCCCTAAAAATTTGTGCAGAGGCCACTGACCTTACTCGCTCAGCTGGCTGAGGAAATTGTGCAGATAGGTCGGACAGACTCCAAGAGCCCATCCCTGTCTCCCTCAAAAAATTGTGTTGTCTTCCCAGTCGTCATCCCGACAGTAGACTGACTGTTCATCTCAGAAATTTTGCAGTGTTCATGAGCAAGCCTTCTACTGCCCATCAGTAAGCTTATCTCAGAAATTGTGTAGAGATGATTAGCAAGCCGGCCTCCTGGCCTTAGTGCAGTTTCCCTTGCCAGCATCCCTTAGCAGCAGACTACCTTTCCCTCCAAGAATTGCGCAGTTTCTGTTGCCAGTGTCTCCAGCGGCCAACTGGCAGTTCCCTCTGGGAATTGCACAATTTTGGCTATTAATGATCCCAACAACCAATTGGAAGTTCCCTCTTGGAATTGTGCAGTTTTGGCTGCTAGTCTCCAGGGCAATTCCCCCAAAAAACTATGCAATCCATGCCTACTGACCCTTCATGTAGCCCGACCTGATCCTCAAGAAAATTGCAAAAATTTGGCCTTCCAGCCCCTACTGCCCACTCATTCCAGAAACTGCACAAATCTTGCTTGCCTTGCCTTTCAACAGCCCGGACTATCCCTCCAAAAATTTGCGCAATTTTTTCTCCCAGCCGAGCCAGACCTCGAAGACAGTCATTGTCAACTCAGATTGCCTGTCTTCATAACTCAGTGACTGTTGCATAGTTTTCATCAGCAATACTCGAAGCCATCATCCTGCTTCACAACCTTGCTACCTCTCCCAGTCACCTACATCCAAAATGATTATGCGTCATGGTAGACTAGGAGGTTTTGGATTTGATGTCGTCTCATCATGAGTGACTGCAGGTATAGGTACACCAACAAACATGGAAAGACGACGAACGGGATGAACAAAGGGAGCACATGCATAAGAACAGTTTCACCAATGGACAAATGAATGATGCATGCGAAACGGACGAATGCGACGAAAATGGACCTTTGCGAACTAATGAGCCTGTCAAGCCTTCCATCATGCAAGAAAGGAACAACATGTTAAATCTTCATCAAGCAAACCAAGGACCATTGAAGACTCCGCACACTTCACCATGTGGAGGTGAAGCTATGATACACCATGAAGACATCCATCACCCAGCAACACTGTAGCTCGACATGCACTCCAGTAGCATCACAAATGTACCAACATTTTCATGTCAAGTCTTTTCGAGTCATGTCGCCCACATCCACTATGGGCTTGTTGTCAATCAATGTGATGTAACGTGGAATTTCAAGAGACCCACTTGTTGAAGAAAGAGTCATGTAAGTCAAAAAGTCATGGAAGTCAAATGGTCATGAGAGTAGTTGAACAACCACGAGGGTCAGTTTCACCCTTGGCTATAAATAACCCCTCATTTGTACATGAAAGGACTTTTCACCTCAGCTCCTCCCACATAGCCAAGAGAGTCTGTAATCTTTTCTTTGAGGAGTAAGTAGTGGCTCCAATGCCTCGCACTCGAGGTTAGTGATGTATGGTGTAACGATGTGTCTTAGAACTTTCACTTAATTTAGAAGCCTACTAACATGCCAACATGTTTTCACACATGTATTGTATTTGTTGTAAGACTGATATTTAGTAGTTGTAATGCATGTTGCTTTAACCTGTGTTCTACATCTGAACTTCTTCATTTATTGTAATGCATAATCTATTAATGGAAATGTGTTGTATATGTTATTAACATAGTCTCGCCCGTGTAGACAGCTCTCCCGAACATGAGACAGACCTTTCACACGAAGCTTGTTGTAACAACCATTGCACTCGTTTAGATTGATCCATTGAGTGTTGTATTGGTTACCTTACCTTGTATGTTGTGACTGCCTCATCCATTTCGACTGCTCCTCCGGAAGCTATGCATGTCCTGTTGTGTTGTTTGTTCCTAGCAGTGTTGGGACTACTCCCAATCGACCTGGAGCTCACTCTCACCCTCTCCCTCAACAGTGAAAGAACCATTGACGCAAGTGACACTTACACTCACCAGGCACGCGAACCTCACTTCTCGAAGAAAAAGCAAATCACTCTCCTATGCTGACAAGCAAGAGTTGAGGCATATATTTAAGATAACGGCAATTGTGCCATCGTACCGGATGGGACTCCCACACCAAACAATGTGAGGTCTAGTTGGGACTTCATACCGGGGAGATCCCCTGAATTTTGGTGTCCAACACTGTCAACGGAGCCCTTCTGGGGTAGTATGCAATGGTCAACCTCGATAAGGTTTAAGAAAGCCCTCATTGTAACAAAGGATTCATTTGGATATCTGTCATCCAAATTCTATCTTCCTACGCTAACATTTGAAAATGGATTGTTGCCTTAGATTTGGCCTCAATGCTATTTTTCTTCCCCAAAGATTTATCCTTTAAACAATTTCACTTGCCATAGAATGACACTTCAAGGTGGGCCACATTACTTAAGGGTTTCAAGGATGTTTGTTGCCCATACTTCACTTACAGACCCTTGTTATCCTTGGAAACGCCTTGAATAGGCTTACGCTATCACTGATTAGCCCTTCGCAGCTCAAACAAGGTCACATATTTTGGTGTTGTCTAGGTCCTTCAGAACTTGTGCCTTCACATCTTCTATAGCACTAAGTTTTTTTTTTAACTTAGGGTTAGTCTTTTTGTAGCCTATGAAGCTCAGCCTTAATAAACTGGCATTTTTCCATGATAAATTATTTGTGCTTTCCAATCAACTATTCCTCTAAACATCGTAATTTCCTCTTTGACTTATTAAAATGATGTTTTAGTTCCTATTTTAGCCATATTTATGATCACAGTCTCTTTTGCATGATCATGTAAGGGTGGACCATTTTTTCACGTGGCATAATTACTCCCTCTGTTTGAGAAACACTGGGTTGAGAAGTAACTAGCTCAACATTATTCTAGTCTGCCACTCTTTGTTTCATTCAGGGATGTGAATCACTTAACAGTGCCCATCCAACAATTTTGCACCTCAGTAACAATCTCTTCTATTTTAAGTTATCTAGTGGTGCCTATAACTATAATATTGTATGTGACAATTTCAACTCCATCATATGAATTGGGGATAGAGCCAGGATCAATATGCATATTCTGAGATCCATTGATCATTACCTCCTTCAAAGATACATTTTCAAACTCTTTGCTTTCATCTGATGGCAATATAGAGATTTTTTCAGATACTTCCAAAGTTTTCTCTTCTAACGATGAAGAAGCATTAGGCAATATGCACTAATGGAAACCCAACATCTATTTCATTTATGTTGCTTTCTTGAGAACATAAATAAGAATAAGGTATAGTGGTCGCAACCCCTTCCATATCCTTTTCTATTGAAAATATTTCATGTTCAGTTGAAGGAGTAGGACTCATGTCTTGAATGCAAGAGCATTTAGACATCTGATATAACCCATTATCAAGATAGATTGAGTGTTCTACTAAAGCACCCTATGGAATGTTTTGTAGCTCTTTTGGCTAAGATTGGATCAGGCTAGAGTCTTCGACAAAAGGCCTCCCCAAGTTGATTTCGAATGATAGGAATCAACTCCTTGCTATTGGGATCTGTTGAGACCAGATTAGAAGACATGCATGTGATTTCTTGTACAAAGGGTTTGGAACCTATCTTTTCAATTTTGGCCTCCCTTT
Organism: Pinus tabuliformis; assembly: GCA_031772625.1. NCBI lineage: Eukaryota > Viridiplantae > Streptophyta > Pinopsida > Pinales > Pinaceae > Pinus > Pinus tabuliformis. The sequence goes on along the minus strand of CM062806.1, from coordinate 810,975,703 downwards.
CTTGATTTATGCAGGCACTCTGTGTACTCCTTTCTCAATGGGGAAACTTCCTTGAAATTGGATAATATAAAAGCATATTGTATGTCCTCAAGGAAGGCTTACAATTAGATGTTTTGTGCAAGATGCTTGTACACACTTAAGGCTTGATTAATTTCATTGTTAGGTCCTTATACTACTAGTGTAACCCCTTATTGTTAGTAGTGCAACCCCCTTATTGTATTATTGTGCCCATATAGTCCCCATGTTGTTAATATTATGCCCCATAGAAGCCCACTATTGTGATTTTTGTGCCCCTACAATATTATTGTTATGTAGGCTCTACTTGTATTTGGACCCCTTAGACTCCTATATATAGAAAGGAGTTCTTGTCATTTATATCATCGAAGAATTGTTCATTTGTGTAATGTAAAGGAGGCTACCCCCTCAAAGAGGCTAATTTCTAAGTTGTTGATCTATCTTTTCTATCTTTTTGTCAGCTGGTTTCATAACATTTTGTATTAGAGCTTTGGATTCTAGGGTTTCGCTGCTCCAAATAGGTCATTGTGGCAATTTCACTATAACTTTTTTGCTATGAAGTTTCAGAAGCTAACAACAATACCTTATTTTTGGGGAAATCCCTTCACCACCATCCCTGCTTTGTATCTTTCCTACTTCTCTTCACCCCCATGTTTAATCTGGTATACCCATTTGTTTTGTAAGGAACTTCTTCCTTTTGGAAGCTTCACTAATGCCCAAGTTTTATTTTCCAAGAAAGAGTACATTTCTTCCTCTATTGCTTTCCTTTACTTTTTGCTAGTTGCCACTTCACAATCGACTTGTAAATAATGAGGTTCACCTTCATCAGTTAGAAAAATATAATTTGAGGGTGGATGTCTTTGTGAGGAATTATGAGGATTAGTAGAACCATGAACCAATTGTTGCGGTGTGTTTTCTAGTTGAATCTCTTATAATGGTTGCGGAAATTTTTCTTGTTGTTGTTGTACATCTTGTTCTTGAATTTTCTACCCATATTCTTCCAATGGTGGAATATTTTTTGTTGTTTCATAAACCCGTAAACCATTTTCTTGACCTCCATATCACCTACAAGACTTTTATACATCTCAAATTCATTAAATATTTCATCCTTGCATATACCAATTGTGTGATTATTGGATCCCATAGAAGGTAGCCAAACTCACCATCTACATATCCCAGAAAAACACATTTTCTTGATTTATCATCTAATTGAATTATGTGATCTTTGGAAATATGAATAAATGCTTCCAATCCAAAAACAATTAGGTGAATTTACCTTTTTACTAGTCCAAACTTCTTTAGAAATACCACCATATAGAATTGTAGAGGGTGAGTGATTAATGAGATAACAAGTTGTCCTTACTGATTCTACCCAAAAATATTTTTCCAATCCACAATTTGACAACATACTCCTCACCTTCTCCATAATAGTTTGATTCATCCTTTCTATAATACCATTTTGTTGGGGAGTAACATGGATGGTCTTCTCATGTTTAATTATACTTTTATTACAATAATTATTGAATACATTGGAGAAATACTCTCCACCATTATCTATCCTCAAACACGATAAATTTATTAGTCTCCCTTACAACAACAACCTAAAATTTATGAAATATCTCAGACACCCCATCTTTAGTTTTCATAGGGTAGGCACAAACCTTCCTATATGCACTACGAATGTAATAAAATATGATGCTCCTCAGAAAGACATAACATTCAATGACCCAAACACATCAAAGTGTAATAATTCTACTAGAATTATTTTTCTTTCATGACCACCGCTCATAAAATAAACTCTTCGTTGTCTACAATATGCTCACAAAGATCAAGTTTCTAGAATTTCAAACCCGGAAGTAGATTTTGACCTAAAATAACTTTCAGACACTTTTCACTCATGTGGCCTAAACACTTACGTCATAACTCCGTTGAGTTTCTTTATTTTGCAATAACAACTACATCCAATATCTCTGTTGTCGCCCTCATTGTATACAAGGTTCTTGTATTGAATCCTTTAGCCAACACCAATTAACCTTTAGTAATTTTCTAGCTACCTTTCCCAAAGGTTGTGGAGCAACCTTCATCATCGAATCATACCATAGATATCAAAATCATACACATCCTTCGAATATGCGTAACCTACTTAAGTAAGGTACCATGTCCATACTTTGTATTGATTCAAATATCTCCCACTCAAGGAATATTACAAAATTGATTATTTCTGAAATGTACTATACCATGATCAACCTCTTCATATGTAACAAAACTATTTTTGCATGGGGTCACATGCTGAGAAGCTCAAGATTCAAGTACCTAATCAATGCTACTTCTAGAAGTATATAAAAAGACTTTTTCTACTGAAACAGTAAATAAGATATCACTTTCAAAAGCTACAAAAGTGGTCTCACCTTCAAATTTTGTGTTGTTTGATTTTTTATTTATGTTGATTGACTTTTGTTCATTCTTCTCTTTTCGTTCCTTCTAACAATACCATTAATCCCATTTCATGTGTCCTACTATGCCACAATGAAATAAATCAGTCTTCTTATTCTTGATTTCAATCTGCCTCTTGATTTTGAACACCCATTTCGGTTGCGTTTAATTTTCCTTCCATGATTAGCAAAGGTTAGAGTTTCTCCTACCTAGCTTTTTGCAATTGATTTGCATTACAGATCCTCATTCATTAAATTGTTGCTAACATCATCAAACTTCAAGGTCCCAGTAGGTGCTAAAGTTCTCATAGCTACTATCAAATTCTCCCAGTTGTCTGGCATGGAACACATAAGTAACTTTTATTTCATCATCCAAAATAATTTTGACAAAGGCAAGTTGACTGGTAATTATATTAAATTCATTCAAATTCTCTGCAACTGAAGCACCCTCCTTATTGTTTAGGTTATATAGCTTCTTCATCAAGAATACTTTATTTGAAGTTGTATTCTTTTCATATGAATCACGGAGCTTCTTCCATAGCCCTTTCGTTGTCTTCACACCCGATACATTAAAGTAGACATTCTTTGCTAGCCACTGCAAAATTGTAGCAATGACCTTCGTGTCCAATGACATCAAGCTTCATTTGTTTCTTTGCCACTACGTCAATTGGAAAAAATTGATTCTTCATAATCAAAATATCTTCCATTTGTCGTTTCCATAGGGTATTTGGTCTCATTCAACTTTTTCATATCAGGGAATATATTACCCTCTATATTGCCTAGCCTACACAACCTGCGACTCTAATATCAATTGTTAATAAAATACAACTAAAAAATAAAATATTTAATTAATTGAACACAATATTTAACTAAAAAATTTAACTCATACACTGCACCAAAAAAAACGACAAGAAAAATAATTGATATATTTTTATTACGAAAACAATGAAAAAATATATTACATTTCATTGGCTTTTAACAATACCATAAAATAATACCATAAATATGAACAAATTTAACTTTGATTTAGTTTCACACCTAACATTAAAACCATTATAAAAATTCTAAACTAAATTTAATGAAATATCAAACCCCTCTCTGGCATATTAAACCTTATAGTCTTTTTCAATCATAAAAAAACACCAAAAGTTAAATTTATTCTTAATATCGAACAAGGATATATGATGTCCTTAAATACAAGTTTTGTTTCTCGCATGAAATGCGTTATTTACTTTAATTGAAAAAGGAAAACGGTTTGGTGAGTGTTCACGTGACTGCATTCCACTAGTTATTATTCTATATTTTCTAAGAACAAAGTAGAAGAAATTTATTGAGGAAAAAAATCCTTTGATTGATTAAAAAAAAAAATTGTATTTTTAAAATTATATGTAAACAATGTAGTTAAAAGAAAAACATTTTAACTTTGAAATTATGAAAATGATATATATTTCAAAAGTTCATTGTTTAAGGAAGTTATTTTGAAAATAATTAATTTTTTGGTATATTTTTTATGTTGGATATTTGGGTTACAGTGGTTAAAGTTTAAGATATTAAGTGTTACAGGGATTTTTGATGGTGTTGAAGCTAATGTAACTATTAAAAAATTGATTCTAATAATTTTTTGCTGGAAAAAATAATTAATTTAATTATCATACCAAATCGTTACATTTATAAACAATGACTTTTGAAAATATTATATTGTTGATAAATATAATATAAAGATAGTAAAATATTAATATAATAATATGTAATTGTATAAAAGTAACTAAATCTTTTATAATTCAATATAATATAATATATAATTTAAATATATAATATCATAATATTAAAATAATTTGGATTTTTTTCTTTTTATTAATTATATTAAAATAATGAATGATAATTTTATTTTTTTTAATAATTATAAATTAAAAACTTAACCCATTATATTTAAAAAACAAATTAATTGATAGAATCTTTAATAAATTATTTTACCTTTTAAAATTCATAAAATATGACTAAGATAATACACTCAACAATAAATGGATGAATAACATAAATTTCTAAATATTATGTATCAGAATATATATATATATATATAAAATCAAATTTCATAATATATATTTTAGCGGTATACAAAGAGGTAACAAAAATAATAATTATTTTTATATTTAATATAAGTTGCTATTTAATAATCAAAAGAATATTATTAAATAAAAATCAATAACAACTATATATATATATATACAGAATATGTTTATTGGAGTTATTTTAGGTGGTTGAGAAGAATGGTTGTTATCTCATTAACCCAAATTCAATTCTATGAGAGCGATATGCTCATGAGCAATATTATTGTAATGAATTCAATTCTATGAGGGTGATATGATTATGAGAAATATTATTGTAATGACTAAGTGTGAATACTTCCCTTATTTAATAATACTCATATTTGCATAATTATTTAGTTACTAAAGTTTGTTGATCATAAACAACATATTTCAGTGTCGACCTTAACATATATATATATATATATATAACTTAAATATTTTGATGTTGTATTATTATTATTTTTTAACAAAAATAAATACTTTTTGTATTAAATACACACTCAATCATGACAAATACAGAGGAGAATTACATTGCTATTTTTCTCAGCAACATCTGGTATAATAAAATATGTTGAATTCCCTTTTCCCAAATTACATCAAAAAACTCAAACCCAAGAAATACTCTTACTTGCCAGTAATACTAGAGACAAAAAATTGAAACAGAAGATACATACATGTAAAACCAAGCATTAAAACATCAGTTAATATGTAGAGTCAACAAGCCTATTGAGGTCAATATCACGGGTAAGCCCTATGGGTTGATTGTCTGAGTGAGTGCCTTAGATCGTGAGGCCCATGATTAAGTTATGCAACACATCCTGATCTGAAATTATCATAAACTCAAAACTCATGTAGAAGTACTGATTAGCCATTTATGATTTGAATGTTAACTGAAAGTGTGAAAATCAGGGAAAAAACTACTTGAGAAGAAGACTTTACGATAGCTGATTAAACATAAAATAGATGCATAACAGAAGTGAAAACAATAAAAACACAGTGATACCAGACATCGAGATTGATGACGAAGTTCGTCCCTGATGGACTACGTCTCTAGGTCCACTTTCAAGATGGGTGACCATTTTTATTAGGAATGAAAAGAAGGTGTTGATTACATAGAGATTTGATCAATATGAATGTGCACACAGGCACTTTTGATAACTTCCATCAGATAGCCCTCTGAACCAGCTTTCCAATGCCTCTTACGGATTCCAATTCTGACTCTGGATGCTCGCGTAACACTAAAAACAACATTGCCTATGACCTCCAAAATCTGTAAGCAAAAAGTCAAAAACCACTCTTCTCTTCAAAGAAGCAAATCCACCTTTTAAAGGCCTGCAGGTACATAAAAACCACCTTGGATGGTTTGTAGATGCATTTGGTTGGATCAGATTGGGTTTACAACTTGGTCTTGTGGTTAGGAGACACCTAGGATTAGGTTCGAAGGTCCTCGAATTAAAATAACCAAAATTGTTAATACAAAAACCTAAAAATAACTTTGGACTACCCAAAACCACTAGCTGGTAGCTAACCAGGCGAAAAGAGTAACAGTTTGCATGTGATGAGGGTCAATTTGACCGTCGGTCCTTTGGATGGATGGCAGTTGTTGTCAATTACTCACGTGGTTCCCGCATTGACCGCTACACCTGTCATATGTAAACTTTCAACTCCACGGTTATGCTAACAATCGTTAAACAAACTTCGCTAACCTGCTAACCGTAGCCTCTAGCCAGTCACATGTACACGGTTATGTTACAATCTCCGTTGCGGTTTTTATAACCTGACTGTTATGTTAACCTCCGACGGTTACCTCTGCTCTGATCACATGTCTTCTCCGCTGCGGTCTCCATACCTACACGGTTTAGGGACTGTTGTCAATAATTTTGCATTGTTTTTTATGTTGTGTAATTTTTTTAAAAGGCCAAGGGTTGTAAACTTAGGTTTAACACTTAGTTTTTTTTAGCACATAGTGATAGGCTTAGGGTTTTATGTCATAGAACTTAGGTTTTATGTATGGATTAGGGTTTTATAACCATTTGAATGTGATGGTTAGATTATGACTCAGGCATAAGTGTTTTGATGTAGATTAGGGTTTGTTACTTAGATTTCATCAAAACCCTTTTACAATATTTCGTCACTAAGCGACATTAGCGACATTTGTCGCATGATGACATATCAATGCATATCGTTGATACAGTCCACAGTTACGATGACAACCTGATGACGAACCATATCAATCCTTTGCCATCAACGACACCCATGTCGACATCAAAACCTAAAAAGACGAACGACAAGACACATGTCATCGACCAATCCTGGCGAAATTGTCGATGAACACAAGTCGACAGCCAAGTGCTAAACCATCTCAACTGAACACCCTGAAAACCATAAACATTACCTGAACAACCTGATCCATAACCAAAATTATCGATTGTCTAAGTTGAACTGAATTGACGACGACATTGAACACTGATGACGACACTTGAACACCTGTGCATTTGAATCAACGGAATCCTCGCGGATCATTCCTCTCCACTTGAAAGTTTTTGGACCAAAAAAGTTTGACTAAACAATTAGTTGATGAGGGTAGATCTCCCTCTCTTTCCACCTTGACCTAACGATGTACCAATACATTCGATTAATCACTTGCAAGTGATGACCCTGATGATGCTGACCATGGCACATCCCAAGTCAATGACTTGTTTCATCCATCTGCAGTATGAACAACTTGCGATGATGGGCAAACAACCTACTATCAACATGGAAATTGAATTCTTTCCATGAAGAACCATGAGTTAGTGATTCACAATCTTTGAAAATAGTCTATACTGGATGTTGTTTGATACCATCAACATGTATAAACAATCTGTTTGCAGAATGACAGAGACAATCAAAGATATTCTTGACATCAAACCAGCTACTTGATAAAACATACTTTCCTGCTTCCTGTTTACTAAGTGAACTTGCTGCAATGAACCTATCCAACTGTAAGGTGAAATTTGCTGCAACTTAGTTTGATTATGAAATTATTGATTTAGTTGTTGATTTGTTTGAATCACTTTTCATTCATTTATTACATGGTGTTTCCATTGATTAGCACTTTCCTTTGATGCATAAGTTCCCATTAGACACTTTGACATTACTTTAGAAAAGGCTTTGATATGAAAACAAATAAGCTTCCTCTCCACTTGAAAAGAGGTTTCTAAATTATTCGAGACATGACATAGCGACACAATACAAGAGAAGTTGAACATTGACTTTCCCCAATACTGACCTGTATCCTTGTAACTGTTAAGTTCCAAACTTAAACTGAATTGATTCAGTTACATTAGGAAGAGGAGCTTTAGGCACACACTGTAATTCATGTTGTGATCTCTGCTTAGGAATAAGATGTTTGGTTTTACATAGAACTAGAATTGTTTCTATCTCTTTAAACAAACCATCTTTAAGCTGAGTTGCATAACATAAACAAGAATCATGTTGATTGTTATGTTGATCCTTTACACACATGATTATGAACTGCTTGTTTGAACTTATTAATCGCTTCATCTAATTAACATTAACTGAATTCAAGTGATTTTTAGTTTTATGTGCCCTAATAATAAATTCAACTCCATCTTTCTTAAGGTGATATTTATGTTCTCTCCTATAAAATATTGCATCATGGTTATAAAGATAAGGACTCCCTAATACAACTCCACATATGTCTACTAGAACCACATCTAATTTCCCTTCATTAATGTAATTAGCTGTTATGGCAAATCTTAATCGACATTGTTTGGTGACTTTTATCTGAGTTGATTTATTTAGCCATCCTAATGGGTAAGGTCTTGGATGATTCTGTGTTTCCAAACCCAAACTTTTAACTAAATATTCAGATATTAAATTCACTTGTGATCCATTGTCAAACATTGTATCTATCTTTGTATTCTTATAGGTTATCCTTATGTTAAACATTCCAACTCTTTTATCCTCATGTGAAGGATTTATGTTTGAAGAAGATGCAATAGTTTTCGAACTTGAACTAGTGTCAGAGGTTTTACTTGTCATAACCATGGCGGTTATCCTCCTTTCATCACCTGAATCTGAACCTAGATCCTACTGGACTGCTGCAATGGCCTTCTTTTCATCCTTCTCCTTAAGGAACTTTTTGGGCTTAAGTTCTGGATGAAGTTTCCAGCACTTCGATTCATCACGACCAATTCTCTGGCAATGAGAACAAATAGGTCTTTCCTTTTGAACCATCGTTGATTTCTTTCTCTTCGAATTCTTCTTCCCTTTACTATCACTGGAATCTTTGGTTTCCAACTCTTTTGATGACTGCAATGAAAACTTGAATGGTTTTTCACCTGATTCAATATGTATGGCCTGAACACACACCTCGTCAAAATCATCAAGATTAAATATCAATAAAGAATGTTGCAAATATCAATGTAAAGTGTCGATGTATTTTAACAAAGTTTCACGTGTATCTAATGAAATATCAAGCGTCAATTCTTTCTTTCTAAACCCCTGAGTAAACTCCTGAACACTTTGCCCTTTAGCTTGCCTCAGATGCTGCCAATCAATAGCAACTTGCTGCATGTATCCTAAAGGATAAAATTATTTCCTAAGAGCTTTTAAAAACTTAGACCATGACGAGATGACTTTTCCTTTACGCTTTACATCTATTTGAGTATTACTTTCCCACCAGATTAAAGTTGTTCCCCCCATTCTAAGTGTAGCTAACTAAATTTTAGTTTTATCGCTAGAAATGTTCTAAATGCGACAATACACTTCTAACTACTCAATCCAATTATCTATGTTTTCAGGATTCATTTCACCATCATAAATAGGTAACGCAAATTTAACATCAAGTTTCAAAAGAGATGTTTTCTTAGGTTTCTTTTCCGTTTCAGATTATGAACTGGAAGAAGAAGAAGAAAAGGGTGATGGAGATGATGGAGGTGAAGGAGGTTTATCAGTCTTCCCTTTACCTTTGTCCTTCTTTGATGTCTTTGAAGAAGAAGTTGCATCTCTTGCCTTCTTGTCTTCGTACAATTCTCCCAACATTTGCTACATAGTCAAGAATGCTTGCTGAAACTATTCTTCACTCATCTTAGTTTCAGTGTTTTCACCCGCATCAGGTCCTGACATGGCCAATTTATGATCAACTCGTCGCTTTCCAATATTTGGATCAATCTGCTCAAGGATTCCTTCTCCTCATTGCAAAATTGACTTGGTTAACATTCAATGGAAAATTCGACAAATGAAAACTACTCTGATACCAAATTATATGATCTGAAATGATCATAAACTAAAAATTGATGTAGAAGTGATTAGCCATTTATGATTTGAATGTTAGCTGAAAGTGCGAAAATCGAGGGAAAAATGCTTGAGAAGAAGACTTTAAGACAACTTATTAAACATAAAATCGACGCATAACAAAAGTGAAAACAGTAAAAACATAGTGATACAAGACAGCGAGATTGATGACAGAGTTCGTCCCTGATGGACTACATCTCTAGGTCCTCTTTCAAGATGGGAGATCATTTTTATTAGGAATGAAAAGAAGGTGTTTATTACACAGAGATTTGATCAATCTAAATGTGCATGCAGGAACTTCTAATCACTGTCATCATATATCCCTCTGAACCAGCTTTCCAATGTCTCTTACGAATTCCAATTTCGACTCTGAATGCTCCCGTAACACAGAAAACAAAACTTCCTATGACCTCCAAAATCTGTAAGCAAAAAGTCAAAAACCACTCTTCTCTTCAAAGAAGAAAATCCACCTCTTAAAGACCTGCAGGTACATGAAAACCACCTTGGTTGGTTTGTAGATGCATCAGATTGGATTTACAACTTGGTCTTATGTTAGGAGACACCTAGGATTAGGTTCCAAGGTCCTCGAATTAACATAACCAAAATTGTTAATACAAAAACCCAAAACTAACTTTGGAATACCCGAAACCGCTAGCTGGCAGCTAACCGGGTGGAAAGAGTAATAGTTTGCATGTGATGAGGGTCAATTTGACTGTCGGTCCTTTGGATGGATGACAGCTATTGTCAACTACCCAGGCGGTTCCCGCATTGACACTACACTTGTCATATGTAAACTTTCAACTTCATGGTTATGCTAAAAAATGTCAAACCAACTTCACTAACCTGCTAACCGTGGCCTCTAGCCAGTCACATGTACACAGTTATGTTACAATCTCCGCTGCAGTTTTTATAACCTGACTACTATGTTAACCTTTGACGGTTATCTCTGCTCAGATCATATGTATTCTCTGTTGTTGTCTCCATACCCGTGAGGTTTAGGGACTGTTGTCACCATTTTTGCATTGTTTTTTTTGTTGTGTAATGTTTTTTAAAGGCCAAGGGTTGTAAACTTCAGTTTAACACTTAGTTGTTTTTAGCACATAGTAGTAGGTTTAGGGTTTTATGTCATAAAACTTAGGTTTTATTTAGGGATTAGGGTTTTATAACCATCTAAATGTGATGGTTAGATTAGGACTTAGGCATAGGTGTTTTGATGTAGATTAGGGTTTGATACTTAGATTTCATCAAAACCTTTTTACAATCTTTCATCACTAAGCGACATTAGTGACATTTGTCGCATGATGACATACCAATGCATATCGCCGATATAGTCCATAGTTGCAACGACAACCTGATGACAATCCGTATCGATCATTTTCCATCAACGACACCCATGTCGACATCAAAACCTGCGAAGATGAACGATAAGACACATGTCATCGACCAATCCTGGTGGAACTGTCAATGAACACAAGTCAACAACCAGGCGCTAAAACATCTCAACTGAACGCCCTGAAAACCATAAACATTACCTGAACAACCTGATCCATAACCAACACTGTCAACTGTCGAAGCTGAACTGAATTAACGACGACACTAAACACTGATGATGACACTTGAACACCAGTGCATTTAAATCAATGGAATCCTCTTGGATCACATCCATTTCATCCTTTAGGATGGAACTTCTTTGCCTGAGAGCTATTATTAACTTAGAATAATTTCATGTAGAGACCTGTTGCTGACACACCTCAAGTTGTAAATTGTAAATTTTAGAATTTATAATATCATGTGCTTTTCTGGAGTAGTTGCACACAGTGGAGGTTGAGGAGTCTAATTCTAATGTGCTTGAATCCATTGGGAATTCAATGTTTTGAAATCACAAAAAAAGGAAGGAAGAGACAATGGAATTTGGGTGAAAGGGGGGAAGCGGGGGAGATCTAGAGAAAACATGGTGTTTGATCATAATTTAGAAGGTTCCAACACGACATCTAGATTGTATGAAATATATTGATAGGGCGAAGCAGAGGGCCAACACCAAATGGGAGTGAGTAGGCGTACACATGAGAGACATGTATATTAAAGGAACTAGAACATGGAATAAATTAAATGCCAATGTAAATATGAGCTCTTACAATGTAGAGAATATCATCAATTGCATCACTCATCTCAAACCCCGATGGAGCAATGTGCCATATCACCGAACTATAGTGATGTTGCATCCACTAGTGGTCCTCTTGAAACAAGGATGCCCATAGTGTACCCAAAGCTCATTATAGAGATTTTGACTACACCAATGTTTGGATGCCACAATCAGAATAGAGATAACCCACCTCAAAATCCCCTATAAATTCATATTGTTAATCCTAACCCATTGACCAGGCATAAATGTCACATTGCACTCATATCTATATTTATCCCTTTCATGCCATGAAAGCCCCACACCATATTTCATATCAAAATTAACTTCTTCAGTACTTCAAAGAAAAAGAATTATCATTGATGGAACAAGGGGGGAAGAATAAGAGCATGCCATGAAATCGAGAATGATCCACTCATGGGAAATTAAATTAGGCACACTTTCATGAGACAAGCTATTATCCCACACAATGTTTGCTTGACAACATATGCACCCAACAAATATGAGAGGGATAATGAGGATATTAGAGTGATCAATAAAAAAATTTCAACATTTATAGTGAAGGGGAGATTCGGGGTGAGGAGGAAGGAAAAAGGGGGGAAGCACCAAGAAGGGAAACATTGAATATTTACAGGATTGGCACATACCTTTGAATTCCATTGATATCTGACTAATCTTCATCGAGAGGGAAAGTCTTGCTAGCTTGTTGGTTTGCTTCTAAGTTTAGGTTTTTGAGGATATGATAAAAGGTAGAATTGGAGAAGGATTGGGGAATGTTTTTAATATGGTGATATAAAAGGATTAATATATTTTCTTTTGGTGGAGTACTTATTCTTAGATATTGAACTACAAGAAATGAATCACCAATAATGGAAATTCCTTTGATGCCATGCCTTTGAGCCAAAGTTACTCCCAAGATGAGCCCACACATTTCGATCTAGTTGTTGGATTTTTGCCCAAGGCCCTAAAAAAATTATCGTCTATGCTTCCTTCGAGATTTAGAAATATCCCTCGCCCTCCTGACACCCTCAGTGTGCTATTATTTAGCATGATGGAGATATGGAATTTATTAGATGTTCAACATGAAAACATATTTCAAAATGGTTCTTAAATGAAATATTTCAATGTTAAAATTTTATATATAAATCAATTTCCAAGTGGATGTATTTAATGTTGTTATCCTCCCTATGAGAGTAGGGTTCAATTCCTAGATGTGACATTTTGAACTCATAATTTGAGACATCTAACATGTTGAACACATAACTTATGGCATATGATGCTCATAATAAGTATATATGTATAATAGCTTTAGTAAACATGTATATTCCCCATATGTAATATATATTATATCAAAAAGTTCTTTCTAGAATTTAGTATGAGGGAGATGTACAGTTTCTTTTGTGCTCAATATGAGCCTAGATCCATCTTAACTCTAGATCTATCAAGCATCAAGAAGGATCAAATCTCTCAAGCTGCAAACCTCTTTTTGAGTGCAAAACTTGAGAATAGGTTTGCACCATGAGAGATTTAATCCCTCTTGAAGCTTGACATATTACAATGGATTTAGGATGGTTTAATTATTTATAATTATAATTATAATTATTAATTTTTTATTTTATTTTGGTGTAATTTTACTGAGTAAAAACGTTTTAGGTGCTCTACAAATCAATATGAGGGAGATATGTAGGTGTTAGATGTAATGTAAGAAATATTGAATGTCAACATTTTCTAAATATTTTATTTTAAATTTATTTTATAATACTTTTTAAATTTAATGTAAAAACAAAAATGTATGTGGAGATGCAGTGGTGTAAAATAGTGATTCCATAATAATATTTAAATTTAGTTAGTAAGCACATAAAAATTAATACTTAAAATATAACAAGATTCATAACTAGGTATATTCACCCCATTTTACTATGGATATTATTAACTTATAAATAGGCTTTGTTACAAATGCTTGAAAACCATAACTCATTTCAAAATCAAAATATTTTGTTTTATCGTGGATATTCACCCCATTTACCATGGATATTTTTAACTTATAAATATGCTTGGTTACAATACCATGGCTTATCATCAATACCATATGCCCATAAATCACAACTAATTTCAAAATCTAAATGTTTTATAAATATTTTATTTTATAACATTTTTTATATTAAATTTAAAACAAAAAAGATATTAGGGAGATATTGTAATGTACCTATACATTTTGACTTGTTCAAATTATATAAAACTAAAAACAAAATAAAATAGCATAAAATTAGTAATTATATTTATAATTATAATTATAATTGATAATAAAATATGTTTGGATCCATCTTAAGGGTAGAGAGAGATTAAATCTGTTGAGATTCAAATCTCTTTTAAAGTGAAAAGAGATTTGATCCCTCTGGGAGCCTGGTAGATCCGTTGTTAAGATGGATCTAGGCTAGTTAATAATATTAATTGATAGTTTTATTTAATTTTTTCATTTGTATTTTTATTTTTATGTAATTTGACAAAGTAAATATATTTTTAGACAATGTAACATAACAAAATGTTACAACATATCTTTTTACAAGTTAATAATATCTATTGTAAAGTGGGGTTGAATATCCACTGTTAAAAATTTTGTTATATTGTAATTATTACTTTTTTATGTGTTTAGTAATGAAATTTTAATATGGTTACAAATTTAGTATCTTAATTTATATGGTAAAAGGGATCTTAATTACATAGTAAGGCACAACTTTGGGAATAAATCCCCCAGTTTCCACTCTACACTGTCAAATCCATTGTTAAAAGATTAAACACTCTAGTTGAACAATCATATGCTTCCATCAAGTTTTATAGTTTCAATTGAATGACAACACTTGGCATATAACCCCATGAGCCACTGGCCATCAAGGAGATGTCTCCCCCAAAGTTCACAGACTATAATCTAGCATGGATTCTTGATTTCTTGTTTTTTGGTTTCTTCATTTAGTAGTTTCTTGATTTTTATTTTGTAAATTGTTCTCCCTAAGTTCACAGAATGCAATCTAGCTTGGATTATTGATTTCCTTCTTTTCTAGTTTCTATATGTAGTGATTTCTTGGTTTCTAGGTTTTATATTTTGGAGATGGTTCACCCGAAGTTTACAAAATGTAATCTAACTTGGCTTTTTGATTTCTTGAATTGTTGGTTTATAGATTTAGTTCTTAGGAATTCTAGGAGGGAGCTTACAGGCTCCAAAGCTCAAACTCTAGCATGATCCTCCCTCCCAACATGAATTATTTTGTCTCTCCTCTTCAAGGATGGATCATGGATTCCATGAAAGCCTTCAAATACATTAATGCCTAAAAATTTCCTCCTGAGCAGTGTAGGAGGTTCATAGAACTCATTGGTGCTAAGGAAAGAACCATATCTCAAATCCATCTATGACTTGACACTCTTGCTAATAAAATATCATATTCACAATTTTAACACATTGGGAGACTTTGTAGTCAAGGATGTATTACACTATATCATAGAAAAGTACAAGGCCCACATGAGCTGTGAAGACGGATTTCTATGGAGAACGATAAAAATTAATGTACTAAGTATTCCCTAGAAAAAGACAAACATATTCAAGGTGGGATTTTTTGGAGAATGATAAACTTAATGTCCTAAGTATTCCATAGAAAAAGACAATGTGAGGTGAGAAGTCCGATCTTTTTCCATAAAAAAACAACTTTGAAAATTATCACTTCCATATCATACAACCTAATGTCACTAAACCATTATGGTCATTCTGCTCGGCAACAAATGTGATGTTGGATAAAACAAGTTTTACAGTTAAAGCACTCTTGAAACTTTGATCATGAACCTATGCAGTTTATTACCTTTCCCATTTGTCTACAATGTCTCCTCTAGTTCTCCAACTATTTGCAATCTTGGGTGCCCATGTTTCAAGATTTTGTTCACCCATGCATACTCAAAACATGAGCATCTTATACTATATGAAATGTATACAAAACCTTGTTCTTGATTAAACACAGATATTATTGTTTACAAATGTATATTTCCATTAACATATTGCATATAATATAGGGCAGCCTATCTTGCTAACTCATTTTTGTGTACCTATATAGTTTCCTTACAAATTCAATATAGAGGCCCAGATATATGCATGAAAAACTTGTTGACCAAATATAACACAAATAGTATGTAACTCTCAAGATGATTTATGCCACCATTATAGCAATTATATCCCCTAAACTTTCATTTAGAAAATAGTCAACCAATAGTACAATAGTGTCATGATTCAGCAAAAATCTATCAGGAAAATGAGAAAATTATTAAGAGAAAGCTACCCATGAAGAAAATGTTTGAGCTTGTTCCTCATGTCCAAGAGAAGTTAGCATGGTATTAGTGCATGTATTGGATTTTTCCCAATATTCTAAAAAAAAAATCAAAACTTTTGTATAGTAAATAATGGTTTTGATCGATCGACTAGCATTCATGTACACTCACCAAACATCAAAATAATGCCAATTTTGAGTCCCTTTAGTGTACATTGTATGTTTGAGCCTTCATGCCTAAAGGAAATGTAGAGGCATTAGCAACCATATTACCCTGATAATGCATAAGATCCTGTTTTAGCTCATCAACACTCTTGTCTCCAACTAAAGAGCTAAGTCTAAAACAAGTGAAGAAACGGTAGAATTTAATATCTATGGTTTGTTGAGTTTAATGTGATACCTGAGAATCTCAGTTAACAAAATCAGGAGGTTAAAAATATAGAACTAGCTACTATATTAGATTATTTGTGAGTATATATATCTATGTCTTTTTACAATGTGGGGTAGCACAATAGGACCTCGATTATTATTTATTACCTATATTCACATATTCATGTCCTTTCCTAGATAATCCAGTAAATACCATTGCATCAGCTATATAATATAAATTTATAAATTCATACCAAAGCACTGAATTTAAAATGATATTTTCACTTATTATTTCTACATATAAGAGCCTAAAAGTACTCTAAAGATTATTGATTACTAGCGAATATTCCAACTTCTCCATCTAAATACATAACATTGGTCATTTTGATTGTATTTGTATATACATAATTATATTTTATATCAAATTAACATAAATATTTGAGTACTCATCAAATATCTGACCCCATCTAAGGCCTATTTCCAATGAGCACTTTAGAGGATAAACACCTATGAATTGAATGAGTTGCATTGGCCTAATCCCACAAGCCAATTACAAAAAAAAACCCACAAACAAAACATATATCATCCTCATGTTTTATTAATACAATACAATTATAAAACTAGTGATCACTAGTCATAAACTAGCTCATATAGAGATTGTGGTCCTTGATGAAAATCTTCCCATTTTTTTGGCTACCATTAAGGTGATTTAATCAAATAAAAACATATCCTATCATTTGTGAATTTGTTTTAGCACTCACATTTTCCAACAAACTAACTTCCCAATCCCTGCGATTTTCCAACACACTAACTTCCCAATCCCTGCGATTTTCCAACACACTAAGTCAAATTTAAGATTTACTTGTTAAAGAAGTGAATTATATGTTGACTAGGTGAGAGCCCCAAAAGATTTCTTCTAAAGCATAGAATTTTTTGTTAAAAAAGGAAATACACAACAAAAGGGAAGACTACACTATGGTTAGAATTCATGGATTTCAAGACAAAACCTTCCTTAACACCTAATTTCATGCTCGATAGATATTTTGTTGTCAAAATATACTGACAATACCACCCATGGTTGATTTTGTTTGAAAAAAAATAAAAATAAATTCATCTCCTTACCTTTCACCATTGGAAACTCTACTTTCTAACAAAATTCTCTGAATATTTTATTGTTTAAATATAATTAAAGCAGAACCCACCAAGGGATTTAACCTTGAAGGGATATTCTTAAAGTATCTAGTTGTAGTCAGATATGAAAACTTATTTACAAAAATTTTTGAAGAAAGAAAAGAAAGTCACACTATCCAATAAATAAAAGGAAGTATCCACCTATGATAAACAAGTGATCATGGAAACCAACACCAACAGAAGAAAACCAATCAAAGAGGTAAATAGTCTATGAGTTCTCAACCAACTTCAACTCCACAAGTTTTCTCGAGTTACTCGTATGTTCATATGTGAAGTTTCATTATCCAAATTAAAGGAGAGAGTAATGAAAGGTGTTCTAGTTAAGGATATGGAGAGGAGCCACCTCCCGGAGTGACTTTGTTTTACTAGCTCATCTAAGAGTAAGAGTTCTAACAAGAAAGGGTCTCAGAATGCAGAAGGACCAATGACATGGAAGTTGATAGTATTTTAATGCTTGATTGGGTTAAGGCATGTATGGCTGAAACCCATAGAATGATAGATGAAATCGCTACTAAGGAACTAGTCACTTTTGAGGATCAATCCTTAACCACACATAATACCCAATCATGACAAGTTAACCAATAAATTGCAATTTGAAAAGGTGAAGGTTCAAAATAAGAATATTACTAGCTAATGGAAGTTTCAAGGTGAATTTTCTAGGGTTTCAATTTTATGGCTAAGATTTCACAAGGCTTAGCCATAAATTGACTAAGGATGCTCATATAATATGCTATATCTGTCCTGGTAGTGGTGAGGTAGTTCAAACTTCCCACCAATTGACGATACAAAGTTCCATTCACTTTTTTAGATCCGCCATCATTGTACAACTTGGCATTTTGTTCCAAAGGAGTAGACATTGGTTTGAATTTAACCATATGAAATATTTCAAGGATTTTCTTTGCATATTTTCTTTGTGTGATGATTTTCTTACCATATTCCCTCCAAATTTCAAGACCCAAACAATAATGCAATTCACCAAGATCCTTCATTTCAAATACCTGTGACAATTGAATTTTAATTTCTTCAATCAACTTGAGTGCACTGCCTGTTATGATAAGATCATCAACATACAAAGATATCAAGGCAATGTTCCCATATTCATCTCTCTTGATGTACAAGTTAGGATCACTTTTGCTTCTCACAAAACCTTTGTCATAAAATAATGAATCAATTTTCACATACCAAGATCTTGGTGCTTGTTTCAAACCATACAAAGCTTTCTTTAACCTGGAAACAAGATGCTCCTATCCCTGCTTTACAAACCCTTCAATTTGAATAAACTTCTTCTTTTAATTCACCATTCCAAAAATCATATTTGACCTTTAACTGATGCATTTTCCAATTTTTTTTGTAGTTAATGCAATCATGATTCTAATTGTATTTAGTTTATCTATAGGTGCAAAAGTATCTTCATAGTCAATGCCTTCTTTTTGTGAATAGCCTTTTGCAACCAAGCTAGCTTTATACTTATTAATACTACCATCAACATTAAAATTTGGTTTGAACAACCATTTGCATCCTATGGGAACTTTATCTTTGAGCAATTCTGTTAATTCCCATGTGTCATTCCTCATTATGGAGCTATATTCTTCATTCATTGCATCTCTCCATTCTTTATATTCTTTAGCTTCTTCATAACTTGAGGGTTATACAACATTCATTACATGAGACATTAATGCATAATCTTTATACATTATAGGTGGCTGAATTTGAGATGATGACCTCCTTAGAGTTTTATTTCTTTCATCCTTCTTCCTGCTTTGCGGAGTCTCTTGTTCTCTTCTTGCAGTGTCATGATTGTTGGATGCTTCCTACTCTTGAACCTGTACCTGTTCCTGTACCTGTTGTTGTACTTGTTCATGCTCCTATTCAAAACTTGCTTATTTTTTGACATAATCATCAATATCATGCCATACACTGGCGTTATTCATTTTGTCACCTTCATCTACATTTTCATGAAACACCACATCCTTACTTGCAAGCAATCTATGTGAAGTAGGATTAATCAACTTGTATGCCTTTTGATCATCACAATAACCAATGAATGTGAACTTAATTGATTTTGCATCAAGTTTTGTTCTTTCATCTTTCGGAATATGTGCAAACTCCTAGCATCCAAAAACTCTTAAATGATTTAATTTTCGTTTATATCCATAAAATTCTTCAAAAGGTATTTTTAGATCTAAAATTTTGGTTGGAATCATATTTTTCAAATAAACCATTGTATTAATGGCTTCAACCCAAAACCCATTAGAGATATTTTTACCTTGAAGCATGTTCCATGCACATTCCACTAGTGTTCTATTTTTTCCTCTCAGCAACTCCATTTTTCTGAGGTGTATGAGGCAATGTAAATTGTTGTAGAATCCTATGACTTTTGCAATATTGATTAAAAGATCTTAATTTGTATTCCCCCCCTGATCGAATCTGAGAATTTTGATGTATTTCCCAGTTTGTTTTTCCACCATGTTTTTGAATTCCTTAAAGTATTCAAAAACATCACTTTTATTTCTTATGAAATAAACCCAAGTGTATCTAGATCTATCGTCAACAAAAATAAGAAAGTATAATGCTCCACCAAGAGATATAGTTTGCATAGGTCCACATACATCAATATGAATTAATTCAAGTATTTCTCTTTGCCCTTTTTCTTCATGTATAGGAAATTCCTCTCTATGTTGCTTGCCAAGTGCACATGCTTCACATTCAACATGATTATTCTTCATAATAGGAAGACCTTCAACCATTGTTTTTCTTTGAAGTAACATTAAATCATTGTGATTTAAATGCCCATACCTTTGATGCCATAACTTTTTTGTTGACATTGTTGTAGATGTCAATGCTTGATGCCCTGTCCTAGTCACATTCAACTTATACAAGCCTCCAACTCTAGTACCTGTGGAAATAACCTTGTAGCGATCCTGGATATATTTAACACACTTAGATTTTACAAATTCCGCCTTTAGATCTTGATCAACAATAGTAGAAACATAAATTAAATTCTTTTTTATACCAGGAACATACATCACATCATGGATCTATCTCTCTTTTCCATTAGGTAACATCACACCTATTACTCCATATCCTTGAACTTGAAGGGATCTATTATATCCTAGATAAACACATGTTCCATCAATGTTCTCATGATATTCATCAAACCAATCCTTATTACAAGACATATGGAGTGATGCACCAGAATCAATGAACCAAGCATTCACATCATCAGTCTCAGCAGACAATGTAGCATCAGAAACAAACAATTTGAGATTTTTAAATCCATCATTGATTGAGGTGTCTTTGACATTATGCCTTTTGTTTCTCTATTTAGGCTCATTATATTTCCTTTCATAGCAATGTTTAACATGATGTCTAGTTTTGCCACAATAATAACAATCATCATTTCTCTTATCATGAACTGGAAATTTAGATTATGCCATACCTTTCTTCTTTGCTTGAAACTTTCCTCCTTTGCTTTTGTCCCATGGCTTGCCTTTGTATGGTTGCTTACCCTTGGCTACCAATGCCAAATCTGAATTGTTTGAGCCCAAATTGAAGTTCTAAATTCTCTCTTCCTCTTGTAGAAGAATACATGTTAGTTCATCAAAAATAGGAGGCTTCTCTTTAGTTGAAAGACTTAAAATCGAAATTTTGATAATGTTGCACTAAGCCATTTAATGTGATGGTGACCAAGTTAGTATTGGACACCTTTTCACCAATGTCTCTTAACTTATCACTTATCTCTTTAACACGGGAAATTAAATTGCTTATACTTTCATTTGGCTCCTTTATAATTAACAAAAGCTTGGTCTTCAAGAACAAAAGCCAGTTAGTATTAGATGTTTCATACAAGATTTTGAGAACATCCCATGTTTCTTTGGATGTTTTACAATCCCTAATATGAGGAATGATGTTGTCCTTAACTGACATTCGTAGCAACACCTTTGCTTTTGTTTCCCTTTTTTCCCAATTTGGAATAGTTGTAGCAACAGTGGGTTTGGGCTCTACCCCACTCACTATGGGCCACAAATTATTTCCCTCTGAAACTGTTAATACCTTGAATTTCCAATTTTCATAATTTCCTCCATCAAGCCTTGTGGACTCATTCAAATAAGTTTCAGCCAAAAAATTTGGCATAATGACAAAACAGTTTGATCCCGGTCAACAAAATACACCCAAATCCACCAGATCTACATTCAAATTCACCAGATCCAAAGATCCAAAGCCAAATGCACAAGATCTAAAAATAAAAAACTCAATATTGCTTCAAATAAAAAAACAAAGCCAAAATTACTTCTTATTTCTCCCTTTTTTTAATACCAAACCCTGTTTCTAAAAATTTATTTTCCCTTTTTTAACCAAATACACCCTTTTGACAACAATTTTTAACTTTCACCCCAAAAAAGGATATTTAACTCCTTGTACCACGTAAATAATTTATCACCATGAAAAACTAAATCCCATACAACTCCTTTAATCTACCGCACTATACTCTTTATAAAATAAATAAAAAAATCACTTTATGGATTGGAAAATCATTTTGGAAACATAATAATCAAACCAACGACTCAACGTCATGCTGAGAATACGAGTTGAATAAAAGATCCAACTGCTTCTCACAACTTCTGCTACGTACGCAGAAAATAACTTTACAAACTTCACACCGCCCCTGATTCAGCAAACGGATCAAAGTGTCCACAATATTATGCCACAAATCACACCTCTGCATCCAAAAACCTTGTTCTTTTAAAAAATTTGCAAATCATTGATCCATGGCATTTAATATAATTGGAAACAACAAACAACCGTCAATAAGATCTCATAGCTCTCATAGATCTAGGCCCTCTTGCTCTCAAATCTGAGGCCTCACTATATCTCCCTCTCTGGCTTTGATACCATATTATAAATCAAAGAGATGCACAAGAATGAAATCAAATCTCATTGATCAAACTTCTTGGACAACCAATACATTATATAAGCACACATAGACAGCTTCTAGGAAAATCTAGATCCAAATAATTTGGATCACCAACTCATAATACAAATTACAAAGACACAACTCATGATAGATAGACTTAAACACTGACTACGAGAATTCTATCTAGACATATCATTTCTACATTATTCCAAAAGGAACCACAATACTTATAAAGCTATATTAGACCTTAGGCGAAGCTATCACACATTTTGTTATATAACAATAAATGTCTAATGTAAGTCTTAGGAAGAGAATAATTAAACCAGCTTTAAGAAGCTCTCAATTTTATACCAATTTTTATGATAGCATTAGCTATTCGAGCACGAGAGATCGCAACCACTACACCTAGCACACTCGAAAAAATTAAGAAAGTGACACACCTTATGGATGGTGTTAGATCATATGTCGTACCCAACATTAATAAGTGGCTAGAAATTATTAAGGATGAGAAATTGCATTAAATTTGAGGGACTTATCCCAAAGGATTCATTCTTTTATTAAATATTTGAATAAATATTTCCAAGATGATCAACGATTTGTTGATAATCAATTATCTTCTTTTGTAAATAAGGTCAATACTCTAAGTATTACAAATTCCTAATGACATACTTGATTAAATGGTAATGCATACCCTTGCAATCAATATTCCAAATCATACTCGTGCATTCAATGATGTTAGTATTGTCATTCATAATAACTAATTATCTAGATCATAAAATGATATTTTTATACATATTTCAAAATATCAAAGGTCACTGAATTGTAAACCCAGTAAAAGTTAGATATGATTTGTAATGTACCTTCTGCACATACACATTATATACAATCCAATGGTCTACCTTGCAAGTTAAAGGGTAACTAGAATATCCATTATCTTTTTTTTAAAGAGTTATTACTAATGACAATGTGGACCCACAATGACTCTAATGTTATGTCATCTTCTATAACTTCTAGGCTTATAATAGAAAGAAAGCTCTAAAAGAACTCAATGAAGTAGTCTATAACTTCTAGGCTTATAATAGAAAGAAAGCTCTAAAAGAACTCAATGAAGTAGTCTCCTTTGCGTCAAACTTAAAGAACATTTATAATTTGGCTGATGAAAATAGTTTTCTCCTAAATCAAGAATGAATTCAAGCTCAAATGGCCAAAATATATTATTTTACCTGTAAGTATGCACTCATGCGACTTCAACCTTGATGTAATAGCATTGTATAAGTAAAACAAGGGTAATTACTACAACATAGCATATTCTTCATCTCCACTGTTAATTAATTGATCAAGTCCATGCTTCTTCTATGTTACTAGAAATGGTACGATGACCACCATTTCTTAAAAAAAAAAAAAAACATGAGAAATGAGACAGTACGGAAAACGTCGTTCCCAACATCGTTCTAGTCTTTGTTGGTGCTAAATTTGTTTTTTCTGAAATGGATCATTTTTTCTTACAATAGTTTTATGCCACAAGGTTTAGTCATCACCAGTTTCTCCTCTGTTACATATTAAAAACTCTGGTTAACTCTCGTCCCAAAAAAGCATTGCACAAAACGCACAGAATGCAGACAGACAACTAGTTTCATTTTCGAGTTGCGCAGCTTAGAGGAACAATTTAGGATGAATAAATTTTCAATGATTGAAGTAATGATTTGGTATTTTTTTAATTTCAAGAGTCTAATATCATTAGTTTCGTTCTATATAGATCATGGATTGAAACCTGTGAAACCTGCAAACCTGTGACACCTGCAAATCTGGAATGTCTATCTAATGACAAAAACTCAGTTGGGCGCTATTAATTATGTTAGATAATTATTGAATAAAATCATTGACAGTCCAATAGGTATGTCTATGAATGGAAGAAGACGAAGAATTTAACCCCCAAAAACTTTCTGGAATGAACCAGATGGTCATTCTATAACCGAGATTTTTACTTCTTGTTGTAACCAGCAATCCTAACTAGCAATCCTCTGTGATCAATCTGTCCACCTAAATGCACAAATCTATGGTTCCCAACAGAGATAAATCCCCACTCAACATATACTTAAAAGGGAAGTTGACATTTCTAGGTATTTAGATACTTTCATTAAATTGTTAATTTGTTGTTGGTGTTTTGTTTTGTTGCATGCTAAAGCCAATAGTTCATTAATATATTGTTGAATTTTCATTAATATAATAAAACTAATAGGAAGAAGGATGGGTTTGGAATACTCGGTATTTAGTAAATGAGTTTTTAAAGCAATTTTAATGTTTTATTCTCTCTCCTCGTTTCTTGAATGTGAAACCTCAAAACTCTGTTTCTCATCTCGTTGCCATTTCTCATTTTGTTTCCCATTTCTCGTTTTTGGTAACATAGTGCTTCTTTCAATGGAGTATGCATTTTTCCCGCTTTTCCATATCTACACAGGCTTCCTCTGCATTCATCACAATGAAAGCCACCTCCCCACAACCACCTCTGCACATACTTCCTCCACACATTCCTCTGCATAGCTTCCTCCACACACTTCGTCTGCACATCCAGACATCTCCTTGGATTTTACAACTTGCCGTTGGAAAATGAAATAAGACACTACGTTTTTGGACAAAAAAATAGTTAAAGTTCTAAATCGAAGTTGTAGTCGCATGAGAGGCTGCAAGGATGGCACTTGGAGGGAAATTTGTTTACGACAAAGATGAATAGTTTTATTCTACTTAAGCCAATGTAAACAAAGATATCATGCATACAACCACATATGTTCATGGCAAGTTGAGTACTTATTTGGGATAATCATACAAGATAATTATTTTATATGACATGATATCATGGCATGCAATTAAAGAGATTATTTTCATTGCAATTACCTTGTTTATGTTGAGAAAACTCGAGAGCTTAGTAATATGGGGTTCAATGGCGCAAAGAGAAGCGACATCACCCTATTATCATGATTTCTCTATTCGCATTTCATTATATGAAAAAGAGAATGAATTCCAACATGTGAGGTATGCCTGTATTTGACCAAACGCATTGCAATTTGCCCCCACTAGAGAGCTCCAAATGTCCTATCTCTAGGTTGATATCCCCACTCTATGAACTTGTATTCAAGAAGCATTATTTGATATTTTTAGAGTAAGCATTGCAATCCCCTCTCACTTTGATCAATGTTCAATTGATTTTACTCTCTATTTTGAAAAAGTGGGGACTTACAACTCTTTTTCGCTTTGAAGGAGTGTAAACAAAGAGATGGGGCTCCAAACTCAAACAATATTGAATAAGTTTGAAGAGAGTGGAACAAAAAAATGTATATTTATATTGTCGTATGGAGTAGAGTTAGCAAGAACTTACAATCTTAGGAAATAAAAAAATGTTCATTCGCGAAAGAAAACAAGCGAACTCTTATATTGTGTTGCATCTAGGGGCTTTCTATCATATGAAGGGATTCTAATTTAGCACAGTCACATCTATTTATTCTGGCAAAGTAAGTTCCAGGTGAGTCTCGGAGCTATCTTCCTCGCTATTGATTGTAGGTTTCATACTCAATCCATTAGTGTGCCTCTCCCTGCCAATTCAATGTGCCCTAACCTTTGGAGATTCTTGATGATCTTGTTCAGATTTTTAAATGTAATCTTATGAATGTTGTGTTAATCTTATTGAGATTATGTAATGTAGATGCACGATGACTTTCGAACTTTGCAATGTGAATTTTGTGGTGTTTTCTTCTACAAACACAAAGCTTCCATTACCGACGGCACACTGCAGCCGTTGAGGAATTGCAATGCAGAAGAGGAAGAGTGTAAGAGCCTGAGATGATGTTGGCAAGGGATTCCAAGCCTTCTTAAAGTTAATAGTATTTTGGAGTTAATTTATGTTTAAGTTTTTATAAAATATATATTTTTCATT
Organism: Pinus tabuliformis; assembly: GCA_031772625.1. NCBI lineage: Eukaryota > Viridiplantae > Streptophyta > Pinopsida > Pinales > Pinaceae > Pinus > Pinus tabuliformis. The sequence continues at coordinate 810,949,018 of CM062806.1, read as the reverse complement.
ATAAAAATATATAATATTGTGTGAACTTAAAAGTTAATTGTATATAATATAATAGATTCCCTCCATCCGAAGTTAAACTATGTCCATAACAATTGTGTACTAGTGCAGAGAAATGTGTTTTTTCCGCACTCTCGCACAATCAACTTATGCTGAAGAAGTTGATTAAGAAGTTGATGGTGCGAGAGTGCGAAGAAATCAGCCTCCACACTCAATTTCCAAGAGGTCTTCGCCAGAAGCACTTCTGCAAGAGAGATGTGACCTTGGTGCTTGGACACTCTAGTGGAAATTCATCCAAAAATTTTATATTTGCACCATCGCCAGTGCGAATAGTTGGTAGTGGTAAGCACATTGTAAGCCCAAAAAATTACTGGACATGAGTTTTAATAATAAATTTCAATCTCATTAATAAATTAAAAACTTACAGATATTTCAAGTGAATCTCCGCTCTTAAACCAAATTGGCAAAGTGATATTGGCCCTAAATTCTTATAATTATGATTGGTAAAGTAAACAAATGTATGTGTTAAATGCATTAAAGGATCACATGACACGTTACCTTATGAAGGAAACGAATAATAGTATGGCCACCCGAGGGATTTTTGTTTGTCCTATTGACAATTCGAGCATCACGGTCTATTGATCCATTATATTGTTGAGATTAGGACCTATGTTCACTAACATTAATGCCACACTACATTTGTATCGATCCTAGGATTCACCCTACAAGTGAAGTGTCAACTGGTTGTTGGTAGTTGATTCTACCCACCAGAATAAGGAATATATATTGAATAATGGTAGCATAGCAACAATTTATATAGTCGATAACTATAATGGAGCTATATCTAGCCGTAAGTTAATTGGGTGGTATACAATCAAGGAAGATTATTAATAGTTGAGTGAGTTATTTGAAATAATATGTATGCAACAAATGAAAGCAATAGCTAGCAGCAAAAATGCTACGATACATGATGCTTAGGCTCTTGCTTGAAAGGGATAGCTAACATCAATAATGCTACGATATATGATGCTTAAGCTCTTGCTTGTAACCGAGCTATTGCAGGCGTAAAAGTCCGGAGTCAACATCATCCTCAAGCCAAGCTCCTTTAGCATTTTATTTTAAAACAATAAATAAATTACATCTTCTTGCTTCCACCCATGTTATTATTGTTTTGTTAGGTTTCATCCACTGCAGCTTATTGATGGTTGGAGAAACTCCTTTGTGACTTTCTCAGTGTTTGCTTGTAGGGAAAAAAGGACTTCAATAGAGTCAACCAGAAACCATAAGGCTACATTGCAAAGGAGTTGAGAAATCGGTTGCGCCAAAGTCAACTAGCTCAGAAAGGATATCACAACCACACATGGACTGAATTAAAACATAAATTTTACGCACAGCAAAACAGAGTAAAACAAAGGAGGTTCCCGTAAATCTACTTGTGAAGGATTAATGCCATAGCGCAACTAGCCACACTTTATATTATATGTCAAAACATAAAGAAATTACATTCCCATGATAACTTGTGAAGGATTAATGCCATAACGCAACTAGCCACACTTTATATTATATGTCAAAACATAAAGAAATTACATTCGCATGATAAATGGATGATGCAGCTCCAAGTGAAAAACACAACAAATTTACTGTGTTTTATGCATTACTGGGTGTAAACTTCTGTAAAACTCCGTAAAACTGGGTTTCACATGCCCACCAATAACAGACTCTCGCTCTTTAACTTGCCAAAAATTACAAATGAATTTTACATCCATATTTATCTTAACATACAAATTTGACATTAATTACATAACAGAGAAAATATTTAATACGCAACATGGGAGATTTTACATAGTAAATGAATTTTTGAACTTGCAGGTGTTGTGGAGTGTGGGCAACACTCGCGGAGTAAATTTTTGCCCATATCTATTTACCAAAATTTATTAAATGCCTGAACTCCTCTGCTGTGTTGCGGTTGTACTTCTGCTCTCACTTCAGTCCTTTCGCCTGCAAACAAAATTGCAACCATGCAGTGGTTGACTGGGCAAGCATGGTGTTTGCCAGTGTGTTTAAGGCAGTGGTTGGGATTATTATTTCCAACACTCCCCCTTAATCACAACTGCCGCCATTGACAATTCCCAAACAATCTTTGAGATAAACAAATTTTTCACGTGTCAATGGCTTTGTAAAAATATCAGCAAACTGTTCTTGTGATGTCCAGTGCTGCAACACAATTTCATCATTGTTAATCAACTCTCTGATAAAATGATATTTAACATCAATATGCTTGGTACACTTGTGAAAAACATAATTCTTTGACAATGCAATTGCTGAGGTGTGGTTGCAAAAAACAGTTGTCATTCCCCCTTGGTCGTGGCGAAGATCCCTCAACATCCTTCTCATCCACACTGCCTAACACACTGTTGCTGTTGCGGCGACATATTCAGCTTCTGTTATTGACAATGAAACTATTGGTTGCTTCTTGGACGCCCATGAAACGACTCCAGAACCCAAATGAAAAACATATCCTGACTTGCTCTTTGTGTCATCGACACTTCCTATCCAATCACTGTTAGTGTAACCAACCAGCCTGAAATCATTTGTTGCGGTGTACAAAACGCCATACCGTTTTGTCCCATTGGCATACCTTATAATTCTTTTCGCTGCTTACTAATGTGTCTCCTTGGGTGTCTCCATGAATCTCGAGACCAAACTCACTGCATACATTATATCTGGCCTAGTCATGGTCAAATACATCAAGCTACCTATCATACTTTTGTATAATGTCAGATTGACATTGTTGTTGCAATATTATTTGCTCAACTTCAACCCCATGACAGTTTGAGTTGATGCGGGATTTGGTGTTCTGCATTTGAAACCTCTCCAAAATGTCTACCACAAACTTTTCTTAAGAGATAAAAATGTCATTTTCTGTTTGCTTCACTTCTATGCCAAAAAAATATCTTAACATGCCCAAGTCAGGCATTTCAAATTCATTCTTCATGACTTGTTTGAAATCAACGATGAGGAAATCATCACTGCCTGTAAAAATCAAATCATCTACATATAAGATGACAATAAGAATCTTACCATCGCTCTCTTTGATGTAGAGAGTAGGCTCACCGTCACATTTGTCGAACCCATTGTCCAACAAGTAGGCATCTATCCTGATATACCATGCACATGGTGCTTGCTTTAGCCCATAAAGAGTTTTCCTCAACCGATACACTTTGTCTTCTTTGCCTTTTACCTCATAACTAGGTGGTTGTGCAACATACACTTCCTCTTTCAGCACTCCATTCAAGAATGTTGACTTTACATCCATTTGATACACTTTCCATTTATGTTGCGCGGAAATCACCACAACTATATGCATTGTCTCCATCCTCACGACTAGCACAAACGTCTCTGCATAATCTCTTCCATGTTGCTGCTTGTATCCTTTGACAACTAGCCTCGCTTTATGCCTTTCAATCTTACCGTCGACATTTCTCTTCGTCTTATAGACCCACTTCACTCCAATGACTTGTTTTCCTTTTGGAAGGTTCACTAACTCCCATGTGTCATTCTTTTCTATTGGTTCTATTTCTTCCTCCATTGTCGCAACCCATTTTTCTTCTTTGACTGCATCTTCAAAGTGGATTGGGTCATCTACATGAAAAAACAAAGAAAATAATGAATTCATACCAGCACTTCTATCAACCTCATCTTGCTCATAAATTTCATTTAGATTTCTAAATTTCGGTCTTCTTGTGCTTGCTGAAGATGGGCTTGACATGTCACTTGGTGTTGTGCTTTGCGGCATGCTTAGAGAGGCACTTGCTTGACTGTATCACGTTGTCCTATTATTTGTTGATGGTGTTCCTTGCTTTCTGATTTGTTGTGCTTGAATAGGAGTAGAGGGAGTCACTGTTGAGGAATTGCTTGTTGCTGTCAATTCCTCTTTGTCCTCATGTGGTATATATGCTTTGACATTGACTATCTTCTCTAAACTTCCATCCCATGCTTCCTCTTCTATGAACTGCACATCTCTGTTGATTATGACCTTCTTTGTTAATGGATTATAGATTTTGTACGCCTTGGATTCATCACTCTATCCAACAAATATACATTTCTCCCCCTTGTTTTCCAACTTCTTCGTCAACTCATCAGGGACATGTGCATAAGCCACACATCCAAAAACTCTCATGCTAGGAACCACGTTCTAGACGCTTTTGGTTGGACATCTATTCAAGATATATGTTGCACAAGTGACAACTTCAACTCAATAATCATTTGGAAAATGCTTTGCCTTCAACATACTCCTACCCATTTCGATAATGGTTCTATTCTTCCTTTCCAACACACCATTTTGCTGAGGTGTATATCTTGCTGTAAATTTCTTGTGAATTCTATGGTCCCTACAAAGACAAAGGAAATCATTTGAGATGTATTCTCCACCTCTGTCAGTCCTAAGGACTTTGATGTAGTGTCCACTTTGCTTCTCAACAAGAGCTTTTTATTGGCGAAAGTGCTCAAACACTTCACTTTTCTATTTTAGGAGATATACCCATGTCTTCCTTGTGTAATCATCTATTAAGTTCAATTGATAGTGGCTTCCACCAATTGATGGTGTCTGCATCGGTCCACATAAATCTGAGTCGACAATCTCCAAAGGTGCCTTTTCCCTTACTGACTTTCCTACTGGAAATGTCTCTCTATGTTGCTTGCCTAAGATACATCCTTCACATAGGTTGTTCGGTTTTTCTATGAGTGGTAATCCCTTCACCATGCCTTTCCTATGCAGCAAATTCAAACCTCCAAAGTTGAGATGTCCAAATCTAAAATTTCATAACCAGTTTTCATCTTTGACCTCTGCTTGATAGTTCACTTGTGTGACAGTTGCCTCTTTTTTTCCATCCTCTTGTGAGTTCATTGATAGCTGTGCTTGTGCACCTTCTTCTTTTAAATCTGATCTTATCTTTAGGGGAAACATTCTATTGTTTGTCATCTACACCTTTGCAAACAGTTTTCTTCTTGGAGGCCTATCCAAAATTGTGCACACATCATTTTTGAAAAAGACATTGTAGCCCTTTTGCATGAGCTGTCCAATGCTTATGAGGTTATGCTTCAGACCGTGGACAAAGTAAACATCTGAGATGTACTTCTTCTCTCCCTTCTTTGTTAAGATATTAACTCATCATTTTCCCATGACAGAGACTTTGCTATCAGTCCCTAATGTCACTTTAGATTTCACACTTTCATCTAAATTGGAAAACATTTCTATGTTCCATGGCATGTGATTGCTACACCCTAAATCTAGATACCATATATCACTTTGTCGTTCTTGTGCTACATTACAAGATAAAAACATGCTATAATGGTTCTAATTTTCTTTTGTGAAATTTGCACTTGGCTTGTTATTAATATCATATTGCTTCTTTCTACATTCATTGCATAATTACCATACTTCTTACAGTAATGACATTGGACTTGACATTTACCATATCTCTGACTTTGTGTTTGATTTTGGCTTGGGCCTTGACTTGGATTTTGATTGCTGCCCCTTCCACTTGAGCTTGAAGGGTTGCTTCTTCCTCTTCCTCTAGCATATGATCTTCCTCTGCCTTGACCTTGACCAAAAGAAACTTGTGTCTTGAAGGCATGCTCCAGTGAGGAGCTTGTTGCTCTATTCAGTCTATGTTCATGAGAAATCAGTGATGCATGAAGCTCATCCACTGAGAACTGTGAGAGATCCTTTGTCTCTTCCATGGCCACAACAATGACATCAAACCTTGCTAGCAAACTTCTCATAACTCTCTCAACTATTCTCCTTTCTTCAAGTGTCTCACCATGAGACCTAATTTGTGTAACCAACCCAATTACATGTGTAAAAAACGAGTCTACATTCTCAGACTCTTTCATAAAAAGTGTTTCAAAATATCTCCTTAGCATTCATAGCTTTGTTGTCTTGACTTTTGCCATGCTTTGGTAGGCTGTCTAGAGGGTGTCCCATGCTTTCTTGGACTTCGTTGCTGCTACAACCCTTGGGAAAATACTTTCATGAACTGCTTGGAAAATATAGAACCGAGCTTTTGAATCCTTCTTCCTACTGTCCCTTAACAAATCCCTTTATGCTTGAGGCAAAACATTGTATGCTGCTGGTTCTAGAAATCCATTCTCCACCAAATTCCAAATGTCTTGAGACGAAACAGGGCCTTCATTGTAATAGCCCAATAATCATAATTTTTGCCATTAAACTGAAGTAGAGGTATCTGAGGATTAGTCAAGCTTGTGCTTGATGTTGCCATTTCTAAGTGAAAGAAAAAAAACTTTCTACCTGGTCATAAATATACTTCAAAAATTCTACCCTCAAGACAAATCTTAATTGCTAGTAAAAACACTTGTTTTTACACTAACAATATTTAACCCATTGAGCTCAGAAATCGGTTACGGCAAAGTCAATTGGCTCAGAAATAGGTTGCGGCGAGGATATCGCAACCACACAGGGACTTAATTAAAACATAAATTTTACGCACAACAAAACAGAGTAAAACAAAGGAGGTTGTTGTAAATCTACTTGTGAAGGATTAATGCCATAAAACAACTAGCCACACTTTATATGATATGTCAAAACATAAATAAATTACATTGGCATGATAAATGGAAGTTGCAGCTATTAATTGGGTTAGTTCCGAGACTCTTTAAATTGAGATTGTTATAAATGAAAGTTTATCATAATTGTATTGGAAAACGTTATTTACAAATATTTATATGTTTATAGATAATTATATATAAATTAGTCCAAGTGCATTTTTTGTCTTTTTTTTTTTCTGCACTTTGCAAGGGTGGATTCGATGATTAAACTCTAAAAGATTCAAAACATGGCCTAGAAAAAGTAGAATCGTAATGTTGAGAAGATAGAGGATGCAACCAGCATAGGGTGGAAATTCATAGTGTTTGTACAGGGTAAACAACCATCGGTCTTGATTAGAAGCTGTCACCAAGCTTTTTGGACTGCAATGTATGTGGAATTCTCCAATTGGAACAAAGAGATGTATATTTTGTTTACCATAAGTTGAAAAAAATCAATAAAACCATATTGCATGATGAAATTATAAATCTAAAATGTTAATACATTGCATAGAGTGTGGAGGTACAAAAGAAGTTTAAAAGTTTTGTTTTTTTGTTTTGTTTGTTTGTTTTTTTTGTATCTTTCCACTTTGCATAATGTATCAATGTTATGCACATTTTTTATTTATGTAAGAGACCTGTAACAGTGGGCAAAACAATGGCAGTAGTGTTAGTGTCAAAGTACTTACTGTGGAAATGACAATTCATATTGATATTTTTCTTTTTAACTCTACACAATGTATTAATGATATGTCCCCCTCGCCCTCTCTTACATACGTAAATGACCTCTCCCTTGCCTACCCAAATGACCTACAACATTGGGTAGAGCAGTGACAGTTTTAGTGACCTCTCTCTTGCCTACCCAAATGACCTACAACATTGGGTAGAGTAGTGAGAGTTTTAGTGTCTGAGCACTCACCACCAGAATGACCATAAATTAGCTTTCTTTATTTTAAAATTATTTATTAGAGATTGACAAATACCAAAAATAAAACACCCTCCACCAGGGGAATTATGTCTATATGAGCTTGTTGAGAGAATTAAAAATTAGAAATAAGATTTCCATGAAAATAAAAAATTGTAAAACACCCTCCACCAGGGGAATTATGTCTCATATGAGCTTGTTGAGACAATTAAAAATTAGAAATAAGATTTCCATGAAAGTAAAAAATTGTTTTTCTTTATTTTAAAATTATTTATCAGAGATTGACAAATACCAAAAATAAAACACCCTCCACCAGGGGAATTATGTCTATATGAGCTTGTTGAGAGAATTAAAAATTAAAAATAAGATTTCCATGAAAAAAAAAAATTGTAAAACACCCTCCACTAGAGAATTATGTCTCATATAAGCTTGTTCAGACAATTAAAAATTAGAAATAAAATTTCCATGAAAGTAAAAAATTGTTTTTAAATTTATATAAAATAGAAATATTCAACATTTTCCCTAAACTTTAGTTAAAATTACAAAAAAAATAAAATAAAATAATACAAAGTCAATGCACTTTCACTGCTAAGCAAATACTAAAGTACCTCCTTCCACGCCCCAAAATTCCAATTCAAAGCAAACACGTTTAACCACTTTGCGTCGTTGACTCTGCGTCGTTGAGAATAATATGAGAATAGTGTTGTTGTTCATTCCGCGTTTGAGTCAAAGTCTGCTGAGTAGTAGTTGTTCGCCGGCAACGCGTCTTCTGCTTTTCTCGTTCTATATAACCCGTCACTCCTGAACTAGCACTACAGTACCTAACCCTGAGCTTATCTCGATTCATTCAGACTTCGATTTTTGCTGCTTCTTGAATATGGCAGCAGCGGCCTGGGCTGCGCTAGTTATTCTGGCAATGGCCGCACAGGGCATCCACGCCTTGGACTTCGTGGTCAACAACACGGCCGAGGGCACCGATGGCGGGACGAGATTTGACAACGAGATAGGAGAGGACAACGCCGCCAAGATAATGGACGCCGCCACCCAATTCATTCGGCAGACCTTCGCCCAGCAATCGTCCGCCGACAGGAAGAACGTGCAGACGGTAATTCTGTTTGTAGAAAGCATGAGCGGAGTCTCCTACACGAGCAACGACCAAATCCACTTGAGCGCCGAGTACGTTGCCAATTACCAGGGCGACGTAAAGAACGAGATCACGGGCGTTGTGTACCACGAGATGACCCACGTCTGGCAGTGGAACGGCAAAGGCGGTGCGCCCTCAGGGCTGATCGAAGGCATTGCGGATTATGTTCGCCTCACTGCCGGCCTCGCTCCCTCTACCTGGCCTAAGCCCGGCAGCGGTGACAGCTGGGACCAGGGCTACGCTGTGACTGCCTACTTTCTCCAGTATTGCGACACCGTTGCCTCTGGTTTCGTTGCCAAGATGAATTTGAAACTGCGGGATGGATGGGACCTGGTATTCTTCAACGATCTGACTGGTAAATCTGTTGATGAGCTTTGGAATGATTACAAGGCCAAGTATGCAAACTCCCCATGAACAAAATAGTAGACAGATTAACAACCTGTATCCCATCTATTGTTCAATAATGAATATGCAGTACTTCTGCATTAATATTAAATAAATAGTATAAATCGTATTTTGTGGAGCTCCATATGACTTTGAAAGTCCACTTTTGCTCATCATGACAGACTTACTGAGCACTGCCGGCTTTATTTTTCAACGTACTCTGCTATTTTTTTCAGTGCAGTTAAAATTTTTGAAATTCTTTGAAGGAGAAATGAATGATAAAATATGCTCTTTCATATCTTAGTACTTCTCCTCAACCTTTGCAATGACTCCTATCTTGGCCTTTCATGTGGACAAGGCAGTAGCTTCTCTCATATTAAATAATACTTGACCTTGCATAGATCAACCTGATAAAGTATGTTCTTTTAACCATTATTAAAGTAAATATATGGGGATGGATCTCCCACTTTTAGAATTATGTGCGAAGGGTGAGTGTCTTGTCTTTTAGAATTATGTGCGAAGGGTGAGTGTCTTGTCTTTTCTGTTCTCTATTTTTGGTGGGTATAACTTGATTATAAATTTTCCACTAGCCCATGGCACGCTTCCTTAGGAGTTCATTTAAGCTTTCCACAAGTTACGCAATTGTGAGCCATGCACCACATTCATGGTTTAGCATGGTTATTTTCACCAAGGGGAATTTCAAGGGATTTGTGGTGGTTTCATATCGCTAACGATATATTTTTCATGGTTTTAGATGGCAGGGACAATTTTATCAATCATCCAATATTTAATGATGAATCATCGATGGTTACATTTAATGATTTTTCATTGACCATTTTATCAATCATCCAATTTTCATCGACAATTAATCAATCATCCCACTTTTAATGATCCATTATTAAAATCATCCAACTTTTAATCAATCATCCCACTTTTAATGATCCATTATTAAAATCATCCAACTTTTAATGATCCATTATTAATGGTTATTCAATTGAAATTTGGTATGAGGTTTGGTATTATGAGGTTTGGTAGGAATATTTTTAGAAAATATTGGTATGGATGGTAATAATATTAATTTTTTTTTACAATTTGATTTCAATTTTTATTTATCGAGATTTCCATTTTTTTCATTTCTCTACAGCTTGTAATAAGCGCTTATTACTCTGTTTGGTTCCAAGGCTTTTTAGTTAGGCAAGTCGGACTGCCACCCTCACAATCGGGAGGGAAAAGTTGGGCTAGCCAAATTGTTTCCTCTTCCTAGGCTATGGTTGGCATCATCCCTCTCAGGACTCTGGTTCTTTGGATGTTTAATTTTCTCTACAAGGATGAAGCACTTCATACTTCTCACTAGTGCAAACTAGCAACACAGTGTTGTCTCACCCCTCCCCCCGTGGCCCCCGTGAACTAGGTGGACCTTTTGAGCCTAGGAATGTTGAGTCTATCTGGCTATATGTTTTTATTCCTAGCCCTCAACATAGTCCATGTTTTTCTCTTATAGTTGTCTCATGCCTTGGGATGGCTCCACCACTAGTAAGTCTTAGTAAGGGTAAGGGGTTGCGTTAAGGATCCTCCACTCTTGCTAGACCATTCAAGCTTGTCACATACCTCTTATCTTTTTCGTTTATTGTCATGCCAAGAAAAAGAGCTAGAGTCAGGCAAGGAGAAACATACTACCAAGAGAGAAGAAACTCCATAGCTCAAACCTGAGCTAAGAGCTCAACAACTTGCTACTAGGATTTGAGCCCCCAACCGATTCAAGAAGAGATTACTTAGGTGGAAACCAAACTCTTCAATGAATAGCACAATCATACAAACATCGAGGTGTTTGCTAAGGTGGAAAATTGGGTTCCTAGCATTGGCCAGGCAAGGGGAAGATATAATCAATACATGTACACAATTGACATCTATCGGAACCTCAATTTTATCTTGGGGAGAGTGCTAATAGATCAAAATGAGATCAAAGAAGTCATCATCTTGCCTCTAAATCAAATGCAATGACCTCTTATAGCTATGGACTGTTGGCTTGGGAGAATTGAATGGAAAATGGAACCTCCTTCTGATCCTGCATGCTCCGTGCGAACAACAAGGAGCCCATCCTTGTCGAAGCTATTGATTCAAGAAAATAAGCATGCATGCTTATCTGCCTCTTTACTTTTAGTTTTCTTGTCTTAGATCCCTGAAAAAGGACCTTTGCGTCCAAACATATATATCTTCGATGTCTTGCATCTAGGAGTCAAAAAATTCATCTTTTCATTTGTCATTTTGAAACATTTGAAGTTCTTTGTTTGGTCTAGTTTCCCTAGTGTTAGGTTAACACAAAATTCTTATGCTATGAATGTAAATTTATGAAAACAGATAATACACTTCTTATGTTGTGAATATAAATTTGTGAAAACAAACAATACATAATTTCACCTCACAATTAAAAAAAAATAACTCAATTATAAATTTAGAATATTTCAAAAAAATTGACAAACATAATGAAATCAACGAATTAACCTCCCTCCTCTCCATAAAAATTTTGAGAAACTTTGAAAACTACAATCAAAATAATGAAAAATAACTTTTTATTTTAAATACTTGCCAAATTAATAACTACCAATAAATTTCAAGTTATTTAAAAAATCACTTATTTATAAAAAAATTCCAAAATCATTATAAAAAATTCCAATTTAAAATCGCAGAGATAACCAAAACCTTTTATTGACTGTCGAACATTTTCAGGCTCTTCAACCATTAAGACACCCTAAAGAAATTTATTATGGGATATGTGTGATGCAATATGGCACTTTTAATTTAATAATTATGATTTTTTTTGGTTGGTATTTACATGTTTCACAATTCAGAAAGAATATATATTTGGGAAAAAACGTTTTACTTTTACTTACATACGTTTAATTTCACTATGGTGAATTATATTAATAATTATAATTTAGATATTTAAATGATTATATATCTTCGTAAGTTTTGAAATTGTAATAATATTTACATTGTATTTGTTATTTTATATATTAAATACAATATAGTGACCATTATATGTTTATTTATATTACATTATTTCTTTTTATTTATAGTCTTTTTTCTTGATTATTTCTTTTTATTTAAAGTCTTTACAATATCAAATAAGGATATAAAATAAGGTTAAAGCAATTTATATATTATATTTTCTACTATTCACATATTTAATGATTTTCCCTTGTTTGATGCAATTATGTGCCAAGCGAAGTGGGGAGGAAAAACAACCAATGCAACCAATTGTGAAACATGAGGAAATGTGGAAACCAAGGATCGTCACAATCAAGCAATTTAAATAACAATCTCAATGACCATAGTGAAAGATTTACCCAACACATTATCAAATTTTGAATTATCGAAAGCCCCAATACCAAGCAATAAAGATTAGGGAAATCACCAACCACCAAAATAAAAGGTCAAGTCCTCTAAGTATCTTGACTCATCGGAGGATATCATTTGCTATGCATTGGCCCCTTTACAAGTATTGCTAACTCTATTTAAGGAGTTTGTATTTTTGCCTCTTCACACATCCTTGGTAGCCAACATTAGCTTTAGCTCTAGATCAAACTCTATTGTAAGTTTTAACTCTAAGAACCAGTGTTAGTGCCACCATCCAGAGAGCTTGACATTCTCTCTTTTTCTTGCATTTATACTTTATAAGACTTGCACCTTCTTTTATTTGTTCTCTTGGCTAGATATTTGGGTTTTTAGGTTGACACCTAGTTATTAGATTATTTCTCTTTATCTTCTTTGAGTATTGTTCTAGGAATTGCTTTAATGCTACCAAATTGTATTTACACTAGATGTGTATTATCCCTTAGGGAAAAATTTCTCTTAGGGTTAACAAGAGCACATGACAAGATTTGTATTCTAACTAGTATCACAATGTTCTTTCAATTTTTGCAAATAGAGACAATATTGAATACAATAAACAGTGTAACCAATATTAAATTCCACAAACCTTTCATATGAATGAACCAATAAAGAAGTACATAATGGGTTATAAACCCATAGTCCTTCCAAATTTCACACTACAATTTTAGATACACATAAATTTTTAATGCATCAACAAACCCTATTATCCTAATATTTTTAGTCTCGCCTTAAGCCTCAGGAGTAAGCCATATTTCATTTCTTCTTTTCTGCCATAGTCCAATGGCTGCCACATGCCTGCCTTGTGGCCTCGATCAAGCCCTAGTCGAAAAATTTCTTTAGAAAATGTGAGTTGTTTCTCCAACAATCCTTTAACTAACATATTCTTCCCCAAATAGTCCTTCACTGCCCCAAACCAGATCTTAGGAGGGTTTGCTGCCACAATTTCCATCTCAAATAGACCCACTAAATTCAACAAAACTTCAAGATTGATGCATTCATGTTATGTATCAATTGTTGTCATAAAGAACCCTTCTGGGGTAGTCTGCAATGGTCAACCCTAGTAAGGTTTAAGAAAGCCCTCATTTTCACATAGGATTCCTTTGGATATTTGTTGTCCAAATTCTTTCTTCCTTTGCTAACATTTGAATGGGTTGTTACCTTGGATTTGGCCTCAAGGCTATTTTTCTTCCCCAAAGACTTACCCTTTAAACAATTTCGCTTGCCACAGAATGACACTTCAAGGTGGGCCACATGCCTTAAGGGTTTCAGGGATGTTTGCTTCCCATACCTCACTTGCAGACCCTCGTTATCCTTGGAAATTACTTGAATAGGCCTACACTGTCACAGATTATCCCTTCACAGTCGGAACAAGGTCACATAATTTGTTGTTGTCTAGGTCCTTCAGAACTTGTGCCTTCACATCTTCTACTACACTAAGTTTTTTTTTTACATAGGGTTAGTCTTTTTGCAGCCTATGAAGCTCAACCTTAACAAACTAGCATTTTTCCATGTTACATTCTTTGTGCTTTCCAATCAACTATTCCTTTAAACATGGTAATTTCCTCTTCGACTTATTAAAATGATGTTGCAGTTCCTATTTTAGCCATATTTATTATCACAATCTCTTTTGCATGATCATGTCGGGGTGGACCATTTTTTTTTCACGTGGCATAATTACTCCCTCTGTTTGAGAAATATTGGGTTTAGCAATAACTAGCTCAATGTTATTCTAGTCCGCCACTCTTTCTTTCATTCAGGGATGTGAATGGCTTAACACTGCCCATCCGACAATTTTGCACCTTAGTAACAATCTCTTCAATTTTAAGTTGTCTAGTGGCGCCTATAACTATAATATTGTATGTGACAATTCCAACTCCATCAAATGAATTGGGGATAGAGCCAGGATCAATATCTGTATTCTGAGATCCATTGATCATTACCTCCTTCAAAGATGCATTTTCAAACTCTTTGCTTGCATCTAATGGTAATATAGATATTTTTTCTGATACTTCCAAAGTTTTCCCTTCTAATGATGAAGAAGCATTAGGAAGTAGGAACTAATGGAAACCCAACATCTATTTCATTTATGTTTCTTTCTTGAGAAGGTAAAGAAGAAGAAGTTATAGTGGTCACAACCCCTTCCACATCCTTTTGTATCGAAAATATTTCATGTTTAGTTGAAGGTGTAGGACTCATGTCTTGAATGCAAGAGAATTTAGACATCTGATATAACCCATTATCAAGATAGATTGAATGTTCTACTAAAGCACCATATGGAATGTTTTGTAGCTCTTTTGGCTAATATTGGAACAATCTAGAGTCTTCGACAAAGCCCCCCCCCCAAGTTTATTTCTAACAATAGGCATCAACTCCTTGCTATTGGGATATGTTGGGACCAGACTAAAAGACATGCATGCGATTTCTTGTACAGAGGGTTTGGAACCTATCTGTTCAATTTTGGCCTCCCTTTCTTTATTTATGTAGGCACTTTGTGTACTTCTTTCTCAATGGGGAAACTTCCTTGAAATTGGATCATATAAAAGTATATTGTATTTCCTCAATGAAGGCTTATAATTAGACGTTTTGTGCAAGATGATTGTACACACTTAAGGCTTGATTAATTTCATTGTTAGGTCCCTATACTACTAGTGTAACCCCTTATTGTTAGTAGTGCAACCCCCTTATTGTATTATTGTGCCCATATAGTCCCCATTTTGTTATTATTGTGCCCCATAGAAGCCCACTATTGTGATTGTTGTGCCCCTACAATATTATTGTTATGTAGGCTCTGATTATATTAGGACCCCTTAGACTCATATATATAGAAAGGAGGTCTTGTCATTTGTATCATCGAATAATTGTTCATTTGTGTAATGTAAAGGAGGTTGCCCCCTCGAAGAGGTTGATTTATAAGTCATTGATCTACCTTTTTTTTATCTTTTTGTGAGTTGGTTTCATAACATTTTCTATCAGAGCTTTGGATTCTAGGGTTTCGTTGCTCCAAACAGGTCATCTGGCATTTTCACTACGAAGTTTCAGAAGCTAAACCAAAATACCTTCTTTTTGGGGAAATCCCTTCACCACCACCTTGCTTTATATCTTTCCTACTTCTCTTCAGCCCCATGTTTAATATGATATACCCATTTGTTTTGTAAGGAACTTCTTCCTTTTGGAAGCTTCACTAACTCCCAAGTTTTATTTTCCAAGAAAGAGTGCATTTATTCCTCCATTGCTTTCTTCTACTTTTTGCTAGTTGACACTTCACAATCGTCCTGTAAACAATGAGGTTCACCTTCATGAGTTAGAAAAATATAATTTGAGGGTGGATGTCTTTGTGAGGGATTATGAGGATTAGTAGAACCATGAACCAACTGTTGTGGCGTGTTTTCGAGTTGAATCTCTTATAATGGTTGTGGAAATTTTTCTTCTTGTCGTTGTCCATCTTGTTCTTGAATTTGCTACCCAGATTCTTTTAACAATGGGATATTTTGTTATTGTTTCATAAACCCGTAAACCATTTTCTTGACCTCCATATCACCTACAAGACTTTTATACATCTCAAATTCATTAAATATTGCATCCCTGCATATACCAATTTTGTGATTATTTGGATCCCGTAGAAGGTAGCCAAACTCACCATCTTCATATCCCAAAAAAACACATTTTCTTGATTTATCATCTAATTGGATTCTGTGATCTTTGGAAATATGGATAAATGCTTCGCATCCAAAAAAAAAATTAGGTGAATTTGCCTTTTTACTAGTCCAAACTTCTTTAGAAATGCCACCATATAGAATTGTAGAGGGTGAGTGATTAATGAGATAACAAGTTATCCTTACTGCTTCTACCCAAAAATATTTTTCCAATCCACAATTTGACAACATACTCCTCACCTTCTCCATAATAGTGTGATTCATCCTTTTTGCAATACCATTTTGTTAGGGAGTAACATGGATAGTCTTCTCATGTTTAATTAGGATTTTATTACAATAATTCTTGAATACATTGGTGAAATAATATCCACCATTATCTATCCTCAAACATGAGAAATTTATTAGTCTCCCTTACAACAACAACATGAAATTTATGAAATATCTCAGACATCGCACCTTTAGTTTTCATAGGGTAGGCACAAACCTTCTTGGATGCACTATGAATGTAATAAAATATGACGCTCCTCAAAAAGACATAACATTCAATGACCCAAACACATCAAAGTGTGATAATTCTAATAGAATTGTTTTTCTTTCATGACAACCGCTCATAAAATAAACTCTCTGTTGTCTACAATATGCTCACAAAGATCAAGTTTCTATAATTTCAAACCCGGAAATAGATTTTTACCTAAAATAACTTTTAGATCCTTTTCACTCATGTGGCCCAAACACTTATGTCATAACTCCGTTGAGTTACTTTATTTTTCAACAACAACTACATCCAATATCTCTGATGTCACCCTCATTGTATACAAGGTTCTTGTATTGAATCCTTTAGCCAACACCAATGACCCTTTAGTAAATTTCTAGCTACCTTTCCCAAAGGTCATGGAGAAACCTTCATCATGCAATCATACCATAGAGGTCAAAATCATACACATCCTTCGAATATTCTTAACCTACTTAAGTAAGGTACCATGTCCATACTTTGTCTTGATTTAAATATCTCCCACTCAAGGAATATTACAAAATTGATTATTTCTAAAATGTACTCTACACATTTGGTCAACCTGTTCATATGTAACAAAACTATTTTTGCATGGGGTCACATGCTGAGATGCTCAAGATTCAAGTACCTAATCAATGCTACTTCTAGAAGTATATAAAAAACTTCTTCTACTAAATCAATAAAAAAGATATCACTTTCAAAAGCTACAATAGTGGTCTCACCTTCAAGTTTTGTGTTGTTTCATTTTTATTTACATTGATTGACTTTTGTTCATTCTGCTCCTTTCGTTCCTTCTTCCAATACCAATAATCCCTTTTTGTGTGTACTACTCTTCCACAACGAAATAAATAAGTCTTCTTATTCTTGATTTCAATCTGCCTCTTGATTTTGAATAAGCATGTCTGTTGCATTCAATTTTCCTTCTATGATCAATGAAGGTTAGAGTTTCTCCTACCTAGTTTTTTGCAATTGATTTGCATCACAGATCCTTATTCATTAAATTGTTGCTAACATCATCAAACTTCAAGGTCCCAGTAGATGCTAAAGTGCTCATAGCTACTATCAAATTCTCCCAGTTGTCTGGCATGTAACACATAAGTAAGATAACTTTTATTTCATCATCCAAAATAATTTTGACAAAGGCAAGTTGACTCGTAATTATATTAAATTCATTCAAATGCTCTGCAACTGAAGCACCTTCCTTATTCTTCTAGTTATATAGCTTCTTCATCAAGAATACTTTATTTGAAGTTGTATTCTTTTCATACAAATCATGCATCTTCTTCCATAGCCCTTTCGTCGTCTTCACACCCGATACATTAAAATAGACATTCTTTGCTAGCCACTGCAAACTTGTAGCGATGACCTTCATGTTTAAGAACATCCAAACTTCATTTGTTTCTTTACCACTACTTCAATTAGAAAAAAAATATTTTTTCATAGTCAAAATATCTTCCATTTATTATTTCCATAAAGAAATTGGTCCCATTCAACTTTTTCATATCAGGTAATTTATTACCCTCTCTACATGCAACTCTTTTTTTTCAGAGAACTCTCTACATGTGTCACACCCTCAAATACATATTCATATAAAAAAATAAAATTAATGCGAAATATTTATGATCCAATGGTAACTCTAATAACCAGTTGAACCCTTTTCTCGCATTGCTTGTATGTCAATTCATATTTCATGTCGACTTAAGCTCTTACCACGTAAAATTCAATTTGCTGCACGGTAGTAGATTATGGTTGAGCGCATATTGTTTAAGCACTAACCTACCCACCTCTCAGTACATGGTATACATATTAAATGGGCGCGGTGTTTTTGGGTCCGGCCGCTGTCCCTGCCAGTGCCAGATCATCGCTTGCCATTATGTCTTGGGCTCACATGTTGGCAGGTGGCATGGTCTACCTGCGGGGCCATGTGACACTTCGGGCTTCAACACCTCGTCTTTCCCGCTCCACCTTCCCGCACAGTGTCTACGGTCAAGATTTACGCTCCAGATCGGAGGGCTGGAGTGAGCCTAAGGGTATAGGGTTAATACATAAACCCTCACGCTGCAAGCCGGGCTCATTTGTTACACAGGGTTGTAATTTCTTCGGTTCTCAGACTCCGGTTCGGGTTCTGTTAGCCTTCTGGAGGCCGTGGCTTGCCCATCAAACTTATTCAGGTAATTCCTTATCCCGCCTGCATATTCATCTGTAACTACTCTCTTTTTCTTTGGGTTGCTCGCGCTCCGATTAAGTTTTGCATATCTATTTTCTCAGATGTTTATACTAAATGATTTCCTTACTGGTAGTGTGTGCAGGCGGATCCGCTCGAGCCCACTTCAACAGCGCAACCCCAATGCCTCGGCTTCCTCTGCAATTTCACAGGTAGGTTACTTTTCTTTTTACGGTTCCTCCTGGGTACGAGAGCTATAAGCTCCTTCGACCCTAATGTATACTTGTTTGTTATTGCAGTCTGGTCTTCTGTGGCCGATTCTCTTCCGTTCTCGGGTTGATGAGGTGTTCCCTGAGGGAAACCTCATGGCTTATGGAGTTTAGCTGTCATGCTTAAATCCGGCTCCGGTGGGTTAAGATACACCGCGGAACTTGTGCCCGAATTCATTTACTGTGTCTCAAGTTTGAACGTTTCTACCCATTGTGGGGTTTTGGGCACTGATGCCTCTGTTTTTAAATTAATGGCAACTGTAACGAGCTAGCTATATGCCCAACCCTTTGGTTAGCGGAACTATACTGTACATTTCCTTGTTTCAGTTATATGTATATAAATGTTATTTTCCAGGTTCATATTATCTGTGTTACACCTATCTTGCATTCGAAGGTTATCATCTGACTGAGTTCCTTCTGGGTTGTTTACGTTTGAATGCTATTTGCCATGGTTCGCTAATAACTTTGTTGCTAATGGTTACTTGCCTCCGGTTATAACTCGGTCGTCCGTCTGTCCCGGAGACGGCAGCACTACTCAGATTCACTTACATCTTAATGTTTGATATCGAAGTAGTATACTTATCACCACTGTATAAGTTTGTTATCGAATGTTTTGTTAAAATGATGTGTTCGATTGGTTTAGGCGATAGCGCCTTATATGTTTCCCTTTTTCCTGCAAGGGTTAGATTATTCTTCATGTAAAGGTTTACTTATAAGCATATACGGGTTTTCTGTTTATATGGTTACCCGGAGAATGATACCTCGCAGCCGGCTCACGGCTGTGGTAGCGCATACTCCGAGCTGTTAATGCGATCTTGAATACCGTTTGTTGTTTATTTCCGTGAATTTGTATATATTGATTGCCTCTGTTGGCCGTATGTATTGAATATTATTATAACATCATTGGTTACTGTAGGGCTTCGTTACTTCCTGCGATTGCAGGGTTTGTCCTCTTTCCTGAAGGATATGTTTATTTTTCCGTTATTCATCTTTCTCTTGTATCTTAGAGTAGAATCGTCTCCTTTCTGTCAATGTTTAAGGAGAGATTTATTGGCCGGCTTTTCTTGCACGGCTCAAAAAGGTTCCAGATGTTACTATCGACACGTTCATAACTGGTTAAGTTCTGTAGCTTCTGGCTAGTTGTTTTCGTGGCACGCACTTCCTTAATAAGAACCACCTCTGTGCCTCTGTTTCTTGTAGTATGTATATTGGTCGATGGTCTGTATTTTTAAAGTTAACTGCCATCTGTTCTACTATGTTATCATAAAGATAATCTGACATTTAAGTTAAACTACCACTGTTCAACTAAATTATTCATTATGATAGTAGTTAAAGAAATGTACACAGTCATTCCCTGACTACCGTAAGTTCTCTGTACATTCATCATTCGTTATTCATTCAGTTGTTCTGCAGTATAAATTAAAGAAGTAAAACACACAGTCATTACCTGACTACTTTAAGTCCTCTGTGCATTTATCATTCTTTATACACTCAGTTTCTCTGCAGTATGAATTCGTACCTGGTTCGCCAGTGTCGTAAATTGGTACTTCAGTAAATTCACCTGCATGCCAAATCTGCTCTCCACCCAACCTTGAGATCCATCTACAAGACTGGATTCTCCCCCCGAGCCATCTTGCAGGCCTTCAGCCCTCAACAAGATATGTGCACCTCGTGCCTGGTTATCTGGTCCTCACCAGACTTAACCAGTTTCCTCTTGTATTTCTTTTTCCTTCTTGGAAAAGATTTTTTTCTCTCTCTCTCTGTCTGTCCCTACAGCACAGAGCTTTCTCCCCACCACCAGGACTTTTCCTGCTTCAGTGGGTAGTTTTCAATCAGTTAATACAACTGACTTCTTTCTTTGAAATCCTCCTTTAAGAGGCTGCCAGCATTTCAAGAAAATATTTTTAAATTTCTCAATAAAATAGTTTATCAGAGTTTTGTTTGTTTTTTTTTTACAATCAAACAACAACTACCATTCTATCTTTTACCATAGTAAAATTCCACGTTTACAGCTTCTGGGGTCATTACATCTCCCCCTCCTGTGATTGGACATCGTCCCGATGTCTGTTTTCCCTAAACCAATTCGGGTAAGCTTCTTTCAGGAGTTCTTCATCCTCCCAAGTGGCCTCATCAGGCCCATAGTGCTGCCACTGCACCTTAGCTTGGGAAATAACCCGCTTCCGCAGCCGCACTTCTCTCCGGTCGAGAATGTTCAATGGTTCGACCAGTACCTCACCTTCCGGCTCGACCTGCAATCAACAATAGATCTAGTTATTTCCCTGTTTGGAGTTGAAGCTTAGCTAGAATAACCAGATTAATTCTTACCCGAACATCTTGCCATTGGATCACATGTTTAGGATCATAGACGTATTTTTTAAGTACAGAAACATGGAAAACATTGTGGATCTTAATATGGCTTGGCAGGGCAAGTTGATAAGCTACTGGCCCCACTCTTGCAAGGATTTGAAAAGGTCCAAAATAGCGAGGGGCAAGTTTGGCAGACCCACTCCACTGCAAGGTACTCCTTCTGGCTTGAATCCTTACAAAAACATGGTCTCCGACCTGGAATTCTTTGAACCTTCTCTTCCGGTCTGCAAAACTTTTTTGTCTGTCCTGGGCAGCCTTTAAGTTGGTACGCACTTTTTTCACCATGTCTTACATTTCCTTGAGCATTTCTGGACCAAATATTAATCTATCCTCAGGTCCACCCCAACTTGAGGGTGTGCGGCACTTCCGCCCATACAAGACCTCAAAGGGACTCAGCTGTGTTGATGTGTGATACCCATTGTTATATGCGAACTCAACCAGGTGGAGATATTCCTCCCATTGGGTTGGTTTCAGCATAACACATGCCCTCAACATGTCCTCCACCACCTGGTTCACTCGTTCCGTTTGGCCATCGGTCTGGGGATGATAGGTTGTGCTAAAGTTCAGTTGTGTTCCCATTTCAGCAAACATTGTCCTCCAAAAAGTTGATGTGAACTTGACATCACGATCAGATATTATTACCTTCGGAAGTCCATGCAATTTGAACACATTTTGCATGAAAATATGAGCAATTTGCACAGCCTTATACGTAGACTGTACAGGTATGAAGTGCGCTGCCTTACTTAGCTTATCCACCACCACCATAATAGAATCATTATTTTTCTTGGTTCGGGGCAACCCTGTTATAAAATCCATGGAAATAGTTTCCCATTTCCATTCCGGATTGGGTAAGGGTTGTAGCAGCCCTGCTGGATGCAAATGCTCCACCTTAATCTGTTGACATTCCAGGCATCGCGCCAGGTATTCAGCTACATTCTTCTTCATCTTTGGCCAATAGTATTCCTTCCGAAGTGCGGTGACCATTTTTTGGTAACCTGGATGCCCGATGTAGTGGTTGATGTGAAATTCGTCCAGAATCAGTTTTCTAAGACTATCTTCTTCAGGTACATACAACCTTTTATTAAAGTACAGCATTCCGGCATCATCTAACTCATATCCCTGTTGTATTTCCCTTCCAGAAAGTTGTTGTACCTGCTGTTTAATTTGCTGGTAAACAGCATCTTGATCAGCTGTTATTTTTATCCTTTCAAGTAAGGTATTCTGCCATCTACTGACCGAAATTCTGCACAAGCACTGCACCTTTCGACTCAATGCGTCAGCTACCCGATTCTCCTTTCCTTTTAAGTGCTTGATTTCAAAATCAAACCCACTTAGGAAATCTGCCCAACGAGCTTGTCTCGTATTTAAGGTGGGTTGACTGAAATAATTTGTTAGACTATGATGGTCTGTTAACAGCAGAAATTTTCTTCCCAAGAGGTAATTTCGCCACATCTTTAATGCATGAATAACAACTGTCAACTCCAAGTCATAGGCAGAGTATTTCTGCTCATGTTCCTTTAGTTTCCTTGATTCGTATGCAATTACTCTTCCCTCCTGCATCAACACTCCTCCCACACCCTCTTTACTTGCGTCAGTACAAACGACGTAATCCTTATTAGGATCAGCTATACTCAAAATGGGTGCGGTTGTGAGTAAGTGCTTAAGCTGCTCAAAGCTCCGCTGGCACTCTGAAGTCCATTTGAATACCTTCCCCTTCTTTTGTAAGGAGGTGATAGGGTATGCTACCCTTGAAAAACCTTCCACAAACCTTCTATAATAGCCGGCTAGCCCCATAAAGGACCTAATATCTGCCACGTCCTTTGGTATGGGCCATTCCATTATAGTCCTTATTTTCTCAGGATCTACTGCAATCCCCTCCTTGGTGATTATATGGCCCAGGTATTGTATCTCTTCCCGGAAGAAATCACACTTACTAAACTTAGCATATAACTGATGTTCTCGCAGAGTTTGTAACACTACTCTAAGATGTTCCTCATGCTCCTCCCTTGTTCGGGAATAGATCAGAATATCGTCAATAAATATCAACACAAATTTATCTAAAAACCTGTGAAACACACTGTTCATTAAACACATAAAGGTAGCTGGTGCATTGGTCAGACCGAAAGGTAGCACCACAAACTCGTAATGCCCGTACCGAGTTCTGAAAGCTGTCTTGGCGATATCTTCCTCTTTAATTCTAATCTGATGATAACCAGATCGCAAATCGATCTTAGAAAACACCGTTGCCCCCTTCACTTGATCGAAGAGTTCATCAATCCGGGGCAAAGGATATTTATTTTTGATCGTGAGCTTATTCAGCTGACGATAATCAATACACATCCGAAAAGTTCCATCTTTCTTTTTGACAAATAACACTGGGGCTCCCCAGGGTGATACACTGGGACGGATGTAATTTTTGTCTAGCAGCTCCTGCAGTTGCATCTTTAATTCTGTTAATTCTGGTATGCTCATTCGGTATGGTGCCCGTGACACGGGTGCTGCCCCCGGAATCAGTTCGATGGTAAAGTCCACATCTCTTTTAGGTGGTAATCCCGGTACTTCCTCTGGGAAAACATCTGCAAACTCTCGCACCACTGGAATGTTGTCCAGCGTAGCGGTTTTGTCCTTCTGATTTGCGTAGCCCACCTGAACAGCATAAATCTGG
The DNA here is from genome assembly GCA_031772625.1 of Pinus tabuliformis. Classification (NCBI taxonomy): domain Eukaryota; kingdom Viridiplantae; phylum Streptophyta; class Pinopsida; order Pinales; family Pinaceae; genus Pinus; species Pinus tabuliformis. The sequence goes on along the minus strand of CM062806.1, from coordinate 810,924,943 downwards.
CATTTATTTTTGATGCATTTAGCTAACTGAGATGCTGTAATGGGTCGGACCCGTACGGGGTGCTTGATCCCCTGCAGTTCTTGCTCTTCACCAAGATCATTCTTATAGTGAATGGTTTTAGTCTTGCAGTTTATTAATGACCAGTGTTTCTCCAGCCAATCCATCCCAATCAGGATGTCATATGAACCCAAGGGTAGTACGTTCAGATCCACAACTATTGGCTGTCCTGCTACAGTTAAAGAGCAATTATTGATTTTTGCTAGGACCCGTCTCTTGGCTCCTGTAGCTAATTGGACCAACCACGGATTTCTGAATTTCTCAGATTGTAACTTACACTGTTCTACTATCTTTGGGCTAATATAACTTAAAGTAGCTCCTGGATCAATGAGAACAGCAATAGAAAGGTTTGAGATTTTACCTTCAAATTCCACCATGGTCGGCTGGTACTCCGCTTGGCGATCATCCAAGGCTGCGTTAATCCTCGGCACACTACGTGCCACATCTCCCACAGTCGATGCTTCATGAATCTGAGATATCTGGTCCGTACCCTTTCGCTGTGGACAATTTTTAACATAGTGAGGTCCTCCACAACCCCAGCATTGAACTGGAGGTCTGGTCATTCCTTCACCTTCTGGCCTAACAGGCTGTTCACTTATTTTAGTCTCACTTGTCGGCCTAGCTCGGGGCACACTTCTTGCTATAGCTCTGCTTTTCAATCCTTTACCAGCTCCCTTACCTCCATTACTGCGACCTCCTTTGCTGTTTCCAACCACCCGACTACTCTTTCTTTCATTCCATCTTTTATTTGAGGTATCCCCCTTCTGTTTATTCTGCTGGTAACAGATCCTTGCTTTGCGGATAGCCTCATCCATGGTCTTAGGATTGTCAAACTCAATCCTTTCTCTTATATATGAAGGTAAGCTGCTCACAAACCTTTGCACCTTGGCCTTTTCCTCCTTAATATAAGGTACATAACGTAGCAGAGAAGTAAAATGATTAATGAATTCGTCCATAGTCTGCTGCCCCAGCCATAAATCATGGAATTCTCTTGCCTTCTCATCGTAGAAGCGCTCAGTCAGGTATCTCTCCTTGAAGTATTTCTGAAACTTCTCCCATGTGATGGTCCGTTCACTTACCCCTTTGACAATCTTGATTTCCTCCCACCACAGGGTTGCTTTACCTTGTAGCTGGAAAATAGCCAGTCGCGCCTTCAAGTTATGATCATACTCATACAACTGAAAATATTTGTTCATATTTATTAGCCATGCTTCAGCTGCTTCTTCCTGTTCTCCATCAAAATGTGGGGGTTTAATTTTTCGAAATTCTCCCTGCAGCTCCATTCTCTGACGTTTTGAAGTTTGTTGTTCTGGTACATTATCAGAATGATCCTCCTTACCTTCTGAATTTCCAGGTCCAATTTCATAGTCTTGTTCTTCTGTTATCTTCTGTTGTTCCGCGCTGGGATTAGATAGGGGTGGGTTCTGCCTATCTGACAAACTCTTCAGAATTCTCTCTTGTTCCACTGTCAAGCGCGCGTTGTCTTCCCGTAGTCTTGCCATCTCGTTTTTCAACTCCTGAACAGTTTCCAGTATTGCGAGATTAGTACTTCGTGTTTCCTCGCCCAACTGTACCCACAGCTCTGGGTTTTCCCGAGGGGAGCTGCCGGTTCCTTGCATTTCACTTCTTTTTCCTAGCTTAACTATTAGTTGATATATTCCTGTGTCTCACCCCTAAAATAGACAAAAATAGCAGTTATTTGATTATTATTTTTTTTAAACTTCTATACATATGCATAGTGTAATCTTCTGCACAGTGAAACATGTTATTCCTGAGGCCACAGTGTTGAAACTGGGCTCTGATACTAATTTGTCACACCCTCAAATACATATTCATATAAAAAAATAAAATTAATGCGAAACATTTATGATCCAATGGTAACTCTAATAACCAGTTGAACCCTTTTCTCGCATTGCTCGTATGTCAATTCATATTTCATGTCGACTTAAGCTCTTACCACATAAAATTTAATTTGCTGCACGGTGGTAGATTATGGTTGAGCGCATATTGTTTAAGCACTAACCTACCCACCCCTCAGTACATGGTATACATATTAAATAGGCGCGGTGTTTTTGGGTCCGGCCGCTGTCCCTGCCGGCGCCAGGTCATCGCTTGCCTTTATGTCTTGGGCTCACATGTTGGCAGGTGGCATGGTCTACCTGCGGGGCCATGTGACACCTCGGGCTTCAACACCTCGTCTTTCCCGCTCCACCTTCCCGCGCGGTGTCTACGGTCAAGATTTACGCTCCAGATCGGAGGGCTGGAGTGAGCCCAAGGGTATAGGGTTAATACATAAACCCTCACGCTGCAAGCCGGGCTCATTTGTTACACAGGGTTGTAATTTCTTCGGTTCTCAGACTCCGGTTCGGGTTCTGTTAGCCTTCTGGAGGACGTGGCTTGCCCATCAAACTTATTCAGGTAATGCCTTATCCCGCCTGCATATTCATCTGTAACTACTCTATTTTTATTTGGGTTGCTCGCGCTCCGATTAAGTTTTGCATATCTATTTTCTCAGATGTTTATACTAAATGATTTCCTTACTGGTAGTGTGTGCAGGCGGATCCGCTCGAGCCCGCTTCAACAGCGCAACCCCAATGCCTCGGCTTCCTCTGCAATTTCACAGGTAGGTTACTTTTCTTTTTACAGTTCCTCCTGGGTATGAGACCTATAAGCTCCTCCGACCCTAATGTATACTTGTTTGCTATTGCAGTCTGGTCTTCTGTGGCCGTTTCTCTTCCGTTCTCGGTTGATGAGGTGTTCCCTGAGGGAAACCTCACGGCTTATGGAGTTTAGCTGTCATGCTTAAATCCGACTCCGGTGGGTTAAGATACACCACGAAACTTGTGCCCTAATTCATTTACTGTGTCTCAAGTTTGAACGTTTCTACGCATTGTGGGGTTTTGGGCACTGATGCCTCTGTTTTTAAATTAATGGCAACTGTAACGAGCTGGCTATATGCCCAACCCTTTGGTTAGCGGAACTATACTGTACATTTCCTTGTTTCAGTTATATGTATATAAATGTTATTTTCCAGGTTCATATTATCTGTGTTATACCTATCTTGCATTCGAAGGTTATCATTTGAATTAGTTCCTTCTGGGTTGTTTACGTTTGAATGTTGTTCGCCATGGTTCGCTAATAACTTTGTTGCTAATGGTTACTTGCCCCCGGTTATAACTCGGCCGTCCGTCTGTCCCGGAGACGGCATCACTACTCAGATTCACTTACATCTTAATGTCTGATATCGAAGTAGTATACTTATAACCATTGTATAAGTTTGTTATCGAATGTTTTGTTAAAATGATGTGTTCGATTGGTTTAGGCGACAGCGCCTTATGTGTTTCCCTTTTTCCTGCAAGGGTTAGATTATTCTTCATGTAAAGGTTTACTTATAAGCATATACGGGTTTTCTGTTGATATGGTTACCCGGAGAATGATACCTCGCAGCCGGCTCATGGCTGTGGTAGCGCATACTCCGAGCTGTTAATGCGATATTGAATACCGTTTATTGTTTATTTCCGTGAATTTGTATATATTGATTGCCTCTGTTGGCCGTATGTATTGAATATTATTATAACAACATTGGTTACTATAGGGCTTCGTTACTTCCTGCGAACGCAGGGTTTTGTCCTCTTTCCTGAAGGATATGTTTATTTTTCCGTTATTCATCTTTCTCTTGTATCTTAGAGTAGAATCGTCTCCTTTCTGTCAATGTTTAAGGAGAGATTTATTGGCCGGATTTTCTTGCACGACTCAGAAAGGTTCCAGATGTTACTATCGACACGTTCATAACTGGTTAAGTTCTGTAGCTTCTGGCTAGTTGTTTTCGTGGCAGGCACCTCCTTAATCAGAACTACCTCTGTTTCTTGTAATATGTATATTGGTCGATGATCTGTATTTTTAAGTTAACTGCCATCTGTTCTATTATCATAAAGATAATTTGACATTTAAGTTAAACTACCACTGTTCAACTAAATTATTCATTATGATAGTAGTTAAAGAAATGTACACAGTCATTCCCTGACTACCGTAAGTTCTCTGTACATTCATCATTCGTTATTCATTCAGTTGTTCTGCAGTATAAATTAAAGAAGTAAAACACACAGTCATTATCTGACTACTTTAAGTCCTATGTGCATTTATCATTCTTTATACACTCAGTTTCTCTGTAGTATGAATTCGTACCTGGTTCGCCAGTGTCGTAAATGGGTACTTCAGTAAATTCACCTGCATGCCAAATCTGCTCTCCGCCCAACCTTGAGATCCGTCTACAAGACTGGATTCTCCCCCCGAGCCATCTTGCAGGCCTTCAGCCCTCAACAAGATATGTGCACCTCGTGCCTGGTTATCTGGTCCTCACCAGACTTAACCAGTTTCCTCTTGTATTTCTTTTTCCTTCTTGGAAAAGATTTTTCTCTCTCTCCCTCTGTCTGTCCCTACAACACAGAGCTTTCTCCCCACCACCAGGACTTTTCCTGCTTCAGTGGGTAGTTTTCAATCAATTAATACAACTGACTTCTTTCTTTGAAATCCTCCTTTAAGAGGCTGCCAGCATTTCAAGAAAATATTTTTAAATTTCTCAATAAAATAGTTTATCAGAGTTTTGTTTGTTTTTTTTTTACAATCAAACAACAACTACCATTCTATCTTTTACCATAATAAAATTCCACATTTACAATTTCTGGGGTCATTACAACATACAACTCTAATATCAATTGTTAATAGGATACAACTAAAAAATAAAATATTTAACTAATTGAACACAATATTTAAGTAAAAAATTTAACTCATACATTGAACAAGAGAAAACGACATAAAAAAAAATAAATTAGTATATTTTTATTACGAGAACAATGAAAAAATATATTACATTTCATTGGTTTTTAACCATACCGTAGGATGATCCCATTCAACTTTTTCATATCAGGTAATATATTACCCTCGCTACATGAAACTCTAATATCACTTGTTAATAAAATACAACTAAAAAATAAAATATTTAACTAATTGAACACAATATTTAACTATAAAACTATAAAATTTAACTCAGACATTGCACAAAAGAAAAAGACAAGAAAAAAAATTAGTATATTTTTATTATGAGAACAGTGAAATTTCATTGGTTTTTAACCATACCGTAGGATGATACCATAAATATGTACAAATTTAACTTTAAATTATTCTCGCAAATAACACTAAAACCATTATAAAAATTCTAAACTAAATTTAATAAAATATCAAACCCCTCTCTTCAATATTAAACCTTAGTCTTTTTCAATCATAAAAAAACACCAAAAAGTAAATTTATTCTTAATATCGAACAAGGAGATATGATGCCCTTAAATACAAGTTTTGTTTCTGGCATGAAATGAGTTATTTACTTTAACTGGAAAAAGAAAACGTTTGGTGAGTGTTCACGTGACTGCATTCCACTAGTTATTATTCTATATTTTCTAAGAACAAAGTAGAAGCAAGTTTGTGAAGAATTTTTTTGGTGAAAATTACATGAGAAATTATTTGTCGAAAGTAGAAGCAATTTATTAAGGGAAAAAAATTTTGATTTAATATTAAAAAAAGAAAGCGCATTTTTAAAATTATATGTAAAAAAAGAATGCAGTTAAAAAAAAACATTTTAACTCTGAAATTATGAAAATGATATATATTTCGAAAGTTCTTTGTTTAAGGAAGCTGTTTTGAAAATAATAGATTTTTTGGTATAATTTTGATGTTGGATATTTGGGTTATAGTTGTTAAGGTTGAAGATATTAGATGTTACAAGGGTTTTTGATGTTTTTAAATTTAGTTTGACTATCAAAAAAAATTGATTCTAGTAAAAAAATTTCGGAAAATTAATCGTCATACAAAATTGTTACATCTATAAAACAACGACTTTTGAAAATATTATATTATTAGTGAATATAATATAAAAATAGTAAATGTTAATATAATAATATGTAATTGTATAGAAGTAATTAAATCTTTTTATAATTCAATATGATATGTAATTTAAATATATAATATCATAATATTAAAAAAATTTGAAATTTTTTCTTTTTATTTTTATCAATTATATTAAAATAATAAATTATATGTTTATAAATTTTTTTTAATAATTATAAATTAAAAACTTAACCCATTATATTTAAAAAACAAATTAATTTATAGAAACTTTAATAAATTATTCTATCTTTTAAAATTCATAAAATTTGACTAACATAATACACTCAACCATAAATGGATGAATAACCTAAATTTCTATGACTAACATAATACAATCGCCAATAATAAATAGATGAATAACATAAATTTCTAAATATTATATATATATATATATATATATATATATATATATATATATAATCAAATTCATAAGATATATTTTAGTGGCATACAAAGAGGTAACAAAAATGTATAATTATTTTTATATTTAATATAAAATTGATATTTTAATGGTATACAAAGGTAATAAAGATGTATAATTATTTTTATATTTAATATTAAGTTGATATTTAATAATTAAAAAAAATTATTAAATAAAAATTAATAACAATTTTATATATATAATGTTTATTGGAGTTATTTTAGGTGGTTGAGAAGAATGGTTGTTATCTCATTAACCCAAATTTAATTTTATGTGGGTGATATGCTCATGAGCAATATTATTGTAATGGTTAAGTGTAAATACTTCCCTTATTTAATAATACTTATTTTTACACAATAATTTAGTTATTAAAATTTTTTGATCATAAAGAACATATTTAAGTGTCAAGCTTAACTTATATATATATATATATATATATATAGAGAGAGAGAGAGAGAGAGAGAGATTGGTGTTGTATTATTATTATTTTTTTAGCAAAAATGAATATCTTTTGTATTAAATACACACTTAATTATGACAAATATAGTGGAGAATTATATGGCTATTTTACTCAGCAACAACTGGTATAATAAAATATGTTTTCCCTTTTCCCAGATTACATAAAAAAACCTCAAACCCAAGAAATACTCTTATTTTTCGGTAACAATAGAGACAAAAAAATTGAAACAAAAGATACATACATGTAAAACCAAACATCAAAACATTAGTTAAAATGTAGAGTCAACAAGCCTATTAAAGTCAATATCACGGGTAAGCCCTATGAGTTGATTGTTTGAGTGAGTCCCCTAGATCGTGAGGCCCATGATTAAGTTATGCAACACATCCATTTCATCCTCCAAGATGGAACTTCTTTACTTGAGAGCTACTATTAACTTAGAAGAATTGCATGTAGAGACCTGTTGCTGACACACCTCAAGTTGTAAATTGTAAATTTTAGAATTGATAATATCACGTCCTTTTCTAGAGTGGTTGCACACAATGGAGGTCGAGGAGTCTGATTCTAATGTGCTTGAGTCCATTGGGAATTCAACATTCTGAAAGCATAAAAGAAGGAAGAGACAATGGAATTTGGGTGAAAGGGGGGAAGCAGGGGAGATCCAGAGAAAACCAGCTGTCTGCTCAAAATTTAGAAGGTTCCAACACGACATCTAGATTGCATGAAATATATTGATAGGGCGAGGCAGAGGGTCAACACCATATGGGAGGGAGTAGGCGTACACATGAGAGATATGTATATTAAAGTAACTAGAACATGGAACAAATTAAATGCCAATGTAAATATGAGCTCTTACAATGCAGAGAATATCATCAATTGCACCACTCATCTCAAACTCTCAAACCCCCAAGGAGAAATGTGCCATATCACCCAACTGCAGTGACGCTGCATCCATTAGTGATCCTCTTGAAACAAAGATGCCCATAGTGTTATCCAAAACTCATCATAGAGATTTCGACTACACCAATGCCTGGATGCCACAATTAGAATAGAGATAACCCACCTCAAAATCTCCTATAAATTCATATTGTTAATCCTAACCCACTCACCAGGCATAAATGTCATGGTGCGCTCACATCTATATTTATCCCTTTCACGCCATGAAAGCTACATGCCAGATTTCATATCAAATTAACTTCTTCAGTACTTCAAAGAAAAAGAATTATCATTGATGGAACAAGGGGGGCAGAATAAGAGCATGCCATGAGATTGAGAATGATCCACTCATGGGAAATTAAATTAGGCACACTTTCATGAGACAAGATATCATCCCACACCATGTTTGCTTGACAACATATGCACCCAACAATCATGAGAGGGATAATGAGGATATTAGAGTGATCAATAAAAAAATACAATGTCAACATTTATAGTGAAGGGGAGATTTCGGGTGAGGAGGAAGGAAAAAGGGGGAAGCACCAAGAAGGGAAACATTGAATATTTACGGGATTGGCACATACCTTTGAATTACATTGATATCTGATTAATCTTCATCGAGAGGGGAAGTCAAGTCTTGTTGGCTTGTTGGTTTGCTTCTAAGTTTAGGTTTTTGAGGATATGATAAAAGATAGAATTGGAGAAGGATTGGGGAATGTTTTTAATACGATGATATAAAAGGATTAATATATGCTCTTTTGGTGGAGTACTTATTCTTAGATATTGAATTACAAGAAAGGAATCAATAATAATGACAATGTCTTTGATGCCATGCCTTTGAGCCAAAGTTACTCCCAGGAAAAGCCCATACATTTCGGTCTAGTTGTTGGATTTTTGCCCAAGACCCTAAACAAAGTTATCCTCTATGCTTCCTTCGACATTTAGTAATATCCCTCGCCCTCCTAACACCCTTTAGTGTTGTATTATTTAGCATGAGGGAGATATGGAATTTATTAGATGTTCAACATGAAAACATATTTCAAAATGGTTCTTAAATGAAATATTTAATGTCAAAATTTTATATATAAAGCAATTTCCAAGTGGATGTATTTAATGTGACATATTGAACTCATAATTTGAGACATATAACATGTTGAACTCATAACTTGTGGAATATGATGTTCATAATAAGTATATATGTGTAATAGTTTTAGTAAACATGTATATTCCCCGTATGTTATATATATTATATCTAAAAATTCTTTCTAGAATTTAGTATGAGGAAGATGTTCAGTTTCTTTTGTGCTCAATATGAGCCTAGATCCATCTTAACTCTACATCTATCAAGAATCGAGAAGGATCAAATCTCTCAAGCTGCAAACCTCTTTTTGAGTGCAAAACAACAAATTACAATGGATTTAAGATGGTTTAATTATTTATAATTATAATAATTATTATTATTATTATTATTATTATTATTATTTTTGTGTAATTTTACTAAGTAAAAATGTTTTAGGTACTCTACAAACTAATATGAGGGAGATATGTAGGTGTTAGATGTAATGTAAGAAATATTGAATGTCAACATTTTCTAAATATTTTATTTTAATTTTAATTTATAACATTTTTTAAATTTAATATAAAAGCAAAAATGTATGTGGAGATGCAGTGGTGTAAAATAGTGATTCCATAATAATATTTAAATTTAATTAGTAAGCACATAGAAATTAATACTTAAAATATAACAAGATTCATAACTACGGATATTCACCATATTTTACTATGGATATTATTAACTTATAAATAGGCTTTGTTACAATACCAAATGCTGGAAAACCACAACTCATTTCAAAATCAAAATTTTATTTTATCATGGATATTCAACCCATTTCCATCGGTATTTTTAACTTATAAATATGCTTGGTTACAATACCATGGCTTATGATCAATACCATATCCCCATAAATCACAACTAATTTCAAAATCTAAATGTTTTATAGATATTTTATTTTATAGCATTTTTTATATTAAATTTACAAGAAAAAAGATATTGGGGAGATATTGTAATGTACCTATACATTTTGACTTGTTCAAATTATATAAAACTAAAAACAAAATAAAATAACATAAAATTAGTAATTTTAATTATATTTATAATTATAATTAATAATAAAATAAGCTTAGGTCCATCTTAAGGGTAGAGAGGGATTAAATCTATTGAGATTCAAATCTCTTTTAAAGTTAAAATAGATTTGATCCCTCTCGAAACTTGGTAGATCCTTGTTAAGATGGATCTAGGCTAGTTAATAATATTAATTAATCATTTTATTTAATTTTTTCATTTGTACTTTTATTTTTATGTAATTTGACAAAGTCAATATATTTAGATAATGTAATATAAAAAAACGTTACAACATATCTTTTTACAAGTTAATAATATCTATTGTAAAGTGGGGTTGAATATCCACTGTTAAAAAATTTGTTATATTGTAATTATTAATTTTTTATGTGTTTATTAATGAAATTTTAATATGGTTACAAATTTATTATCTTAATTTATATGGTAAAATGTATCTTAATTACATAGTAATGCGCTACTTTGGGAATAAATCCCCCAATTGTCACTCTACACCATCAAATCCATTGTTAAAAGATTAAACACTCTAGTTGAACAATCATATGCCTCCATAAGTTTTACAGTTTCAACTCAATGACAACATTTGGCATATAACCCCATGAGCCAGTGGCCATCAAAGAGATGTCTCCCCCGAAGTTCATAGACTATAATCTAGCTTGGATTCTTGATTTCTTGTTTTTTGGTTTCTTGATTTAGTAGTTTCTTGAATTTTTATTTTGTAAATGGTTCTCCCTAAGTTCACAGAATGAAATCTAGCTTGGATTATTGATTTCCTGCTTTTTTGGTTTCTAGATGTAGTGAGTTCTTGGTTTCTAGTTTTTATATTTTGGAGATAGTTCACCCGAAGTTTACAGAACGTAATCTAACTTGGCTTTTAGATTTCTTGAATTGTTGGTTTATAGATTTAGTGCTTAGGAATTCTAGGAGGGAGGTTACAGGTTCCAAAGCTCAAAGTCTAGCATGATCCTCCCTCCCAATATGAATGATTTCGCCTCTCCTCTTCCAGGATGGATCATGGATTCCCTGAAAGTCTTCAAATACATTAATGCCTAAAATTTAGTTGTCCCGCGGGTCAGGAGGGTCGTAGAACTCATTGGTTCTCAGGAAAGAACCGTATCTCAAATCCATCTATGACTTGATACTCTTGCTAATCAAATATCATATTCACAATTTTAACACATTGGGAGACTTTGTAGTCATTGATGTATTACACTATATCGTAGAAAAAGAAAAGGCACACACGAGCTGTGAAGACAGATTTCTATGGAGAATGATAAAAATTAACGTACTAAGTATTCCCTAGAAAAAGACAGACATATTCGAGGTGGGTTTTTATGGAGAATGATAAACTTAATGTCCTAAGTATTTCGTAGAAAAAGACAGACAATGCGAGGTGAGAATTCCGATGTTTTTCAATAAAAATGCAACTTTTCAAACTATCACTTCCAGATCATACGACCTAACGTCACTAAACCATTATGGTCATTCTGCTCTGCAACAAACGTGATATTCGATAAAACAAGTTTTACAGTTAAAACACTCTTGAAACTTTGATCATGAACCTATGCACTTTATTACCTTTCCCAGTTGTCTGCAATGTCTCCTCTAGTTCTCCAACTGTTTGCAATCTTGGGTGCCCATGTTTCAAGATTTTGTTCACCCCTGCATACTCAAAACATGAGCATCTGTTCTTGATTAAACATAAATATTATTGTTTACAAATGTATATTTCCATTAACATATTGCATAGAATATATGGCAGCCTGTCTTGCTAACTCATTTTTGTGTACCTGTATAGTTTCCTTACAAGTCCAATATAGAGGCCCAGATATATGTATGAAAAGCTCGCTGACCAAATATAACACAAATAGTATGTAACTGTCAAGAGGACTTATGCCACCATTATAGCAATTATATCCCCTAAACTTTCGTTTAGAAAATAGTCAACCAATAGTACAATAGTGTCATGATTCGGAAAAAATCTATCAGGCAAATGAGAAAATGTATTAAGAGCAAGCTACCCATCAAGAACATGTTTGATCTTGTTCCTCATGTCCAAGGGAACTTAGCATGGTATTAGTGCATGTATTGGATTTGGCCCAATATTCTTAAAAAAAAAAATCAAAACTTTTGTATAGTAAATAATGGTTTTGATCGATCTACTAGCATTCATGTACACTCACTAAACATCAAAATGTATGCCAAGCTTGAGTCCCTTTAGTGTACATAGTCTGTTCGAGCCTTCATGCCTAAAGGAAATGTAGAGGCATTAGCAACCATATTACCTTGATAAAGCATAAGTTCCCGTTTTAGCTCATCAACACTCTTGTCTCCAACTAAAGAACTAAGTCTAAAACAAGTGAAGAAATGTTAGAATTTAATATCTATGTTTTGTTTAGTTTAATGTGATCCCTGAGAATCTCAGTTGACAAAACTATGAGGTTAACAATATAGAACTAGCTACTATATTAGATTATTTGTGAGTATATATATCTATGTTTTTTACAATGTGGGGTAGCACAATAGGACCTCAATTATTATTTACTACCTATATTCACATATTCATATCCTTTCCTAGATAATCGAGTAAATACCATTGCATCAGCTATATCATATAAATTTATAAATTCATACCAAAGAATTGAATTTAAAATGATATTTTCACTTAATATTTCTACATATAAGAGCCTAAAAGTACTCTAAAGCTTATTGATTACCAGCGAATATTCCAACTTCTCCATCTGAATACACAACATTGGTCATTGTGATTGTATTTGTATATACATAATTATATTTTATATCAAATTAATAGAAATATTTGAGTACTCATCAAATATCTAACCCCATCTGAGGCCTATTTTCAATGAGCATTTTAGAGGATAAACACCTATGAATTGAACGAGTTGCATTGGCCTGATCCGATAAGCCAATTACAAAAAAACCCACAAACAAAGCAGATATCATCCTCATGTTTTACTAATACGATACAATTATAAAACTAGTGATCATTAGTCATAAACTAGCTCATATAGAGATTGTGGTCCTTGATGAAAATATTCCCTTTTTTTGGCTACCATTAAGGTGATTTAATCAAATAAAAACATATCCTATTGTTTCTGAATTTGTTTTAGCATTGATATTTTCCAACACACTAACTTCCCAATCCCTATGATTTTCCAACACACTAAGTCAAATTTAAGATTTATTTGTTAAAGAAGTAAATTATATGTTGACTAGGTGAGAGCCCCAGAGGATTTCTTCTAAAGCATAGAATTTTTTGTTAAAAAAGCAAATACACAACGAAAGGGAAGACTACACTATGGTTAGAATTCATGGATTTCAACACAAAACCTTCCTTACCACCTAATTTCATACTCAATAGATATTTTGTTGTCGAAATATATTGACAATACCACCAATGGTTAATTTTGTTTGAAGAAAAAATAAAATAAATTCATCTCCTTACCTTTCACCATTGGAAACTCTACTTTCTAACAAAATTATCTAAATATTTTATTATTTAAATTTAATAAAAGCAGAACCCATCAAGGGATTTAACCTTGAAGGGATATTCTTAAAGTATCTAGTTGTAGTCAGATACGAAAACTTATTTACAAGAATTTTTTAAGAAAGAAAAGAAAGTCACACTATCCAATAAATAAAAGGAAGTATCCACCTATGATAAACAAGTGATCACTGAAAACAACACCAGAACAAGCGTTGACATTATGATGCATGTGTTGTACTTGATGGCAACCAACTCGTAGAAGATCAACTCACTTATATATATCTAGATGAATCTACGGAAGAGATATCAGATGTGACAAAGTGCATGGGATGTTGGACAACTCAAAGGAATTAGATGACAGTTCTCAGGTTAGCTTTGCCATCAAGTCCAAAGGGGGAGATTGTTGGCATTATGAGACAAGTGTTGTCCTTGATGGCAAATCATCTCAGATGATAAATTATAGTGCAACAAAGTTCACGCACTTTCATGAAGATAAAAGTTTCTTTCATGTAGAGAAAAGTTCACGCACTTTCATGAAGATAAAAGTTTCTTTCATGTAGAGAAAAGTTCACGCACTTTCATGAAGATAAAAGTTTCTTTCATGTAGAGAAAATTTCACGCACTTTCATGCAAAGAAAAGTTTCTTTTATGTAGAGAAAAGTTCACGCACTTTCATGCAGAGAAAAGTTTCTTTCATGTAGAGAAAAGTTCACGCACTTTCATGCAGAGAAAAGTTCACGCACTTTCATGATTGGTTCATGGTATTAGTCCGACAGTTTTTGATCCTATGGTTTTGGTCCGTGGTATTAGTGTTGATCTCACGCACTTTCATGGTTGGTTCATGGTACTAGTCCGACAGTTTTTGATCCTATGGTTTTGGTCCGTGGTATTGCATCCAAAAGTGTTGATCCCAAGTATTGGGTCCGTGGTATTGTGTTATTATGGTTTTGGACCGTGGTATTGTGAAAGGCCTAAGACTATAAAAGAGGAAGGAGATCATTTGGAAAATCATCATCTGAATTATTGAATATCTAATAAAGTGCTAGATCTGGAATATTGTGATTGGGTTATGGTGCAGATCTAGATCTGAGCTAAAGAGGGATCTCACCGGTTGATGGAGAACAAGATCTAAGGATAGATCGGGATCAAATGGTTTAAAATGAACTATCTCTATATAGTTGATTATGCTTATTCTAGATTTGTATACTGACGCTTGTAATGATCTGAACTGGGTATAACTTAAGTTTGAAATCGCTGCAAGTCATGATTGAATATTTATAGATCTGTACACGGGTTGGATTTGGTGAAAGCGCGTATGTACGCAGGTTTGGTTCATTGTAGTAGCATATACCATTTGAGCTATGATGTTTAAAGTTACAGGTGGTTCAGGTTGTTGATGTGTTTTGATGACCGTTTAATGGTGCCAGTATTCTACATATTCAGTTTGATTGATTGTGTTGATGGATGAGATCTAATAATGGATCAGGATCATAATGACTCATATTTATGTGATCTAATGGACTAGATCGGGTTGCTAACTCACATATTATCCTTGTATATGTATTGATCTGGTGGTTGGGTGATTCAGAAGATTGATTGATTATGTGCTTCAATGATATTAATGGGTCCAGTATGAAAATTGGATGAAACGTGGTACCTGGAGGAGAGAAGATTGTAGGTCGGCGCCTACATACTAGTATCTTAGCTAGTACAAGAGCTAAGCGGGTGATAGCTCCCTTCCAGTAGCAGTTGAAAACTTTGGAGCATTGTAGCAGGTAGCAGCCTGCGTACTAGTAAATGGATCAGCTAGTACAAGAACTATGGGGGTTGTAGCTCCCTTCCAGGAGAGATTGGAGAACGAGAGAGGGTTGTAGCTCTCTGCAGGTAGTAGCCTGCGTACTGGTAAAGGACTGCACTAGTACAGAACTTTTGTAAAAGGATTTTCTTATTAAGAAGAAGATTGAGATGACTTGCAGCATGTGGTTTTCTCCCACATTGGGTTTCCACCTTATATCATGGTGTTCATGTGTGTGGCTTATGTGTGATGATCTATTCTATTTCACTGCACCCGTTTACTATTAATATGGTTAATAATGTTCTAATGCACTCATTGAAGATCAATTAACTGAATCATAAGTTTACTGAATATACGCGGGTATTCTTAACTGAAGCAGCATATATGAATCAGAGTATGGAAATGAAAAAGTTTTATTGACTTAATAATACTAATTCACGCCCCCCTCTCAGTATTATTTCCAACAACAAGAGGGAAAACCAATCAAAGAGGTAAATAGTCTATGAGTTCTCAACCAACTTCAACTCCACAAGTTTTCTCAGGTTAATTGTATGTTCATCTGTGAAGTTACATTATCCAAATTAAGGGAGAGAGTAATGAAAGGTGTTCTAGTTAAGGATATGGAGAGGAGCCACCTCCCAGAGTGACTTTGAAAAAGCCACATTTTACTAGCTTATCTAAGAGTAAGATCTCTAGCAAGAAAGGGTCTCAAATTGCAGAAGGACCAATGACATGGAAGTTGATAATATTTTAATGCTTGATTGGGTTATGGCATGTATAGTCGAAACCCATAGAATGATAGATGAAATCGCTACTAAGGAACTAGTCACTTTTGAGGACCAATCCTTAACCATACATAATACCCAATCATGACAAGTTAACCAATAAATTGCAATTTGAAAAGGTGAAGGTTCGAAATAAGAAGATTACTAGCTAATGGAAGTTTCAATTTGAATTTTCTAGGGTTTCAATTTTATGGCTAATCTTTCACAAGGCTTAGCCATAAATTGACTAAGGATGCTCACATAATATGTTATATCTAGCCTTGTAGTGGTGAGGTAATTCAAACTTCCCACCAATTGATGATACAAAGTTCCATTCACTTCTTTAGATCCACCATCACTGTACAACTTGGCATTCTATTCCAAAGGAGTAGACATTGGTTTGCATTCAACCATATGAAATATTTCAAGGATTGTCTTTGCATATTTTCTTTGTGTGATGATTGTCTTACCATATTCCTTGCAAATTTCAAGACCCAAACAATAATGCAATTCACCAAGATCCTTCATTTCAAATACCTGTGATAATTGAATTTTAATTTCTTCAATCAACCTGAGTGCACTGCTTGTTATGATAAGATCACCAACATACAAAGATATCAAGGCAATGTTCCCATATTCATCTCTCTTGATGTACAAGTTAGGATCACTTTTGCTTCTCACAAAACTTTTGTCATAAAAGAATGAATCAATTTTCACATACCAAGATCTTGGTTCTTGTTTCAAACCATACAAAACTTTCTTTAACCTACAAACAAGATGCTCCTGTCCCTACTTTACAAACCCTTTAGGCTGAATAAACTTCTTCTTTTAATTCACCATTCAAAAAATCATATTTGACATCTAATAGATGCATTTTCCAATTTTGTTTTGTAGCTAATGCAATCATGATTCTAATTGTATTTAGTTTAGCTATAGGTGCAAAAGTATCTTCATAATGAATGCCTTCTTTTCGTGAATAGCCTTTTGTAACCAATCTAGCTTTATACTTATCAATACTACCATCAACATTAAACTTTGGTTTGAACAACCATTTGCATCCTATGGGAACTTTATGTTTGGGAAATTTTATTAATTCCCATGTGTCATTCCTCACTATGGAGCTATATTCTTCATTCATCGCATCTCTCCATTCTTTATATTCTTTAGCTTCTTCATAACTTGAGGGTTATACAACATTCATTATGTTGGGTCCCTATAATACTAGTGATTACCCCATTACTATTGTAGTTATACCCCTTATTAATATTGTTGTGCCCCTATTGCCCCCATATTGTTATTACTGTGCCCCATAGAATCCCTCTATTTTTATTTTTGTGGCTTTATATTATTATTGTTAGGTCGGCTGGATTATATTGTGACTCCTTAGACTCCTATATATAGAAAGGAGGTTTTTTCATTTGAATCATCCAAGAATTGTTCATTTATGTAATGTAAAGGAGGTTGCCCCCTCGAAGAGGCTGAATTCTAAGGCGTTGATCTATCTTTTCTATCTTTTCTTGAGCTGGTTTCATAACATTTGGTATCAGAGCTTTGGATTCTAGGGTTTCGCTGCTCCAAACAGGTCATCGTGGAATTTTCGCTATAACTTTTTTTCTGTGATGTTTCAGAAGTCGCAAAAAAAACCCATTTGAGAAGAAATCGCGCTGAACCTTGGGTCCAAATTTCAGAGCTTTTCGCGTGATATTTGCGGAGATATGATCTGAGGAAGTTGGTCTTTTTGCAGACTCCTGAATTACATTCAAAACAGGTGACCTGGGGAAAATCGTCATAACTTTCTCTCTGGGGATCGGATTGAAATTTTGTAAGAAGGTACAGAAAGAGGACGGACTGTAGTTTCTTGTATGCATGTTTCAGATCCAAAGGTTGAAACAGTGACTCGTGGCATGTCGTACAAGTTTGCTCTACTGAACTAGTCTATAAGCAAGTCACTGTGGGAGATTTCACATAACTCTTCCTTGGAGAATCCAATTTGGGTCAGACTTGTGGCATTGGAAAGAGGACATAGAGGGCTACTACAGGTCAAAAATTCAGAACTAGATGATTGGAAAGTACAGAGATACATCAGAGGCAATATCGAGCTCCTACAAAGTGAAAAAAGGTGTGTAGATTTTCTTAAATTTTTGCTTAAGCTTGGTTTGAAAATTTATTTTGAAGGAATTCAAAGGGCATAGTAGAGCATTATTATCGGTAACTGATGCCCCGAGGAAAGAAAATGCAAACACCTAGTAAGGAACCTGAAAGCTCTAGCATGACTCATGAAGAAGAGGAAGAAATGCAACATGATATATCAAAATTACAAGACAAGTGCAACAACTGTCCCTTGCACAAAAAGGAACAGAATCTAAGATGGATGGTTTAAAGAAAGATGTAGAAGCTAAGATGGATGGTTTAAAGAAAGGTGTAGAAGCTAAGATGGATTGTTTAAAGAAAGGCGTAGAAGCTAAGATGATTGACATGGAAGCTAAGATGGATGATTTGAAAATAGATTTGAAGACAGAAATGGACGAATTGAAGATAAATATGAATAAGTTTCTACAAGAAATGGTCCCTAAGGGTGAAAGGGTACTAAAGGAAACTCATGATGAGAACAAAAGAAATGTTAATCATGATTCCATAGACGCTAATGTTGGATCGAAGACTCACCATATTCCAAAAATCGATATGAGGAAGTTTGATGGCAAGGATCCTGCCACATGGATATTACAGATGGAGCAATTCTTCGATCTCAATAATGTGCAAAACACACAAAAGGTACGTATGGCAACTTTATATTTGGAACCAAATCAGTTTGTATGGTATCAATGGCTTTGCTCTCGTAAACAATTTATCACTTGGGCAATTTTTACGGAAGAATTGATAGCACATTATGAGGATACAAAAAGCAACACTTTTTTTAGCCAATTGATAAGTCTCAAACAAAAGGGTTCAATAATGGAGCACATTGAGGAGTTCCAAAAATTGAACATAAGGGTAAAAGATATTCCAGAGGAGCATAGGATTGATGTGTTCATAGGGTCTTTAAAGGATAATATCCAACATGATGTTCGCCTTTGGGAACCTGATTCATTAGAGAAGGCATTCAGGTTAGCAAGAAAAATGGAAAGCAAAATTATGGCAACCAGGAAGCATACCACTCACAACTATAAAGACGGAAGTGTTGTTGCCCCTAGTCTTCCACAACCTATAAGGTTGACACCACAACAATTGGAAGAAAAAAGAGCAAAAGGGCTTTGTTACAGTTGTGATAGCAAATACACTAAAGGTCATAAGTGTGCTGAGAAGAAATTATTCTACATAGATTGTGAAGAGGAAGAAGAAAAGGAGCAAGAAAGGTCAAAAGAAGAGGATATACTCCAGGAACAAAGCCTAGATGAAGAACAAATAAATCCGACCATATCTTGTAATGCATTGGCGGGAATTACCACTCCTCAAACCATCAAGATAGAAGGACAAATCAAGAAGAAAAAGGTAATAGTGTTGATTGATTCAGGAAGCACCCACAATTTTATTCATTGTAAGGTAGCAAAAGAATTGAATTGCTTCCTATATCCAGCACCAGAGTGTCAAGTGATGATTGCAAATGGAGGAACAATAAATTGCTCTGGAAAGTGCCATAATATCAAGCTATCCATGGGAGAATATGTATTGACTAGCCCAATGCTTTCCATTCCAATGGGAGGTGCTGATGTTGTACTAGGAGTCCAATGGCTACAATCCTTGGGTACAATAGCTTTTAATTTTCAAGAACTTTTCATCAAATTTTCTACGGAAGGAAAGGAAGTTGAATTAAGGGGTATTGCAGGGAAACCAGGAAAGATAATCAGCTCTAATGGTATGACAAAGCTTCTAAAAAAGGAGCAAAGAGGTGTAATTGCACAATTATGTTCGCTAGATGTTTCCACATCGGAATCATCTATTTCTCCAGATCTCCAAAAAGTCCTGGACAATCATTCCAAGGTATTTGAGACTCCCAAAGGTCTCCCACCTATGCGTGATCATGATCATGCTATTCATCTGATTCCAGGAAGTGTTCCTCCAAACATCAGGCCGTACAGATATCCCTATGTCCAAAAGAGTGAAATTGAACGTATGGTTGCAGAA
The DNA here is from genome assembly GCA_031772625.1 of Pinus tabuliformis. Lineage (NCBI taxonomy): Eukaryota > Viridiplantae > Streptophyta > Pinopsida > Pinales > Pinaceae > Pinus > Pinus tabuliformis. The sequence continues at coordinate 810,904,806 of CM062806.1, read as the reverse complement.
ATGCTAGAGGCTGGTATAATTCAACCGAGTCAAAGTTCTTTCTCTGCTCCAGTAGTATTGGTGCACAAGAAGGATGGATCATGGCGCATGTGTCCGGATTATAGGGAGCTCAACAAGCTCACTATTAAAGATAAGTTCCCCATTCCTGTCATTGATGAATTACTGGATGAATTGCATGGATCAATTTACTTCACCAAGTTGGATCTTCGTTCAGGATATCATCAAATCAGAATGAAGATTGAAGACATTCCGAAAACAGCATTTAGAACTCATGAGGGTCATTATGAATTTTTGGTCATGCCTTTTGGCCTTACCAATGCACCTTCAACATTTCAAGGTTTGATGAATTCAATTTTCAAACCATTCCTTAGAAAATTTGTGTTAGTATTTTTTGATGATATACTAATCTACAACAAGTCTTGGAAGGATCATGTTGAACATGTTGACAGGGTGCTACAACTATTGGAGGAGAAACAATTATATGCAAAAAGATCCAAATGTTTCTTTGGAGTCCAGGAGGTGGAATATTTGGGTCATATTGTATCTCATGAAGGAGTTAAGGTAGACCCTAGCAAAATTAAAGCCATTAAGGAATGGAAAATCCCCACATCCATAAAGCATCTGCGAGGATTTCTTGGGTTGACAGGGTATTATCGCAAGTTTGTTAAGAATTATGGGAGAATAGCAGCACCTCTAACAACATTATTGAAGAAAGATGCATTTTCATGGACTCCGGAAGCAACAAAGGCCTTTGAACATCTTAAAGAGGCAATGTGCCAAGCACCGGTCTTAGCTACACCGGACTTCACAAAAACCTTTATTGTGGAATGTGATGCTTCAGGAAATGGAATTGGTGTTGTTCTAATGCAAGATGAAAGACCCATTGCTTTTGAAAGTCGTCCAATCAAGGGAAAGTTTTTAAGCAAAGCTATTTATGAGAAGGAAATGTTGGCAATACTCCATGCACTTAAGAAATGGCGACCCTACCTAATGGGAAGACACTTCAAGGTAAAAACGGATCATGATAGCCTTAAATACTTTTTAGAACAAAGATTATCCTCTGAAGAGCAACAAAAGTGGGTCACAAAGATGTTGGGTTATGACTTTGAAATCATCTACAAAAAAGGGAAGCAAAATGTGGTGGCAGATGCACTCTCAAGAAAGGATGAGGATGTGGAAGCATTGTTGTGCGCCATTTCTATTATCCAACCAGATTGGATAAACGAAGCAAGGGAGGAATGGAAGAATGACGAAGAAGTGTGGGCACTTATTCGAAAGTTACAACAAGATTCCAGTACGTCTGATACATTTAGCTGGAAAAATGATTCGTTATGGTACAAAGATCGCTTATACCTCTGTAAGAATTCCCAGCTAAAACAAAAGATTCTTATGGAATTGCACACTTCTCCCTTAGGAGGGCACTCAGGATTTTTAAAAACTTACCACAGGGTTAAGAAGGAATTTTTTTGGGATGGCCTTAAATCAGATATTCAAAAGTTTGTGGCGGAATGTTTGGTTTGCCAACAAAATAAAGTTGAAACAATTAAGACACCGGGTCTATTACAACCTTTATCCATTCCAAGCCAACGTTGGGAGGAGGTTTCAATGGATTTTATCACAGGTTTACCCAAGTCTGAGGGAAAGAGTGTCATCATGGTGGTAGTTGACAGACTTACCAAGTATGCACACTTTTGTGCATTATCACATCCATTTAAAGCCAGTACAGTTTCTACTGCATTTATGGAAACAATTCAAAAGCTACATGGAAACCCAAAGATTATTGTAAGTGACAGAGATCCCATTTTCACTGGAAATTTTTGGACAGAATTATTTTCTTGTCTTGGTACTCAGTTAGCTCATAGCTCATCTTATCATCCTCAATCTGATGGGCAAACTGAGATAGTAAACAAATGTTTGGAAGGATATCTTCGTTGCTTTGTATCTGATAAACAGACACAATGGGTCAAATGGTTGCCTCTGGCTGAATGGTGGTATAACACTTCCTTCCATACAGCAACAAAAATGACCCCATTTATGGCACTTTATGGGTATCAACCACCATCCATCACATCATATTTAAGAGAAAATTCTAAGGTTCAGGCAGTGGAACATCACATCGAACATCAACAACAAGTCCTCCAACTCTTAAAGGATAACCTCGTGTTGGCACAGAATAGAATGAAACAACAGGCAGATCAACATCGCAGTGAAAGAAGTTTTGATGTAGGTGATTGGGTATTCCTACGGCTACAACCATATAAGCAAATGTCCCTCAAGCAAGCTAAGAAGGATAATAAATTATCACCAAAGTATTATGGTCCGTACAAGGTGTTGCAAAAGATTGGTACTATGGCATACAAATTGGAGCTTCCTGCAGCTTCTCGATTGCACCCAGTTTTCCATGTTTCATGTTTAAAGAAGGTTATAGGCGACAAGCTCCCAATTCAAACAATATTGCCAGAACTTGACGAGGAAGGAAAAATTATATTGGAACCGGAAGCAGTCACAGAAACAAGAACTCGACAGCTACGAAATCGATCAATTTCAGAGTATCTTATCAAGTGGAAGAACTTATCCGCTGAAGATTCCACATGGGAGGATGAGAATTTTATGCAGAAGTATCCAGAACTACTCAAGCGTTGAGGACAACACTTTTTTGAAGGAGAGGGGCATGTTGGGTCCCTATAATACTAGTGATTACCCCATTACTATTGTAGTTATACCCCTTATTAATATTGTTGTGCCCCTATTGCCCCCATATTGTTATTATTGTGCCCCATAGAATCCCTCTATTGTTATTTTTGTGGCTTTATATTATTATTGTTAGGTCGGCTGGATTATATTGTGACTCCTTAGACTCCTATATATAGAAAGGAGGTTTTGTCATTTGAATCATCCAAGAATTGTTCATTTATGTAATGTAAAGGAGGTTGTCCCCTCGAAGAGGCTGAATTCTAAGGCGTTGATCTATCTTTTCTATCTTTTCTTGAGTTGGTTTCATAACACATGACATGAGACATTAATGCATAATCTTTATACCTTATAGGTGGCTGAATTTGACGTGATGACCTCCTTAGAGTTTTACTACTTTCATCCTTCTTCCTGCTTTGTGGAGTCTCTTGTTCTCTTCTTGGAGTGTCATGACTGTTGGATGCTTCCTGCTCTTGAACCTGTACCTGTTCATGTACATGTTGTTGTACCTGTTCATGTTCCTATTCAAAACTTGCTTCTATTTTGACATAATCATCAATATCATGCCATACACTTGTGTTATTCATTTTATCACCTTCATCTACATTTTCATGAAACACCACATCCCTACTTGCAAGCAATCTATGTGAAGTAGGATCAAACAACTTGTATGCCTTTTGATCATCACAATAACCAATGAATGTGCACTTAATTGATTTTGCATCAAGTTTTCTTCTTTCATCTTTTGGAATATGTGCAAATGCCTTGCATCCAAAAACTCTTAAATGATTTACTTTTGGTTTATATCCATAAAATGCTTCAAAAGGTGTTTTTAGATCTAAACTTTCCTATTTTTCTAATAAACAATTGTATTAATGGCTTCATCCCAAAAACCACTAGAGATATTTTTACCTTGAAGCATGCTCCGTGCACATTCCACTAGTGTTCTATTTTTCCTCTCAGCAACTCCATTTTCCTGAGGTGTATGAGGCACTGTAAATTGTTGTAGAATCCCATGACTTTTGCAATATTTATTAAAAGCTCTTGATTTGTATTCTCCCCCTGATCAGATTTGAGAATTTTGATGTATTTCCCAGTTTGTTTTTCCACCATGTTTTTGAATTCCTTAAATTATTCAAAAACATCACTTTTCTTTCTTATGAAATAGACCCAAGTGTATCTAGATCTATCATCAACAAAAATAAGAAAGTACAATGCTCCTCCAAGAGATCTAGTTTGCATAGGTCCACATACATCAGTATGAATTAATTCAAGTATTTCTCTTTGCCTTTTTTCTTCATGTATAGGAAATTCCTCTCTATGTTGCTTGCCAAGTGCACATGCTTCACATTCAACATGATTATTCTTCATAACAGGAAGACCTTCAACCATTGTTTTTCTTTGAAGTAACATTAAATCATTGTGATTTAAATGCCCATACCTTTGATGCCATAACTTTTATATTGACATTGTTGTAGATGTCAATGCTTGATGCCTTGTCCTGGTCACATTCAACTTATACAAGCCTCCAAATCTGGTAAGTGTGGCAATAACCTTGTAGCAATCGTAGATATATTTAACAAGACACTTTGATTTGACAAATTCCACCTTTAGATCTTGATCAACAATAGTAGAAACATAAATTAAATTCCTTTTTATACCAGGAACATACATCACATCATGGATCTGTCTCTCTTTTCCATTAGGTAACATCACACCTATTACTCCATATCCTTGAACTTGAAGGGATCTATTATCTCCTAGATAAACACATGTTCCATCAATGTTCTCATGATATTCATCAAACCAATCCTTATTACAAGACATATGGAGTGATGCACCAGAATCAATGAACCAAGCATTCACATCATCAGTCTCAGCAGACAATGCAACATCATAAACAAACAATTTGAGATTTTTAAATCCATCATTGATTGAGGTGTCTTTGTCCACAAAATTCCCATTATGCCTTCTGTTTCTCTATTTAGACTCATTATATTTCCTTTTATAGCAATCTTTAGCATGATGTCTAGGTTTGCCACAATAATAACAATCATCATTTCTCTTATCATGAACTGGAAATTTAGATTGTGCCATACCTTTCTTCTTTGCTTGAAACTTTCCTCCTTTGCTTTTGTCCCATGGCTTGCCTTTGTATGGTTTCTTACCCTTGGCTACCAATGCCAAATCTGAATTTTTTGAGCCCAAATTGAAGTTCTTCATCCTCTCTTCCTCTTGTAGAAGAATACATGTTAGTTCATAAAAAATAGGAGGCTTCTCTCTAGCTGAAAGACTTGAAACAAAAATTTGATAATCTTGCACTAAGCCATTTAATGTGATGGTGACCAAGTTAGTATTGGACACCTTTTCACCAATGTCTCCTAACTTATCACTTAGCTCTTTAACACGGGAAATTAAATTGCTTATACTTTCATTGGCCTCCATTTTAATTGACAAAAGTTCAGTCTTCAAGAACAAAATCCGGTTAGTATTAGATGTTTCATACAAGCTTTTGAGAACATCCCATGTTTCTTTGGATGTTTTTCAATCCCTAATATGAGGAATGATGTTGTCCTTAACTAACATTCATAGCAACACCTTTGATTTTGTTTCCCTTTTTTCCCAATCTGGAATAGCTGCAGCAGCAGTGGGTTTGGGCTCTGCCCCACTCACTATGGGCCACAAATTATTTCCCTCTAAAACTGTTAATACCTTGAATTTCCAATTTGCATAATTTCCTCCATCAAGCCTTGTGGACTCATTCAAATAAGTTTCAGCCAAAAATTTTGACATAATGACAAAACAATTTGTCCCCAATCAATGAAATAAACCCAAATCCACCAGATCTACATCCAAATTCACCAGATCCAAAGATCCAAAGCCAAATGCACATAATCTAAAAATAAAAAACTCAATATTGCTTCAAATAAAAAAACAAAGCCAAAATTACTTCTTATTTCTCCCTTCTTTTTTTCCAGCAAACCCTGTTTCCAAAAATTTATTTTCCCCTTTTTAAGCAAATACACCTTTTTACCAACAATTTTTAACTTTCACCCAAAAAAAATATATTAACTCCTTGTACCACGTAAATTCTTTTTCACCATGAAAAATTGAATCCCATACAACTCCTTTAATCTACCGCACTATACTCTTCATAAAAAAACAAATTCACTTTATGGATTGGAAAATCGTTTTGGAAACATAATAATCAAACCAATGACTCACCACCATGTAGAGAATATGAGTTGAATAAAAGATCCAATTGCTTCTCACACCTTCTACGAGTTGAATAAAATATCCAACTACTTCTCACAACTTTTGCTATGTACTCAAAAAATAACTTCACAACCTTCACGTCGCCCCTAATTCAGCGAATGGATCAAAGTGTCCACAATTTTATGCCACAAATCACACCTCTGCATCCAACAACCTTGTTCTTTTAAAATTTTTGCAAATCATTGATCCACGACATTTAATATAACTAGAAGCAACGAACCACGGCCAATAAGATCTCACAGCTCTCACAGATCTAGGCCCTCTTGCTCTCAGATCTGAGGCCTCACTATATCTCCCTCTCTGGCTCTGATACCATATTAGAAAATCAGAGAGATGCATAAGAATGAAATCAAATCTCATTGATCAAACTTCTTGGACAACCAATACATTATATAGGCACACATAGACAGCTTCTAGGACAATCTAGATCCAAATAATTCAGATCACCAACTCACAACACAAACTACGAAGACACAACTCATGATAGATAGACTCAAACACTGACTACAAGAACACAACTCATCAACTCTATCTAGACATATCATTTCTACATTATTCCAAAAGGAACCAAAAGACTTCTAAAGCTATATTAGACCTTAGGCGAAGCTATCGCACATTTTTTCATATAATAATAAATGTCTAATGTAAATCTTAGGAAGAGAATAATTAAACCAGCTTTAAGAAGCTCTCAATTTTATTCCATTTTTTATGACAACATTAGCTATTCGAGCACAAGAGATCGCGACCACTACACCTAGCACACTCAAAAAAATTAAGAAAGCGACACACCTTATGGATGGTGTTAGATCATATGTCGTACCCAACATTAATAAGTGGCTAGAAATTATTAAGGATGAGAAATTGCATTAAATTTGAGGTACTTATCCCAAAGGATTCATTCTTTTATTAAATATTTCCAAGACGATCAACGATTTGTTGATAATTAGTTGTCTTCTTTTGTAAATAAGGTCAATACTATAAGTATTACAAATTCCTAATGACACACTTGATTAAATGGTAACGCATGCCCTTGCAATCAATATTGCAAATCATACTCGTGCATTCAATGATGTTAGTATTGTCATTCATAATAACTAATTATCTAGATCAAAAAATGATATTTTTATACATATCTCAAAATATCAAAGGTCACTGAATTGTAAACCCAATAAAAATTAGATACAATTTGTGATGTACCTTCTGCACATACACATTATTGTTGGCTTATATGTGCTTGACCTAGGTTCGGAAGAATTATTTAGCCAAACAAATCCCGCAGCTATCGGCCCTTTTGGCAACAGCCAGCGAAGTGCGAACTGAGGTATCACCCTAGGTAGCAGAGGAGGGTGCTGGAACCAGGTTTCGGCACCCTGGGGATGTCTTGGATGTGGGTTGGGGCTCGCGTGCTATTCTGCAACCTCGCACTATGCTAGATCCGCAGATCAGAATACCCTTATCACGCTTATTACAGATGGAATTCCTTATTACTGGTTTGCTCTAGCTAAAGCGGTCTTTAAGAAAACAATTATTACTTTTGTTTACTTCGCGCATCAAGATTAACCCAGTTCACATGTATTCAATCATAGAAAATGCAGAAATCATAACAGTTCATTTATCATAAAAGAGTAAAGTTTCAATTAACACAAAATTCAAAAGAACTTATCTTTATTATCAATATTCAACAATACATCCAGATCCACCCTGTGCACTCAGTTGCAGGGATTTTCGCACATAACTGTAGACTTTCCAGGCCTCTACGCACACAGCTGCAGAGCCTCTACCTTCTACCCTACTCCCTCGACTCGGACTTACAATTGCTCTCACACTATTTTCCCATTACATGGTAGGACTCAAAATCCAAAAATTGAACTGCCTTTCCCTCATAGAGCCTCACTTTATTTATACTTTCCCTTGGCCTGCGATCCCACTGCGGGTCGACTCTATTACTATTTCTTTACATTATTTTCGGGCAGACTACCCTTTGACTCAACCTACTATAGCTTGCGCTCCGAGCTTTCTGCAGAGTCTTTTACCCTAATATTACCCAAAATTTCAGGCGTTGCACCCCATACTCATTCCGCACAGCTTTTGCTACCCAACAATCCCCCAACCCAATCATCATGACTCGTCTCGAGTCACTGAGCTGGTGCATCCATCCTTGTGCAGAGGTCAGTCAACAACTTCAATGCGTCGCTGGTACTAGCAGCAAATTCTTCCGTCATGCGCTGCATCTATTCCACCTGTGGTGCCGATATTTCTGCCCCTGTCTCGGCTATCTCCATCCTAGCACATTTGGCCTTCATGTGTGCTACCTTATGCTCTATGGTGGTTGAAACTGCAAATGCCTCGTCCAACCATGGTTGGATACGAGCTTTCACCACTGCTTCCTTCTGTCTCACAGCTTCGGCTTGGATTTTCATGTCCTGCACCTCCCTCATCTTAGCCAATCGTTGCGGGATAGAAATGGTCTGCGTGGTTCCCCAGAGCTGATCGTAGGCGTGCTAAAGTTCTCGGGCCTCTGCTTCCACCCTGTGGAGTGTGGGATCTTCCTGAAGGACAATGAGCATATCAATCGACTAAGTTAGCAACTCCATACATTCTTCGAGTGACCGTGCAAGCATCACACGCCCCATATCAATAATTTTCTTGCGCTGTACTACGACCTCTGGGGGCGTTGGTGGTGGGACCTGCAATTTCAACTCGGCGATTTGTGCACTGAGTTCGAGCTGTAGCCGTGCGGCATCCTCTTTTGTCCTTTGGAACTCTGTAGCCAATGTACGAATGTGTGTGTCAACAAGCAAGTCCCTTGTAATATCTAACGCCTGAGCACTCAAACAGGCTTCCGCTACTACCTTTTCCATTTGTTGTTTTTGTATGACTACTTCATCGTGTTGGAGCCGTAGCTATTCAATATTAATTTTCTGCTCTTGGAGTATTTGGTCGATGTGGCCGGCCCTTGCGTGAAGTTCGATTGTGGTGCTGTCGTGGAGTTGTTGCAAACTATCGCGTGGGAGTGCAGCCACGTTCAGTCCCAATCCAGTAAGTCGTTCTAGGATTGCTCGGTCTTCCAGTTGGTTGGTGACCAACGCACCTGCTGAAATCGGAGTAGATTGAGTAACCTGGGCTTTAAGCAATAGTTCTGTAGCTGTCATACCGGAGACTTCTGTAGAAATTCTAGGGCCTACCTACAGAATTCTTGATCCCAGTTCACGTAACTGTGTCTGGAGCTCCCCCAACACAATGTGTTGCTCCGACATAGCCTGATTGACTGCCTCCCGAGTAGCTTCGCGAATGATGTTTTCGATGTCATTTAGATTGCCCTCCGTTAGGGTGGTAACTTCACTGGCGGTCTTAGATGCTTTTGCTTTCTTTCGTGCCTTTGATCGCTTTGGTGTGGCTGAGCGCTTTAGTGGGGTACCCATAGTAGTAGACAACATATCCGTTGCGGCCAGCTGAGCGTTTCCTTCTGATTTCCTTTGTCCTTTGTCGATGTCTGCGTGCCTAGTACTGGTTTGTCCATTGCTGCGAGTTTTGCCTCTCGCGATGCCTTAACCTCTGCAGCATACTGTTCATTCCTATTTTGTTGTGTGGTGCACTTAGCTGCCTCTTTTTGTTTCTGAATAGCAGCCTCGTCTCGTTCCACTGCCGCGGGTCCTTGCCAAGCCGCGGGCCAAGCCTCAACAATCTTGTGAACAATGTCATTAGTGACAATGAACTGGAGAGGGGTCCATGTCTGGGTTGGGTCCTTCCACACCCAGATGTAGACATGATGCATATCTGCTTTGAATTCCACAATGTGCTTTATACTCTCATAAACTTCATTTGTTAAGCATGGTAACTCATTGATCCACTGACGCACATTTGCGTCCATTAATACCCAAAAGATCTTAATCCCCTAAATTCTACTTGCATCCTTGGTCGCCCAGAGGAACTCATACTGCGCGGCTTCCGGCCATTCCGGGGTTAAAACAAGAAACTGGTTGTCTTCGGGCAACTTAGCAGCGACCAGCATGAGAGACAATAGCATCCACGCATAATAGAACGTCTTGCCTTCTTCCTAGACTTCACGACAATTGGCCAGAAATTCTTCACAAAGAAACTGTGACCAATTGAATCGTACACCAGCGGCACATTCTTCAGCCAGTGCGATAACTATTTTGGAGACCTCAGAGCTCCAACATTTCCTCATTACTTTTCCTGCCAGCAACTGAGTGGCCACTCGGAGTGCGTCGTTGGAGATATTGTCAATGACGTACCCTTGCGGTCCCTTGGCGAGCTTATACGTCTTCTTTAGTCATTCCATCATTCCTACATCGTTACTTTTGGCTGTAATTTCCCGAGGGTTCCGTCCAGCGCAAGGTAGATGTGAGACCCGGTGAACAAGTTTTGCTGTGATACGGACAAGTTTACCAACCCATAGTGTATCTTCGTGCACTAGATAGAGCAACTACTTGATGACTAACATAGTAATAGGGGCCGGAGAAAGTGAAAAATTGCCAGGAGACAAAGTAATCCAGCTTCGTCCACCTTTCGCAGCCACTTCTTTGGCTGTAGAGTTGTCACCATGCCTTCTATCTTGTGGTCCATTAAGGCATCCATCGCTAGATGGGGAAATTTTGTTCGATCTACAAGGTCGCAATCGTCAAATTTCATCATCGCGACACGGCCAACCATCGAGTTTTCCACTGGGATGTCTTTCGGGAGAGAGAGGGTAGTGATTATATTGCTGAATTCGTCCAGTTTTGTGGGTACCTTGTTCATCCCCTTGCTTGGAGGCATATACTTGGGTCATTGCACTGGCTGTACAGGGTCCTCCTCAGGGATGTCCTCTTCGACCCTTGTGGGAGACTCTTCTATTTCTTCCTCGCTATCAATGATAACAGTTTTACCTTTTTCCTTCATTGTGGACTTACCAACCTGCAGGTGTCACGACGACCGTCGAAATGATTCTGGAAGTGGAGGTTTCTTCTTGGTCTTCAGCATCTGAGGGGATTTAGAATGTTCTGCTTCCTGCAGCGACTCTAGCTGTGGACTAATGACAGTAGGCCTCTAAGCTTTCAAGGTGACATCTTTGTAATGTTGCGGCACTGCTTGAAACCACGAACTATTTTCAACGTCCTCGTTTCTCATGATGTAGGCAATACAGACTGATTCCCTTTCCCGATAGTACGACGTGGTGGTGTGATCTTTACTTTGTTTATATAGCGATGGAACTCGGAAATCGACGGCGTGTTTTCGTGGTAGCTCATAAATGCGACTTGGGTGGTTATGCTTGTGCCTTACTGACCCGCCGCCCGCTTCAAGGTGCTTTAAATGTGCCATCATACCATGAGCAGTATCTTCAATGGTCACTTTCCATCTTTCCTTTGCAACAGCGAATCCCCAAAGACACAGATGCAGTTTCTATAGGGAGCCGGTGGTCGAATCGCGCCACTGTACAACAGCCTATTTTATAGTCACGCACCCTCTTCCAACTGCTTGGGATGCTGGGACTGATCCTTCGATGGATAGTCAGAAGAGTGAACCCTTCCCGCGGGTCCTCCGATTCCCCATTGACCCGGGTCGCGAGCACCCAAGATGTCCTCCTGCTTCTATTATGAATTAGGGTGTGTGCACCCCTGTGGCTTCTGGTGCAGCCCTATCAAGGTAGGAAAGCCAGCCATGTTGGTTTCCTTGGGCAATTCCTTTTCGTCATCTAGGGCGGCCACTTCTAATTGAAGTTTCTAGATGGCATTATCCAACTCCATACTGTGGTCACGAATTCGGGCCTCAGTTTGTTCCAACTCATCAAGTCATCATTTTGGATGCCAAATGGCAACCCACAACTACTGAACCTTGTCACAGACGCCATTTCTGGTGGGAGAAGCTATGCCTATAGTGGCTGATTGGGCTGTAGGGTGGAGGTTCCCTTTAGCCTGATGATCCTGTGTTCCACTATGGTCTATTTGAGGTGTCGGTCGTTCGCCATACACCCTTATTCTTTGTGCTATCGTTTTATGCCAACTTAACCATCGCGCATATCTTACAATTCAGAGTCGAAACCTTCTCTTGTATCTGAGGTTCCCCGATTCTTCTAATGGTGCACGCACCCTATCTGTCGACGCACTGGGTTGTTCCTGTACTACACATGTGAGCTGGTCTTCAGTGGTCGCGTCCTGCTCTTCCAGGTGGTGTCTTTCTTCACATCGTACCGATTGAGTCACCCTATTACAGTTGAGTGTTGTAACTTCCTGCAATCGATTCTGCCAGTGCTCTGCCTCCTCCTTAGAATCGATAGTGCAGATACTCTCACATTCCCATGAGGTTCTTCTATTGTCGTTGTAATGCATCTGACTGGGGTTCTGTGCCGTTATCTGATAAATGCAATCCAGTTCATCATTATTTTCCTCGTCGCAGACAGGTTCTGTGTAGCGCTCCCCTTCCGCTGGGTCTAGCGGAACTACTACGTGAAGTGACTTCGTTTCAAAAGTCATCGTGCGCCTTTTCAAGTTGATGATTCCTTTCATGTCGATGGCCCAATCAATCCCGAGCAAAGCAGGGTAAGGATTGCTATCATCGATAAGCTCTATGACTTCGAAATCGGTCTGGGTTGTTACACCATCGATATCCACCGTCACCCCTTGCAATCAGCCCATTGGTAAGATTTTTTGTTGGTTGGCCATTCGTAGTTGAATCGGGGACCATTGCAGTACGGGCTTGCCTATACACTCCCAAGTTTGCTTAGGCAGTATATTTGCATCCGAGCCTAAATCTAGGATGACTTGATCCATTTCATAATCTCCTATCTGCGCCATCATTCTCATTTCTCGTCCAGTGCATAGAGCATGTCGTCCTATCCTCCGGACCACCTGGGGTTCGCTGAATTCGGCGCTCCTGGTAATCAATTCCTGTAGCCCTTGGACAGCCTTCTGATTCCGCAACAATTTCATACATGCGTCAAGAAAAGAGGTGATCATGTAGGGGTCCATTTTGGCTTCCGTTTGGTCCTTCCCACCTGAGGTAGCGGCTTTCACGAAGCCCAGCTAATCTTCATTTGGCCCTGCCCTTCCCTGCTTTGGTTCAACAATATGGTTCCCCATAGGTGGGTCAACTCGCTCCCCACCTTTGTTCCTTTCTACCGTTGCACCACTCCTTCATACCATATTTATACTAGTGTCTTCTTCGCAGGGTTCCGCACGCATCATTTGGACATTCTGGGTTGGCGAAGGTTGAAGCACCCCTTTCTTGTTTAATTGGGCAAGCAAGGTTGGAAAATATACCAATTCGTGATTGAACTACTCACAATAAGGACATGAGATCCTAGTTGGGTTAGTGCACTCGCAAGCGTAGTGTCCTTGTTCACCACAATTATAACAAGTTATCTGTCTGCGACCTCGGTCGGGTCCCCACCCTCTTCCCCGACCTCATCCTTGAAATCCTCCCCGCGTTTCAGCCTGTACTCGGTAGGTTGGGGTCTGTTCCATCATTAAGTCATAACTTCGACACGTTTGCTCATCGTGTCCTACTCATCGACAAAAATTGCAATATAACTGCTGTGAGGTCTGGGTATACTTCTGTAATAGATGGCAGTTATCTGTTGCATGTTTCCCTCCCACTTGGCAAATCACGCACCAGAGCACAGGCATGGCATTTGGTCCTGTCTGGACTTCCACTTTTAATGGCATCAGGCCTCCCCCCACCAGATAGTTCGCGAAGATCGGGCAATGGTCTTTGTCGTGTGTGTGGCTTTTGCATTTAATTCATCATGCCTACGGTTGTGCCCTTGATCGAGGCATTCTTCCTTGCTTCAAGCTTTGTACTTCCAGACTCAAGTTCTAAAGTTACACATGGAGTTGCTAAACTCCCAACCCTGGGTCTGGTATCGGGGTCGCGTATAACCTCATTGCTATCTCTAGTGCCTCAGCCTGGGTTGAGATCTTCTATTGTGACAGAGCCGTCCTCAGATGGGGTGTTAACGATGCCACAAACCACGTGCAATGTTGTCTGTTGGTCAACGTCATATTAGCCTCGCGAATAGTACTCTTTAATCTTTGGTCTAGATCCCACGGTGTTTCACCAGGCAGCATTGCTATTTCTTTGAACCCAATGATCGATTGGTTCTCAGACTTTGGTCGGCCAAACTCCTTATTAAGTGCATCCTATATAGCTGCCAGTTCTTCATTCAGATGGTCAGTTGAGTGTTTTATGTACCAAGTCAGCGCGCAGTCATGGAGTGCACTGACCAGCGTAGCCTTTTTGATGTTTTCATCCATTATACCTTGCGCGTCCCACATTGAGTTTATCACAAACTAGAACCGGCTTGGATCTTCATTCCCTATACCTTGAAAGGTCGATAACTTGATTGTGGCCGCCATCCCAGTTCTAGGAGGTGGTGTAGGAGGTGGTGTGGACAGACGTGATGTGGGTGATGGGGGCGATGGCGTAGATGGAGGTTGTATCAGCGAAGGCGTTATGTAATCAACCGGACTGCGCTTCTAGGCGAGAACCTAGCGATATCTTCCTCGCTTTCCCGTGAGATAGAAATCAGAGTTCTGTTCCCAGCTCCTCTCGGTCCTCGGTACCCTCTTCCACTTTGTGTTACCCAGACAATAATGTATGCACATAATCTATTTTTCACACAACAACATCTTAATCCAAATGTTTAATGACTTGATGTACCAACCATGCGATCCTTGGAGAAATTGCCTTTTCACTTCACTATAGCTTACAGTGGTATCTTTTGCGAATTTAGTGATAAATCCCCCAATGATTCGATCTACCCAGTGATCGACCACGCGCACGAGTTTGTCTTCAGTGGCTTCTAGTCTATCCACCAGTTCTGGGGTCCACACTATCGGTTGGTTTAATCTGCACCTTCCCACGCTATCATCTAACTTTGTGATCCACTCATACAATTCTATTGGGAATGTTACAAAGAATATCTCATGTATGTCCGTGAGGATATAGCGATCCAACCACTGTTCCTCTGATATCCGCGAGTTCCTATTTTCCTGAACCGCGAACTCGTGGAGCTTCAAATCCCACCAATCTTCGAGCTCTTTCTTTGTAGGATTCCAGTGTTCCCACATTAGACACCCCTTAGGCAGATCCTAGTCCCAGCAATGGAACCATTTGTTGGCTTTTATGGGCTTGACCCAGGTTCGGAAGAATTATTTAGCCAAACAAATCCTGTAGCTACTGGCCCTTTCGGCAACAGCCAACAATGCGCGGACTGAGGTCTCACCCGAGGTAGCAAGGGAGGGTGCTGGAACTAGGTTTCTGCACCCTGGGGATGTCTTGGATGTGGGTTGGGGCTCGCGTGTTGTACTGCAGCCTCGCGTTGTGCCAGATCCGCGCAGATCAGAATACCCTTATCGCGCTTATTACAGATGGAATTCCTTATTACTGGTTTGATCTAGTTAAAGCATCAAGATTAACCCAATTCACATGTATTCAATCGTAGCAAATGCAGAAATCGTAACAATTCATTTATCATAAAAGATTAAAGTCGCAATTAACACAAAATTCAGAAGAACTTATCTTTATTATCAATCTTCAACAATACATCCAGATCCACCCTGCGCACTCAGCTACAGGGGTCTGCGCACACAGCTGCGGACTTTCCAGGCCTCTACGCACACAGCTGTAGAGCCTCTACCTTCTACCCTACTCCCTGGACTCGGACTTACAACTGCTCTCAGACTATTTTCCCATTACATGGTAGGACTCAAAAACCAAAAACTGAACTGCCTTTCCCTCATAGAGCTTCGCTCTATTTATACTTTCCCTTGGCCCGCAATCCCACCGCGGGCCGACTCTATTACTATTTCTTTACATTATTTTCGAGCAGACTACCCTTTGACTCAACCTACTATAGCTCGCGCTCCACACTTTCCACGGAGTCTTTTACCCTAATATTACCCAAAATTCCAGGCTTCGCACCCCATACTCATTCCGCGGGGCTTTCGCTACCCAACAATTATATACAATCCAATGGTCTACCTTGCAAGTTAAAGGGTAACTACAATATCCATTATCTTTTTTTAAAAGAGTTATTACTAATGACAATTCGACCCACAATGACTCTAATGTTATGTCATATTCTATAGCTTCTAGGCTTATAATAGAAATAAAGCTCTAAAGGAACTCAATGAAGTAGTCTCCTTTGCTTCAAACTTAAAGAACATTTATAATTTAGCTAATGAAAATAGTTTTCTCCTAAATCAAGAATGAATTCAAGCTCAAATGGCCAAAATATATTATTTCACTTGTAAGTATGCACTCATGTGACTTCAACCTTGATGTAATAGCACTGTATAAGTAAAACAAGGGTAATAGCTGCAAGGCAGCATAGTTTTCGTCTCCATTGTTAATTAATTGATCAAGTCCATGCTTCTTTCAGTGGGGTCTGCATTTTTCCAGCTTTTCCATCTCCACATAGGGTTCCTCTGCATTCATCACAATGAAAGCCACCTTCCCACAACCACCTCTGCACATACTTCCTCCACACATTCCTCTGCATAGCGTCCTCCACACACACTTACTCTGCACATCGAGACATCTCCTTGGATTTTACAACTTGCCATTATCAAATAAAATAAGACACTACATTTTTGGACAAAAAAAAATAGTTAAAGTTCTAAATCAAATTTGTAGTCGCATGGGAGGCTGCAAGGATGGCACTTGGAGGGAAACTTGTTTGCGACAAAGATGAATAGTTTTATTCTACTTAAGCCAATGTAAACACAGATCATGCATACACCCACATATGTTCATGGAAAGTTGAGTACTTAGTTGGGATAATCATACAAGCTAATTAGTTTATATGACATGATATCGTGGCATGCAATTAAAGAGATTATTTTCATTGCAATTACCTTCTTTGTGTGAAGAAAATTGGAGAGCTTAGTAATATGTGGCTCAATGGTGCGAATACAACCGGCAACACCCTATTATCATTATTTCTCTATTCGCATTTCATTATACAAAAAAGAGAATGAATTCCAACATGTGAGGTATGCCTGTATTTGATCAAACGCACTGCAATTCACCCCCACTAGAGAGCTCCATATGTCCTATATCCAGGTTGATGTCCCCAAGTTGATGTCTCCACTCTATGAACTAGTATTCAAAAAACGTTATTTGATATTTTTAGAGTAATCCTTGCGATCCCCTCTCACTTTGATAAATGTTCAATTGATTTTACTCTCTATTTTGAAAAAGAGGGGCCTTACAACTCCTTTTCGCTTTGAATTGTTGATAATCAGTTGTCTTCTTTTGCAAATAAGGTCAATACCCTAAGTATTACAAATTCCTAATGACATACTTGATTAAATGGTAACACATACCCTTGCAATCAATATTGCAAATCATACGCGTGCATTCAATGATGGTAGTATTGTCATTCATAATAACTAATTATCTAGATCACAAAATGATATTTTTATACATATTTCAAAATATCAAAGGTCACTGAATTGTAAACCCAATAAAAATTAGATACAATTTGTAATGTACCTTCTGCACAAACACATTATATACAATCCAATGGTATACCTTGCAAGTTAAAGGGTAACTAGAATATCCATTATCTTTTTTTTTAAAGAGTTATTACTAATGACAATGTGGACCCACATTGACTCTATTGTTATGTCATATTCTATAGCTTCTAGGCTTATAATAGAAATAAAGCTCTAAAAGAACTCAATGAAGTAGTCTCCTTTGCTTCAAACTTAAAGAACATTTATAATTTAGCTAATGAAAATAGTTTTCTCCTAAATCAAGAATGAATTCAAGCTCAAATGGCCAAAATATATTATTTCACCTATAAGTATGCACTCATGTGGCTTCAACTTTGATGTAATAGCACTATATAAGTAAAACAAGGGTAATAGCTGCAAGGCAGCATAGTTTTTGTCTCCACTGTTAATTAATTGATCAAGTCCATGCTTCTTTTAGTCGGGTTTGCATTTTTCCAGCTTTTCCATCTCCACACAGGGTCCCTCTGCATTCATCACAATGAAAGCCACCTCCCCACAACCACCTCTCCACATACTTCCTCCACACATTCCTCTGCATAGCTTCCTCCACACACACTTCCCCTACACATCAAGACATATCCTTGCATTTTACAACTTGCCGTTGTCAAATAAAATATGACACTACATTTTTGGACAAAAAAAAATAGTTAAAGTTCTAAATCGGATTTGTAGTCGCATGAGAGGCTACAAGGATGGCACTTGCAGGGAAACTTGTTTGCAACAAAGATGAATTGTTTTATTCTACTTAAGCCAATGTAAACACAGATATCATGCATACACCCACATATGTTCATGACAAGTTGAGTACTTAGTTGGGATAATCATACAAGCTAATTAGTTTATATGACATGATATCATGGCATGCAATTAAAGAGATTATTTTCATTGCAATTACCTTGTTTGTGTTGAGAAAACTGGAGAGCTTAGTAATATGTGGCTCAATGGCGTGGAGAGAAGTGACATCGCCTTATTATCATGATTTCTCTATTCGCATTTCATTATACGAAAAGGATAATGAATTCCAACATGTGAGGTATGCCCGTATTTGACCAAACGCATTGCAATTCACCCCCACTAGAGAGCTCCATATGTCCCATCTCTAGGTTGATGTCCCCAGGTTGATTTCTCCACTCTTTGAACTAGTATTCAAGAAGCGTTATTTGATAATTTTAGAGTAAGCCTTGCAATCCCCTCTCACTTTGATAAATTTTCAATTGATTTTACTCTCTATTTTGGAAAGGGGGGCCCTTACAACTCATTTTTGCTTTGAAGGAGTGTAGAAAAAGAGAAGGGGCTCCAAACTCAAACAATATTTAACAAGAGAGCGATTTTCGTAGCGGTAGTCCCTGCCAGTAGAGGTGCTAGAAGCATGAATTAAGAACTTTAAGGCCTGATTAATTAACAGTGCCATATATGAATTTAGGTTGAAGTGAATAGTACTGCGTGGTAACTTGAGCTAGCAGTTAATACAAAGAAAATCAATGACAGTAAGTATACAAAAAAATGGTATAATTTGTACAATAATCCAGAAACAAATACTTAAATGATCCAGAAACAAATGGTTTAGGTATGCAATAGTTTAGATATGTCTTTCATAATATCAGGAGGTAGTGAACCTTCTCCACCTCCGACACTAGAAAATGGTGTAAGTAGTCCATGTAGGAGAAGCAAAACTAGATTTAGAGTAGCATTAAGTGTTTTTGGACACCTAATCCTCTATGGGTTAATGTGGAAGCAGAATAGACTAAGGAAGTCCAAGATACCTTGGGATGTGGAACCCAAAGGTCACACCATGTACTATAAATGTATATCATTTGTTAATAAAAAATGTACTCTCATGTTTTATATTTCCTATTTGTCTTTGCCATGTGTGTGTTTAACATGGTATCAGAGTGGGCAATCTCCTGCCCTGCTCAAGTGTGAGCCGCCTATTTCTGTGGCCTTTGTAAACCAATGTTCTCCTCCCGATTATACCTTTATGAGCATTTCTTAGAATAGAGGTTGTTACCTCTATCAGCTCTGCCATTCCTCTGTTGTGAGCAGTCATGGCCCTTTGCGACTTAAATTCTCTATTATAATATGCTATCAGCCATATTTTAGCTGCATTCTCCGCGCACACTAACCTGAATAGAAAATCCTGGCACCTCTGATGCTTCCACTGGCCTGAATGCGTCATTATTCCCCTGCGACTCACTATTATTCCGCTGGCCTGTTCCTTCTACTACATTGCTCATGTCGCTACTCCACTTGCATCCAAAACGCTCAGCCTTTCTGCACTTGAAGTTGATGTTGAGCTTGAAGACGACCTTTAGAACTTTCAGCTCCATCCACGACATATGAATCCACTCCCACTCCCACTCTCAATTTTTTATATTTCACTCTTTCTGCCATCACCAAGCTCTAAATTATGATACTCCAAACTGTTGTTTTTCTCGTCCTTTTGTAGTGTGCTCAACAACATTTGGCTCTAGGAATCTGTTCCCCGCCTGCGTCGAGAGGTCCTTCAAAACAGCCGTGGATTGCAAGGATTGACATCGTAGAGAATTGAACCTGAAATCTCTGCATTTGCCATGAAACACAGATGAGGACATGAGCAAGATTGGGACCGATACATTCGAGCAAGTGCTCAGGGAAGGAAGCAGTTGATGTGCGCTCATTCAAGTAAGACCAACGGTGGCGGTGCTGGTGATGCTGGCGACGATGGTGGTGGTGGGGGCAGATGTTATCAGTGCGGTGACTTTGCCCGAGATTTCCCTAACCGTGAAGGTTAGGCATATTGGAAGCCTGCCATTCCTCATAGAACGAGAAGAGAGGAATGTTGTGCCCGTTGTGGCTACTCACGCCTTCCCCAAGATTTCGTGGTTTGTGGTTGTAAGCCTACTCCTGTTGTTGCATATTTAGTGGTTTTTGTTGTTGTAAGCATACTCCATATACACATCAAACTTGCACATAGATAAGGGAGGTCAGCGATTGTTATTCCTACTCCATCATTCTTAAAGTTGGTTCAATCCTTCACATTCAATGTTCATATTCACAATTGTTTTATGGCTCTTCGATGTTCATTGGCAATGTATTCTCTACAATTTTCTCCAACGTTGAGATCGCCTTCATCCCTGCTCACTCAGTTCTATTATGAATTCTGAAAGTGGTCATTAGCCTCCATGCATATACGTGGGATATAACACTATGTGGCCACCACCGCTCAGACCATCATGGTGATTATTGCCCAGCTCTATAGTAGCTCTGAGAAATGCCAGCTGTGACATATCAATTCACCTGAGTGCTTACAATAATTCTCAATCCTTGCCTACACTCAGTCCCTTCAATTCTCAGGTTTTATATTACCTCATAACACTCCACTAATTTGGCTTCTCTTAAGAAATCTGTTTGTTTCCTCTCCATGCGACTGAGATAGGGATAGCGAAAATCGATTTTGATTCTAGACAATGTAGTCCTCATTCTCTATGCGTCGATTCATATCCTCTGTGCAAAGTTTTTATATGTTCGTTGAATTTCGTTGAGTACACTGTATCCATTAAATTCTTTCGGGCTTTAAAGAATGTAGCGTCAACTGTGGTGACAATGGTCCCTGAATAAATTACAAAATCACAACTTTCAAGTTGGTGTTTTTGTAATGGTAAATTTTGTTGCACATGCAAATTTTTTGGATCAAATATCGGCAAGTTTTCCTACAAAAAAAATTACAGTGAAACATATGAAGTGAATCGTATCCGATTAGAGCAAATGATGTTTGATTTGAATCAGTTTCAACATGAACTGTAGATGGAATTCGATAATTTAGTATGTAAAGGGATTTTTAATTCTGTAGAAATTGACATCAAATGGAAAAGTGTGAATGGCATTTTGCTTAGATCAGGTCTGTTACAAACGTTGGTCGAAATCCGAAGGATCAACCTATTAGGATGTGTAGTTAAAGTCCATAGGTTTTGTTTTGAGGACTCATTGCTTCAAGAAGTAAAGCCCTAGACAATTTTGGATATTTATTTTGTGCATATGTGGAATGCTTCCTTGTTTTTTGCCAATTTATGTCGGTAGAAGAGTCACAGTTACAGGAGTGCACTACAACAAAACCAGCGATTAGCGTCCCTTTTTACTTCTTTTTTTGCATCTAGAGCCCATTTTTGGTGCTATTTGCATCCATTTATCAAATATGGTGCAAAACTTGACACAAAATTTGCATCAAGTTTTGCACCAAATCTTACACCAAGTTTATCACCAGGTATTGCAATAGGTTTTGCACCACGTTTTGCACCAAATTTTATGCCAAGTTTTATGTCATCCTTTGCACTAGGTTTTGTTCCAGGTTTTGCATCAATTTTGGCATCTATTTTTGTTTGACATACTTTTGCATCCACTTTTTGCACCTACACTTGCATCGAATTTTGCATCCATTTTTTCATCCATTTGTGCATCACTTTTGCGCCACGTTTTACATCGAGTTTTGTGTCTAGTTTTGCATATAATTTTGCATCTACTTTTGTTGCATCCACTTTTCCATCTTGTTTGGCATCCATATTTACATCCTCTTTTGCATCTATTATTGTACCCACTATTGCATCTAATATTTTTGTGCCACAATTGGCGCCTAGTTTGGCACCTCCTTTTGCACCCACTTTTGATTATAATTTTGCATCCACGTTTGCATCCTCATTTTCATCTAGGTTTTCATCAACTACTACATCTATTTTTGCATCCCTTTTTGTATCCAATTTTGGACCAGGATTTACATCGGGTTTTGTGTCTCGTTTTGCATCTACTTTTGCATCGACTTCTATTGCATCCACTTTTTCATACAATTTTGCATCCACTGTTACACCCATTTTAAATTTCACTTTTTGCATCCCTTTTTACATCTTCATTTGCATCATACTTTGATTCTTTTTTTTCATCTATCATTACATCCACTTTTGTTATGCCATAATTTGCACCATGTTTTGCACTCACTATTGTATCCACGTTTGCTTCCAATTTTGCATCCATGTTCACATCCTCTTTTGCATCAAATATTGCATCTATTTTTTCATCCACTTTTGTGTCAGGTTTATGCATTGGGTTTTGCATCTTGTTTTGTATCTACTTTTGCATCTACTTCCATTGTATCCATTTTTTTCATCCAATTTTGTTTTTCCTGTTGCATCAATGTTTGCTTCCACTTTTACATCCATTTTTGCATCTTATTTTGCATATTTTTTTTCTATTGTTACATCCACTTTTGTTGCACCATATCTTGTGCCTACCATTGCAACCACATTTGCTTCCACGTTTGCATCCACATTTGCATCCTCTTTTGTGTTCAAGTTTGCATCAGATATTGGGTATGTTTTTGCATCCCCTATTGTATCCACTTTTGTTTCATCCATTTTTGCATCTACTTTTGTGTCTGTTGTTGCATCCACATTTGTTTCACCACAGTTTGTGCCAAGTTTTACACCTACCATTGGACCCATGTTTGCTTCCACTTTTGCCTTCATGTTTGCATCCAAGTTTGCATTGACAACTGCATCTACTTTTGCATCCACTTTTGTGTTAGGTTTTTCATGTTGTTGTGCATCTACTTATGTTGTATCCACTTTTCATCCAATTTTACTTCTATTGTTGCCCCCATTTCTATGTTCGCTTTTGCATCCCTTTTCCAACACTCATCATATTTTCTGCATTGATGATATTCCTTATGGCATTGACAATTATGAACAATTGATGACAATGTAAATAATATTGACAATGATGAAAATGAAGATGATGGCGATGACATGAATTGTGATTATGATGATAAAGACGATAGTGGTTACAATGACATTAATGATGATGATGGCAATGATTATGATGATGACGACGCTAATGACCTTGGCGAATCTTCCCAATTTTAGATGTTGTCATTGTCATAATCATAAGCATTATCTTTGGTGTCATCATCATCATTTTCATCTAGGTCATCATCAAAAACAATAATGGCATGAATGATGATGATGATTACAACAATGTTGATAGAAATTACATTAATGATGATGATGGGGATGATAAAAATGACAATGACGATGATAATGGTGGTGATGATGATGATCATCGATCATCTCTCAAAAATAGAGTTGTTATTTCTCTTACGTATATCAATGTGTCCTAAACAACCCTTTTCTAGCACTGATCACATTTTTTGGGTTGATGATATTTCTTACAACGTCTATAATTATAAACAATTGCAAACAATGTCCATAATGATGATGATGATGGAGCTAATGATGATGGCATGAATGGTGATTATGATGATAATGTAATGATGGCAATGACGATGACAAGGATGATGGTGATGATGATGACAATGATTATGATAATGAGAATGAACAATTACTAGTTTCACTACCATCTTCTGGATACATATTACTATCATACTTTTTAAATTTTCTGTCTCTCTTGAGGTATCTTACTATAATGGTGTTGTCAACACTAGAAAGATATCTTGTTGTAATGGTGGTTCTAATGTTAGCACTAGCAAAGTTTTTGTTAAATTTTGGTTAAAAAAAATCGATTTATGCAATTATTTTGACAATCTATGTAAAAAAGTAAATAACTTCCAATTATTTTGACTGTAGTCCCATTGATTATCATGAATTCACCAGTCTGAAGACCATCTTCTACATACATATTATTATTAAACTTTTTGCATTATATCCCTCTTATATCTTGTTGTAATGGCAGTATTAGCACTAAAAAAATATCTTGTTGTAATGGTGATGTTAGTATTAGCACTAAAAAAATCACTAAATTTTGGTAAAAAAAAGTTTATCATTTATTTATTTTTAATTTGGGAAATTTTTGTTTTTATTTTTTTTGTTTTTAATTCTATTTTTATGCAGTAATATTTTTTTTGGTTGAATTTTGGTAGTAACTAGTTTTTGGTCGAATCATATGTATTAACCATGTTCTTTATGCTACAAGTCTAATTGTTGGGACAAAATTGCTCTTTCAAATAAGTTGCAAAAGCTATTTTACATCCATTGTTGCACCCATGTTTACACCCACTTTTACATCCCTTTTTGCATCCTATTTTTCATCTTCATTTGCTTTTTTTTTTGCATCTATCATTACATCTACTTTTGTTGTGACAAAATTTGTTCCATGTTTTGCACATACTGTTGTACCCACGTTTGCTTCCAATTTTGCATCCATCTTCACATCCTCTTTTGCATAAAATATTTCATCTATTTTTGCATCCACTTTTGTGTTGGGTTTTGCATCTCATTTTGTATCTTCTTTTGCATGTACTTCCATTTCATCCATATTTTGCATCCAATTTTGTTTCTCATGTTGCACCCGCGTTTGCATCCACTTTTACATCCCTTATAGCATCTTGTCTTGCATCTAAGTTTGCATTTTTTTTGTGTCTATTATTACATCCACCTTTTTTGTGCTATTATTTGTGCCATATCTTATGCCTATCATTGCAACCCACATTTTCTTCCACTATTGCATCCATATTTGCATCATCTTTTGTGTCCAAGTTTGCATCAAATATTGTTTATGTTTTTTGCATCCCATTTCGAATTTACTTTTACATCCACTTTTGATTTGTCTAGTTTTGCAACTAATTTTGTGTTCCACTATTGCACCCATGTTTGGCCCATGTTTACATCCCTTTTTTCATCCAAGTTTTCCTCCTTTTTGCATTCAAGTTTGTGTCCCTTTTTTTTTACATTCATTGGAGTATCCACATTTGTTTCACCACAATTCATGCTAAGTTTTATGCCTACTATTGTGCCCATGTTTTCTTCCACTTTTTCATCCATGTTTGAGTCCTATTTTGTGTTCAAGTTTGTATGAACTATTGCATCTACTTTTTCATCCACTTTTGTTCAATTTTTCTGTCTTGTTCTGCATCTACTTATGTTGTGTCCACTCTTCATCCAAATTTACGTCTATTTTTACCCCCATTTTTTTGTTTACTTTTGCATCCATTTTCCAACACACATCATATCTTTTGCATTGATTATATTTCTTATGACATTGAAAATTATGAACAACTGATGACAATGTCAATAATTATAACGATGATGATAATGAAGATGATGACGATGACATGAATTGCGATTGTTATGATAATGACAATGATGATAAAGACGATGGGAGTTACAATGACAATGATGATGATGCTAATGACCTTGGCCATTCCTCCCAATTTTTAAATGTTATCATGGTAAAAATCATAATAATTATCTTTGGCGTCATCTTCCAAGTCATCATCATCTGATCATCATTATCATTATTTTCATCTTGGTCATAATCAAGAACAATAATGGCATGAATGATGATTATGATGTTCATGATGAAGATGACAAAAATTATGATAAAACTTATATTAGTTATGATGATGGGGATGATGACAATTATAATGACGATGATAATGGTAGTGATGTTGATGATCATCAATCATTTCTAAAAAATAAAGTGGTTATTTTTCTTTCATATATCATGTGTCCTAAGGTTGGTGATATTTCTTATGATACCTATAATTATGAACAATTGACGACAATATACAAAATCATGATGATGATGATGATCATGAAGAAGACATGAATGGTGATTATGATGATAATGAAATGATGACAATAATGATCACATTGATGGTGGTGATGATGGCAATAATGAAGATGATGACCCTCCCTCTAAACTAGCGAGGTACTCATAATGAGACCAAAAAGTACTCTCAAGTTGAAATATTCATATAAGAAGGGATCTAGATTGATAAGCATCAATGATGATTTACATCATCATAGCCAAAATTTTCAAAATAGTAAGGCCTTGACTAATAAGTTTATCTCTCCATTAGATCAGAGCACAATGTTGGGAGGCATAAATTTGGACACCACTGCCTTTCAAGGCACTTACCTCACCAAGATGTTTACCAGGTATGTCCTCACATGATCATTTCCTAATCCACTATCATAATATTTGACACCAGAAAATGTCAATCCTCATTACTATTCTTATCTTGGATTAATGTACTTGACTTATGGCGATTAGTCCTAGTCAATGTCCAAATTCTCAAAGAATATTGGTCCCAGATGTTTATCCAATCCACCATTATCCCTACTAGTGCCTTTACTAGGCTTACGATTGTTAATCCTAGCCATAGTACATGACACATGGATAACATGGTGTCTACCCTCACTCCCTCTCAACCAGGGAGGAAACATCCACAAGCATAAGATTTTCTCAAGAATACCCATCATTTTCGTAGAGAATAACATCATTAATTTGTTTTCATCACATGACGACTTTATGATTAAGCATTCATAGATTTGTGGAAAAATATTTCCGCTTTTGTATTTGTGATGAAATACAATAAAAAAGTGAAAGCCAAAATCATTAAACATACACTATATTGATTTATCTAAGTCTAAACTCTAAGGTTGAAGTGAAAATTGATGTAAATCTTATATCTATGAGTTGTGCCAAACTTATGAAAACCTTATTCCCTAAGTCCTATATATAAGAAAATGAAAAAGAAAGAAAAATAAGGGTCAATAAATGGTAACTCATGTATTCACTCCCTCTTTGGAAAATATATGAATATATACACTCCTAGTCACACTTGATCACATGTATGTGATGGTTAAATCATGAATTCTTCTTTTCTCCTTGCATTTTCACTTCATCATTTAAGCACCTAATTGAGGATCTAAGGAATGTTTGTTTCCTAAGGCTTTCATGTCTACTCTTGGTTTACTTATGTCACACTACTGTCAATTTATGTGACAGAGTGAAATACATAAGTTTGTGGAGTTATTATAGAGGTGTATTGAGTTCGTAACCACACACACATGTATTACATCTCATTGATCCACATGTGTGGGTTGGAGACTCATTTCTTGACAACTTTAATGGAGACTACTTTGTGGCTTTAATGGTATAGCTTACAAAATATCTTGTTAAACATTTCGATTCATTCTTTCTTTTCCTCGAGACACTTATAATATTGAAGTCACTCCCAACAATCCATGGAGATGGGGAGTATAAATTACTTGTGCTAGAAATAGAATTGAGAAATAGAGGTTTTCCATTTGCGATATTGGAGTCATAGACATTGGATACATGGTAGTAGTCCTCAATGTCAATTAACTAAAATTGTATTGTCATAATGCGAAAAGAGGTAAACATATTGGTAACCTTGATGTCTTAATCATTTCAAATAATAACCATTCCACCCAAGTATCTCTAAGCATCAATCACTACTACTTGGAAATTCCTCCCCCATTTTCTAATTATATGAGGTTGAACCTCACTTAATATTTTTGCTTCTTATATCAACATTATTTATGGGTGCTTTGCATACCATTTTTCTTTTAGGAGTTTGTTTTCGCTTACTATTGACGCCCCTCATGTTCCAAGACTATTTTCATCAAAAATTTACATAGAAAGAAAGTATAAAGTGACTAAAAAGAAACATGTCTCAAGATTTAAGTGCTTGGACAATTCCACTTCATGACTCCTATATTTCCTTAACCTGGGACCAAATGGTGAACTTGATGGCCTTAAGGGAAATTGATCAATGAAAATCTAAAAAAGAGGTGATTTTTGACTTTATCACATACAATTTAATATACTAAAAAAAATATCCATAACAATTTCATCAATCAATGAATCATTAAAAAAAATATCCAAAACAATTTCATTAAGCAAAGAATCATTGCATTATAAAATACAATCTATAAACATTTTGGGAAAGTTTTGCTAAAACATGCTTAAAAATCAGCATATTTAATATTAATATTTAACAATAATATGGACAATAACACATTTTGATAAATTAAATAACATATTATCAAGCCTAAAAAATGTCACTAACTGAAAACTACAAAGCATGCAACTAATGGAAGTGACCACTCAAGGCCACCACAAGACAATTAATCTATTAAGACCAAGATTAATGGGGACAAAGATCTATAAAGGACAAAGGAAAACCTATTTTAACTTTATTGTTTTATTAGCCTGGTTCAAGATGAACATTTCAAGATATCATGAAGAACATAATTAGTTTTATTGCATTAAGAAAACACAAGCACATTCTATAACTTAGCAAGAAAGAGATGTATAACACCCATCTCAGCAACATGACACATGACATTAAGTTACTTTACTATATATAATTTAAACTCCTATCATAAAATCACAAATTTAGCATGAATGGAATGTTTAAAATCCATTTTTATAAAAACAATATATAATTTTTCTTATAGAAAAATATACCAAAAACTAAATGTATTTTTATAGAAAAAAAAAATACTAAAACTAAATATATATTTAAAAAAAAACTAAAACATAAGCAAACTAGAATTTGAATTTGACATTCTTGGTCACTTTCGGAAACAT
This sequence comes from Pinus tabuliformis, assembly GCA_031772625.1. Lineage (NCBI taxonomy): Eukaryota > Viridiplantae > Streptophyta > Pinopsida > Pinales > Pinaceae > Pinus > Pinus tabuliformis. The sequence goes on along the minus strand of CM062806.1, from coordinate 810,875,935 downwards.
ATGGTGGAATGTAATCTCTTTATCCTCATCTTTAGCTTTTTCCTAAAAAATAAAAGCATACAAAAGTGGGAAAGAGCCATAAAGCATGGGGAAGCTTTTTCCTAAGCACAAAAGCATCTAAAAAGTGGAAAATTCCTTTTTTATATGAGGAAACATTATTCACCCAAAAGATTTTTCCCAAATTGAACTAATGAGGAATTTTGGAAATCTTCATAGCCTCCACTTTCCTATATATTAGAGGCTTGGCCATTGAAAAAATGATGGGAATTTTGTATTGTCACGCTCTTGAGATCTGTCTTGCGAGGGAGAGTTTTGGAGCTATGAGTTGGGGGAGGTGATGTTGCAACTATATCTTATTGTTGTAACTTTCCTCCAACTCCTTTATTCATATAGATCAGTTGTTCTTCCTTCCATATGTTTCTATTCATTCTTTACTTCTTCTATTTAACTAATGTATGCATGGGTTTTTGGTTTATATTTATTTATTCAATAATATTTATATGTTTTTTATAGTTTTGATTATTAAGATATTATGTTGTGAAGGTTGCTTTATTCTCTCTCTTATGTGTAGGACCAAGCTTTGGAGCTAGCTAGGAGCGCTTCTTGGCTATACGAAAAACTCCAAGAAGACCTGCATGCGAGGACTCACAAGAATTCATTCTCTTTTTCTTAATCTATACTCTACATCTTGATCTACTAAGAATCCTAAGCCTTAGAACAACCTTTCTCTTAATTGGTTTGTCCTAGGTTTCTGAGATAAACTGAGAGGGTTTTGTTTTCATCTAACCATGCATTAAATCCTACAGCAAAATGATATTTATAAAATTTAATATATTTCACTATGTAAATGAACTTAGTAAAATGAACCCATAGAGGTGGTCATAAATGGAAATAAAAGTAAAACTCTAAACAAGAAGCCAAAAGTGGATTTAACCATGGATGAAAAATTGGGAGTAGAATTGGATGTTAAACTAGCCATCAAAACAATATGCAAACAATGACACAAAAAAGGTTTTTAAAGTAAAATTAAAAAAGGGTGCAACACTAGACACAAAGAAGGGAACAAAATAGGGCATATGAAAGGATACCGAATTGGGTGCAAACAAGGATGCAAAAATGGACACCAAAATGAGGATGCAAAGAATGGTGTAAAATTAGGATGCAAAAAGGATGTAAGAAAAGACACAAAACAAGATGCAAAATGGGACTAAAAAATGGTGAAACCAAAGATGTCAAAGATGATGCATAACTAGATGAAAATTCCAACTAAAATCTAGGTGCAAAATGAGATGCAAATGTGGACAAAAAATGTGGCAGAAAAAAGGATGCAAATTTGGAAGCCAAAAAGGATGAAAAACTAGATACCAAAAAGGATGCAAATTTGGACATAAAAAATGGTGCAAAATTGGACACAAAAGAAGAAAAGATGGTGCAAAAATGGGCATAAAAATGGCTCAATTTTGGATGCAAATTGAGATGCAACATTGGATGTAAAATGATGCAACAAATCATTCAAAACTTGGTGCAAAAGCAAATGCAAAAGTAGACAAAAAAATGGCTAAAAAGTGAACGTAACAATAGACACAAAATGGGATGCAAAGGTGGATGAAATATATGGTTCAACATAGGATGCAAATTTAGATGCTCAAAAGGATGAAAAATTGGATGCAAGAAATGGTGTTAAAAATGATGCTAAATGGATGCAACAAATGATGCAAAATTAAATACAAAATATGGTGCAAAATAGGATGCAAAAAAGGGAGATAAATAAAATGCAAAAGTGGATGCAAAAAATGGTGCAAAAATGCATGCGAAATTTGGCACTAAATCAGATTCAACATATGGTGCAAAATTGGATGGAAAAGATGGTGTAAAAAAAGGCAGAAAAATTGGCACAAAAATAGATGTAAAAATAAGTACAAAATTAGAAGCAAAAGATGGCATAAGACCAGATGCAAAAATTGGCACAAATTGGATGTAAAAAAAGGCGCTAAATAAGATGTCAAAGATGGTGTAAAAATCGATGCAAATTATGACACAAAAATAGAAGCAAAGAATTCCACAAAAGAGGAAGCAAAAAATGATGCAAAAATAGATGCAAAAAAAGGCACAAAACTAGAAGCAAAACCTGTTGTAAAACCAAATGAAAATCTTGGTGCAAAATATGATGCAGAAAATGATGGAAAATTTGGCGTAAAAAAGATGCAAAATTTGGTGCAAAAAAGGACGCTTTAAAAATTGTACAATAGAGCTAGATTTAGCGCCAGGTTGCTCATTCCAATTGAGAAAAAAATGCGCTAGAATCTGGCGCAAATTGCCTGTTTTGTTGTAGTGGTGGCTTTGAGTTTGAACAAATTGATGACATTCAAAGAGTGAAGTCAGCAAATAAAAAAAAAGGTATTCCAGTGGGAACACATATTGGTATTTTGGAATTCTTTTATTTTGTTTGCAACAGGTGTTAAGATATAAAAGTTTTCAATAAGAACCAATCTTCATTGTCTAGTTTGTTGGCTCCTTGAAAATTTTGAGAAAGAAAGAATTATAGTGTTGAATGAATACTTAAGTTGCTTCCTGGTATGCTTCAAGACTCCCTTGGACTCCTGTAAAAGCAATTCAAGTTGATCCGGTTGCAGCGTCTTTGAATTCTACATGTTGCTTCTTGTTGCACACTGGTCAATTGGTGCACATTTATAGAGGATATTGTTGTGTCTTTGTATTGTGAGTGGGTGTTACATTTCCACATTGGGTCATAGTTGTGATCAGTTTTTAAAAGGTGTAACTTTTACAATGGAGAATATGGCTCAAATTGCTAAAGTATTAGAATTATTGAAAACCTTGATGCATTCTACTGATCATGATATAGTGAAAATCAGTAAGAACACTCTCTGTGATATTAAAACCTGTTTTCACTATACACAAGAAAAAATAGAATTTTTGGAGCTTGAATCTCAACTACAGCAAGAAGAATTAAAACAATGGAGTCATCATTCTAAACATGTTCAGAAGATTGAAATAGACTCCCATAAACAACAAGAAAATAATGTTACAGTTCATTCAGATTTAGTACCCAATAAAGCAGCACGATTACATGCAGATGCAGAAGTTCAGCTTGCACTTCACAAGCCCATCATCAGACCTTGTGAAGAGCTTGTACACAACAAGCACAGAACTAGTCTTTGATATGACAAGGACATGTCCTTTCATATTCCAGACTACTCCAAACCAATCGAATTTCAAAGTGCTGGATTTCTTCAGGACAGTTCATCTTCACCTGCTCCTCATGACAGTTCACCTCCAACTATTCCAGATTCTGCTCCTCTTCCACAGCAACAAATTGTGAAATGCCAACACTGTGATCGAGTTGGCCATCTGATAGATCACTATTTTGATCTTCATCCATGTAAGCACTGTCATAAAACCAGTCATTCTTCAAACAGATGCTTCAGAAACAAACCTCCTGCAAGAACAAAGATTCATCTTGGATGGATCGCTTCTTGGCAATGGGCATCAACAACCAAGAAGATATTTCAATCACATGTCAGAACTTGTTCAAGAGTATTGAACAGTCCTGCAGTTTATTTTTCTCCATCATCTCACCTTGTATCTGGCAGGGGGGGAAATGATGGTCATCTAGCAGAAGACTTAATCTTCTTGCCAGTTTCGGAATAATTCCAGGAATAGAGTTGGGGACACTTCCTCTAGCAGAAGACTTCATCTTCTTGCCAGACTTGGAAGAGTTCCAAGAATTGCATTAAGCATTCCATAGTTGTTGGTCATCCTTAAACAATCACGGGTTCAGACTTCCCTTTTCAGGTTGAAGTTCTCCCTTTTATGCGGGGTGAGACCTCCCTTTCATGGTTGAAGGTTTCCCTCTTAAAAACATCAGGGACACTTTTTCTAGTAGAAGACTAGAGCTTCGTGCTAGAATTGGAAGAGTTCTAGGAATTGCACTAAGCATTCCAGTGTGGGTGGTCATCCTTAAGCCACTGCCCTTTATACCAACATTTCAGAGAGCACATTCAGCCTAGCGCTGCCATGCATTTTTTGCACATTTTGTATTACAGCTCTCTTCTTTGATTCATACATAACCCTTCGGATTAAGGGGGGGAATGTTGGACACCTAATCCTCTATGGGCTAGTATGGAAGCGGAATAGACTAAGGAATTCCAAGAGACCTTGGGATGTGGCACCCAACGGTCACACATGTACTATAAATGTATATCATTTGTTAATAAAAAATGTACTCTCATGTTTTATCTTTCCTATTTGTCTTTGCCATGTGTGTGTTCAACAAGTGCTACATATCGCAAAAATAGATTTAGAGTAGCATTAAGTGCTACATATTCCTTCTTCCATAAAACAATGATGCTCCATGAGATCTGAAGATAGTTCACTTGTTCTTTGTTTCAGGCCATGTTTTTCTTATGGGTTGATGACAGAGCTTCTATTCTGGGTAATGGAGTTGCAATACAATCAGAATAAATATGTCAGTGGCAGATGCTTAGTGCAAGACATATACAATGAACATGCATGCATTGCATTACATTTTTCTAAACATATAAGTTGAGATAGAGACAATTATCTTGGAAGAAAACATACCTAAAGATCAAACTGTTCATTTGCAAAGCAGAATTTTTTTATTTTTTTTCTATTTATTTATATTTATATTTTATTTTTTTATTTTATTTTTTATTTTTTATTTTTATTTTTATTTTTTTTATTTATTTTTTATTTATTTATTTTTTATTATTATTATTTTTTTATATATATTATATATATATATATATATATATATATATATATATATATATATATATATATATATATATATATATATATATATATATATTTTTTTTTTTTTTTTTTTTTTTTCTGATGTTGACATATTGATAAAGGAGGAAGGAGATGTGCAAGGGTATGATGAGCCTTGTCCGATACAATGTACGGAGTGATGTTGCTTCAGCGGAGTGATGTTGCTTCAACGAACTGGGCGAAGGGGTTATGTTTGTAAACGCCTGTTATATATTGTCATAAATCTGTAACAGATTAGCAGACCTGAATCGTACTAAATTCAATTTGAACATCAGTATAGATGAAAATAGCAAAAGGAAACATAATTTAATTCTAGAGATAGATCAAAAGACATACCATAGTCGAACAGTACAATTGCAGAAGCTTTTAGAAGTTGGGAGATGCAGAAGTTTTCTTGAAAAGCTGAAAAGGTCCAGAGACATCCACCAACTAGTAGAGCTGTCAAATTGGGGGTGGTTTTATCTTAGAAGTTGAGAGATGTCAATGTGAGGGCATAAATGACTGTTGTTTTAGATCAAATTTGCGGAACTTGGGATGCAAATTGTTGACTGACAAAACTGAGCTGCATTGGCCTCTAATCATAAATGACTGTTCTTTTAGATAAGATTTGCGGAACTGGATATGCAAATTGACAAAATTTTGGAATGTCAGAAATCGGTGCAGGAATGATGTATCTGACACCAAAAGTAAATCACAAATAAAATGATCTATATGACATTAGCAATCGGTGTAGGAATGATGTATCTGACACCAAAAGCAAATCATGAATAAAATGATTTATCTGACATCAGAAGCAAATCGCGAATAAAATCCTGGTGTTAGATTGCAAGTTTCATTGGCTGCCAATCATAAATGAATAGATTAGATGTTTTTTCAAAGTTACAACTACCTTCACTAACTTTCATCTACCCAATTAACTGCTTGGAAAAACAATAAAGGACATCAGTTGTCAGGTTTAGCAGTTGAGTCCAATAGGCTCTAACTTGTCAATTCTGTTGTAGTTGACAATTTCTTCCATGGACAATTTTAGAGTGTAAGATGCAGTAGTTACTTTTAGTGAGGTTTAGCAATTCAGTCCAATAGGCTTCAACTTCTTGGTTCTATTGTAGTAAACAATCCGATCCATTGTTTTTTCAGCCTGGCCATTGTTAAGTTGATTTTGACATAAGATCAATCAGAAGTTGAGCAGCATAAACTACACCAAGTGCAACAGTTTAGCCTTGCAAGTGTTAAGTTGATTGTGATATAAGATCAATCAGAAGTTGTAGTGGACAACATCATATGATTAACAGTTGGATATGCACTATTTTTATTAATAGGCTTCAAGGCAATATTCATTACAGTAATGAAAAATTTTGCACCAGCATAAACTAAACCAAATCCAACAGTAATAGCATCTCCAACCAACATATTCTTTAGCTAATTCTACATGATTTTCTGGCAGTTCTGACCCCATGTGCAATGTATGATAAATTTACTTGTGTTAAGGTAAAAGTTGATGACTATGTAGAATTTTCTGAGGATTTCTATTGCCTGGCATGGATGCTCTTAGAGGCAGAAGCACTGGATGGATAGTCTAATAACCGAGGAATTGTCGTAGATTCCTATGCTCCCCATGATTGATAGTTGGGGTTCCTGTTTGAGATGTTATTTTTAGTGGTTGTTTCTTAGTTTCCTTTTCCTTTGTGCTTCTACTTTTAGGATGTCCATAATCAGAAGAGTCATGAGAACAAGTGCTACAAGAAACAACGCCGCCAGTTGAGTAAGTTCGGTTATGCTAATGGATTCCATGTAGCTTGTTACTACATTGATCAGAAATGGTATTTAGATTGAGGTTATGTTATATGAAGCAGACGGATGTATGTGAACATATAGGTGCAGAAGGAACTAATGTCTTCTAGGAATGTGAGAAGCCAGGCATTTCTTTTGCCAATTTATAGAAAAGTTCAAGGTGTTTGCAAAGTTGGTTTTAAGTGTGAGATGGTTGACGTAGTTTGTAGAACCTCGTGGAACGAGCCTTTTTTTGGGCTTGCTAGGATCAAGGCCATAGGCAAAGAAAGCAAGGTAGAGCTACCTAAGGCAAAGCAGTTCAAGTAAAATGCTTAGTATAAGGAATGAGGTTGACATAACGTATCTTTGAGTTGTGGGAATGAGTTGTAAAATATGCATAATCTCAATACTCTAAAAAAAAAATCAATGACAGTAAATGTATTTATATATTTAAATTCATATTTTCATAAAAACAAAAACAATCTTATAACTAAATTCTTCTGATAAAGGACTGGAATGTTGAGCAGGCCCTACAAAATAGGCAGTTGATAGTCTGAAAAAATAATAATAATGACAAAAGAAACACTAAAAGGGAAAATTACCTGGAAGAGCACTACTGCCAGTGCTTCAATTCTTCCTTGTTAACTGTTAAACCAGACAAGCCAAGGCCAAAGTGTCAGTCAACTTTGTAAAAAAAAAATTATAATATAACAACCAAAACCTTTGAGTACCTACGAGTAAAATCTCTGGTTGAGCACTGAAACTCATGGAATCAGGCCATTGCTTTGCAATTTGATTTTTAAGCATTGAAATTCTCTTAAAATCAAGCTATTTTTGTGGGGATCACAGAACAATGTAAACTTTATATTTGAGGAAGGGACCTTTCCTTTTCTTTGAAAGAAAATAGCTACTACATACCTGCATTTTTCTCATAAGACGAGACCCAACCAACCTACCAAATTTTCCTTCGCTTGTCTGGTTGCAAAGAAACAAGACCCTGGAAATGATGATAAAGTGTTGTCTAATATAATTAGGAATACCACAAGACCTCTAAATAATGCTTTTGCATAATTTGAAAAATGTCAGGGAAAAACCTAAATGTCAAACTTAAATAGAGAAGAAAGATGATCATATCAATAAATCATATAACGTCGTAGTCTTTGCTTGTCCAACATACATGCCACCATACTGATCAAAACTGCAAATACATACTAATTGTAGTGAAATTCTGCAATAGATTATAATACAGAGTAAACAATAACATAGTTACAAATTAAAATAGTTCAGCTCAAATACACATCCCAAATAAAATATAAGGAGGCATTTCCTGAAGGTTGCCAACCTTTGGATCAAATTTGTCAGTAGAAACACAGAAGCATGGTTTCGAAGCCCGCTAAAGGTTGGATGCAAGGCCGCCAACCACGGATGTTCATAATGGGAATTCACAGTTCAAGCTCAAACTATCAAGGTTAAGGGTACCTATCGTGAAGGGGCATGTATATAAATGATGGTACAGAATCCCATTAACGAAGAGCACATCTTAATCAATTCCTGTAGCATATACAATTTTCAGTATACATTACTGAATGGTTGCAGAGCAACAAGACCTTGGAAATGATGATAAAGTGTTGTATAATATAATTAGGAATAGCACAAGACCTCTAAATAATGCTTTTGCATAATTTGAAAAATGTCAGTGAAAAACCTAAATGTCAAACTTAAATAGAGAAGAAAGATGATCATATCAATAAATCATATAACGTCGTAGTCTCTACTTGTCCAACATACATGCCACCATACTGATCAAAACTGCAAATACATACTGATTGTAGTGAAATGTTGCAACATATTATAATACAAAGTAAACAATAACATAGTTACAAATTAAAACAGTTCAGCTCAAAGACACATCCCAAATAAAATATAAGGAGGAATTTCCTTAAGGCTGACAACCATTGGATCAAATTTGTTATTAGAACCAGATCATTATAAAAGACTTACCTTCACAATGATATTCGATTGAAAATCTAGAAAGCAGTTATGTTGCACATCCTGTGGGAAAAAGCCTATCTGGATTTTCTGGTATATCTTGGAGACAATTTTAATTAAACTTTCAAAATCATTACACTTGTGGGTATCTTTCCAATTAAAGTGAATTTTTTTTCCAAACCAAGTTTGTTTTAAGGTTTAGATTACAAATCTCTGAATGAAGATGCTAACTACCCACTCATTAATAAAATAATGTCTTATCTCTAGGACCATAGAGCTTACTAGTCTCTTAATTCAAAGTCCAAGCCACAATTGCGTATGTACAGACAGAAATCAAGAATACTAATATCAATGAAACTGCAAGCTTTATGTAGACTTTTGAATTGATAATTTTAAACATTTTAAGTTCATTGCTCAGTACCCCAGCCGGCTCAGAAATTGACCGGGCCCAACCTTAACATATATGTTCTTTCTCCCCCATTCCTAGCATTCTTCCTTGTGCTGCTCTGGTCTCGTTCATGATCTACAATCTCATCGAATTTTTCAGTTATCAAAAGCTTTTTAAAGAAATCCAAGTTCAAGTAAATACTAGATTCTTTCTTTCTCCAACCTAGGTTATGCATGCCAAGGAAAATTAGGCCATTATTCACACGCAATATTTGCAAAAGCGATTAATAGATTGAAAGAAAATATTTAAGGCCAACGTGCAGAGACTCACATGTGGGCTACCTCTGTGTAGTTTTTTCATTTAGAAACTGCAATAGGATGAACAAAAGTTCTTTGTCCAGAGACATTAGGTCTTGGGTCAAAGACATTTTGCTCCACTTCAATGATCTGGGAGCCTAAAAGACTTTATGCCAAAGGTCTTGCACCAAAATTTAATTAATTCCATCGATGGCATAGTGGTACTAATAGGGGGATTTACCATAGGAATACTATCCCCCCAAAAGGAAAAGTAATCTCTAGGGAAAGGCTTCCTCCAAACATAAAACTACTCCAAAGAGGATAGGTACCGCCAATAACATTATTTCCCCCAACCTGGCTAGAAGCAACGTTTGATTCTCCCAACATGTTCCCAGATGTAGAAATTCTCATGGTAGGTGTAGTAATCATATGTTTAGATGAGATAGAAGTACATATCCCAACTCCCATAGATTAACCAAGTTTTACCCCCCTCACATGTAGCTTGGGAGAATCAAACTTCAGACTCTGATATCATGAAAAAGTTTACCATTACACCAAAACATGTGTTAGTAAACTTTCTATGCCAATAACTAAAATCCCAGGATGAAAATTATAGATTCCATAAATGAGGTGATTCTTTCAACCCACTCTACGGACAGCAAGATGGAAATTATAAATTCCATAGAAATAGATGATTCCTCCAACACACTCTATCGACAGCTGATTACTCCGCTACTATATTATCGGCTATTGTAATTCACTTGTTGTAACTTACAATGTTGTTGTAATTCACTTGTTTTTACTTACAATCATTGGTAGCACCAAGTCATCTACAAAGAGAAGGATACGAGGTCACCTGGAAAAAAAATAACATTTTCTTAATTGATTCTTATATGAAGGATAATAAAGTACAACTAGGTGTATACAATTCAACCTTAAACCAAAAATCCTATAAAGGGAATTCCTATTGGACTGATTGGATCCATGGTGGTCGTCATAATGGTCTACTATCTGATAGCTATGACATTACGCATGATGCATTGTTACAAAACCATTGATCCTGATGCTACATACTATGTAGTTTTCACAAAGGTGGGAATCAATTAGGTGAAATACATAATAGCCCTTGGAACCCTTGAGGACATGACCATTGTCATAATGGCGGGTGTTGTAGGCCAAGACAGGTATATGGCCCACATTGCAAGGAAACATATGTTTGCACCCTCCTACCGTTGCTGCTCTGTCATATGGGATGAACAATAAGGAAGCTTTGATGGCTGTTTTGATAGGTGGAAAAAATTTAATGGAAAGATCCTTATACTTGTATAAGGTCATGAACATAGCACCACTGGCACAGATAATTGTGGCTACAACCTTTGCCTGTCCTCCTAAACTTCTCATATTAACTTTCTCCAGTCTTTAACAAAAAACTAAACCAATGTTGAATGAATATCATGAATAAATTGTCTATACAACTTTCATACATGGAGAAACAATGTAATTAGCTTATTCTAAGAAATTTAGTTCCATCTTTTCATTGTAAATATCAGTTTTTAGTTGTTTGAGATTGCATATTCCTGAGAGATAGTTACAATAAAAAATCCAAACCAGTCATATAAATCATTACTCAAAAAAAAAAAAGCGGAGCATCACCACTAAATTTTCTGTCCAAACGCTGACCTACTAAGATGTATTGCAATTTAATAATCATTCTGTAGAAATATCAAATGGTACTCAGTCGAAATTTGAAATGCTTGTGAATCATTTGATCCAAAGAACAAGGAAAACTTGTAAGGATTGTATGAGGGATGCTGGTCTGACTCCTAGGAAGTTGGATGAAGTATTATTGGCGGGAGGAATGACTAGGGTGCCTAAGGTTCAACAATTAGTTGTTGAATTGTTTGGTAAGGAACCAAGAAAAGGTGTTAATCCTGACAAGGCACTAGCAACCAAGAATAGTCAAGTGTTCTCCACTATCACTCATTCTCAGTGATGCGGGATAAACCAGTTGGATCAACCTTCAGTAGAGCGTACCACTTCCAACCGAAAACCCATAAACCTAAAATTATATGTGCATCTTGCATTGCCTGAAATAAAAAAGAATTCACGACCAAGGCAATTGACAGATTATGAGAGAAACGCAAAAGCATCATATCATTATAACAAACTTACCTTCACAACGATATTCGATTGAAAATCTAGAAAGCAGTTATGTTGCACATCCGGTGGGCAAAAGCCTATCTGGATTTTCTGGTATATCTTGGAGACAATTTTAATTAAACTTTCAAAATCATTAGACTTGTGGGTATCATGCCAATTAAAGTGATTTTTTTTCCAAACCAAGTTCGTTTTAAGGTTTAGATTACAAACCTTTGAATGAAGATGCTAACTACCGTATCACTAATAAAATATTGTCTTATCTCCATTTCCATAGAGCTTGCCAGTCTCTCAAATCAAAGTCCAAGCCACAATCATGTATGTACAGACAGAAATCGAGAATACTAATACCAATGAAACTGTTTACAGATTTTTCCTGTAATAGAGAACATAGAGTCAGCTATTACAAGATAGGAAATCAAATATTTAAGAAATAAGATAACATTACAAGGTTGCTTCTCACCTTAGTTGGACATTTTCCAGACATGTTATGAATGTAAAGCCTCGTAGGAAATCAAATATTCAAGAAATAAGATAACATTACAAGCTTTCTTCTCATTTCAACTGGACATACAATTGATTGTTGCAAATAAGGTTTTCTACATGCATAGCTATAGCAGCGGCCCATGTATTGATACTTGCAGACATAGTATAATCAAAATCCATTGGTATTGCACCATGAGTGGCATATCCCGTTATCCTTGGAAATAAAAGAGAAGTATTCATGGCATATAGGATATCTACTTATTGCATACTAAGAAAGGAGCACTTAATGCTCAAAACTAGAGCAATGAATTTCAGAATTTCAGAGAGACTTTTGTAAAAATTATGGGTAGAAGTAGGGCAAAAATAGAACAATTTCTTTTAGGTAATCAGCAGAAATTATTGAACATTATGATAATCAAAAAATATTATACAAGAGTATTGTGCCATAAGTACATTTTCTGGGTAAATGAGTGGAAACTACAAGTTAAAAAGTTCTATTAGAATAAGACCATAATATAAAGAAACATATTCACATGACTTTTGCATTTTTTGTGTACGTGAAGGCAGTCAATATCATTGAACAAGCTATTGGATTCCAATAGTTGCCATGTTGTTGGTTTTTGTGATCTGTGTAATAAATAATTAGTTTAAAAAAATGATAACATTATGAATTGGACAGAGGACATATTTGAAAGAAAAGATGTTAAGGCATATGTTGATGTACCTTCCAATTGTCAGCCAACATGTAATAGTTCACTATCTTCATTCAGTTTGAACTTGCTGTGAATTTTGAGGTCACGTAACATGTATACAGTATTTCTGATCTATATACGCTTCAAATGACATTGGTTTTAAATGAGGAAGTAACTCATGTAGTAAAGGTTGTCTGATAATGCAATGCACAATGTTATTTGCAATAGATTCTATTACAGCATTTATACAATGCTTGTAAACGAAAGGGCAATTATTATTGCATTGTGAGCAATAGATTGTCCCATTGGTTATCAGTATGGATGAACTGATTGGAGAGTTACAAACATCACAAACAGGTTAAAAAGGAGTTGAATATGAATTTGCTGGCATCAGGATACCTTCGACCTATTTATAAAATATTCAAATGTTAATGTACATTATTACATTTGAAATACAAAGTTAGTAAAAAGATCATTATTGTTATACTTACAACATAAGTAAATGTAGTTAGTTTTCTGAGATTCTTTACTGCATCTGTGTTAAGTTCAGTTATGAATGTTGATTTTGTTGTTCTGAATATTTTTTCTTTTGCATTTGTCCTTTTTGTTATATTCTTGAAAAGAATCAGGGGGAACTCTCCTTTTTGCAATTGTTGTTCCATTGAAATAAAATATTATTCATATGTGTCAAATAATTGCAACCAACAGACAAATTATAATAATTATATAATGAAGTAATGCATGTTATCTATTCAAAATTACGAATAAGTAATATGCAAATACATACTGTTGCTTTGTCATTTTCAGAATCTCCATCTTTGATATGGAGTATGTAATGCAATCCAACCCGTTTGGCAAGTGTAATGGCTGCACCGATTGTACCAATTGGGTACATTTCTTTTCTGTTTTCAAAATGCTTAATGGTTGTATCTGGAATGAAACAATATTCTATGGAAACTTCAGGCACATTTTCTATGATGTTTGATTCATTAAGAAAAATTATTTTGTCACAGTCACCGTGATCATAAACAGTTTTAGGCAATATTCTAAAATTTTTAATTGATATATTGTTGCCTTGCAAATTTTTTTTTTCATGTCGCTGAACTAAATGTGCAGGTACAATTAATGTTATATTCATCATTCCTTTGGCATCTGTCAAATCAACACGTAATATTTGACATGATTTGTTTACTTTATCGATAAATGTGCTATACACAACCATTATGTCTCCAACAAATAACTGTCCAATTCTACGATTGTTCAAGTCTTCAATCGACACTTTAACTGGGAGTATCTGTTTTTTCCTATAAAAATTGCTTGGTTAGATACTTTTATAAACATTTCTATAATTCTATTTTTTTTCTATAAACTGTATAAGTATAAATATATTACAATGTCACATTTCATATGCATACCTTTTTAATGTATCATTTCAGAGATTTGTTGAATCAACTTTCGTTGTTTCTATTTCACTTGAACTAAAAAAAGTAATTGCATATTTCAATATGATCTAGATATTATCGCATGTATTTTACATAAGCAATGAATAAAAACTTTATGATACCTAACCTGTACATATATTGTTGCTGCGTTGTCTGGGAGGACTTACTACTAGTGCTTTCTTCACTTCTCCAACATTTTCTAATTTATATACATTTAATTATACATATATAAAAACAGAATGCATATATAGTAAGCATTAATATTGTAAATACAAATTAGCATATTTGTATAGTTGTCATAGACATACCTTTTTAAAACAAGTGGTTGGCTTGCATTGTCTATTTGGCTTATGCTTTCTATCTTTTCAGTTGTTGCTATCCTGTTGCAATTACAAAATAGGAACATATTTTGAGTTTGATTTTCCAAATACAAAAACATATGTCACGTTTAAAAATTATTTGTATCTAATTAGTTATACAAAATCTTCTTGTACATATATTGTTGTTGTGTTGTCTGAGAGGACTGACTAGTGGTGCTTTCTTCACTTCTCCAACATTTTCTAGTTTATATACATTTAATTATACATATGTAAAAACAGAATTCATATATAGTAAGCATTAATATTGTAAATACAAATTAGCATATTTGTATAGTTGTCATAGACATACCTTTTTAAAAGAAGTGGTTGGCTTGCATTTTCTATTTGGCTTATGCTCTCTATCTCTTCAGTCGTTTCTATCATGTTGCAATTACAGAACATGAACATATTTTAAGTAAGATTTTCCAAATACAAAAACATATGTCATGTTTAAAAATGATTTGCATCTAATTAGTTATACAAAATATTTTAACTGCAACAATGTAAGTAATTTGTGACAAGTAAAATTGAAATAAAAGAAATGATGGAGATACCTATGGACATACTCTTTGGTAGGTTCTTGTTGAGCCTGTTCTTTGGTGTCACCAAACAATTTTTGTTCTTCTTGACTTGTTTTCTCTTTTCCTTTTTCAGGAGTTATGCTATGTTATAGAATAGTAGCATATATTTAGTTCAATTTAAAAAAACATATAAAAGTAAAAAGTGAAGAAGAACATAAAAACCATATAAAAGAAAAAGCAAGAAGAATATACTTTCTTGCTTTATGTTCCATGTTCTTGTTCTTTTTCTCATCTGTTTGTTTAATTGAAAAGGTTTTTATTGGTACAATATGCATTCAAGAATATATGAAGTCATATGTGTAAATTTACAATAGGGTTCTTGTTTTGTTTAATTGAAAAGGGTTTCATTGGCACAATCTGCATTCAAGAATATATGAGGTCATATATGTAAATGTACAATAGGATGCATAATATATATGGTCTTATTATTTGGTTTATTACAGATAGAATATGCTAACATGCTTTAGTAAAATAGAAATGACAAAAAGAATGGCATATTTCAAAAGTATCAAAATTTGCAATTTTGTAAAGTGTTTCATGTGTATATCATAGCTGAAGGACAAGAGATATTGTGTCATGATCAAACCAATATGTATCTAATATGAAAATTTTATATTTTATATTAGTTAGATTTGCCCAGACATGGTCAATGAATGATTTATGCATGTTATTAGTTTTGTTAATAAGAAAATGAAGATTGTAGTTCTTCATGTAGCTTTCTAGCTCTTTTGTTTTATGATTGCAATGTACCATATCAATATTGAAGTCCCCCAATATAATTATGATATCGTTTAGATCTAAGTGGCATAAAGCTTTTGCAATGACATTCAAAATATTGTTCAAATTTGCATGTGGTGATGCATATATATTGAGTACTACAATTTGTGATCCGTGAACTTTTATTTTTGCCAACAATGCTTCTACAAGTTGCTCTTCAAAATGGATATGTTCAAGGATAGTGATATGTTTTTTTATCAGTATCATTAGTCCATGCTTAATGCAACTTGATATGAAATTGAAATTTTTGAAGTACTCATTTTGCATACACAGTGACATATATGTTTCTTGTAAGCATAATATATCAGATTGCATTGTGTCATAATAATTGCATATGTCACTAAGATGTGCATGAAGATTACGAGTGTTCAATGAAAGAATAGAGATGGATCGTAATGACTGTATTTATGAATAGTCATATTCTAATTGCCATTTTGTAGTGCTTTGCAAACGTTGCATTTCACAATTTACTTTTTGCTTAACCTTAAAATTATTGCTTCCAAGAGCATTAAGCAAATACAATGATTCTATGCTTCTCACACATGATAGTGCTGTGTACACTAAGCCATGCACTTGTATTCCAGTAGGGTCGAATGCAAGCCTATCCAAGGTTAAGCCCTGTGATCTATGTATTGTGCATGCACATGCAAGTTGAATTGGGAATTGTTTTCGTATCTTCAAATAAGCCATATTTGGTGTGATAAGCATTGCTTTTGATATTCATAATATTGGTGTCCAATAATGTGCTGTGTTTGAAGTATACAAATAAGCCAGTTTTATAGATTGTCGATGACCAATATTAGGGTCATGGAACTTAATCCATAGAACATCAACCTTATCTGTATGGGTATATGATTTAACTATTCCATCTACACCATTTACTAGCCCAGCTGGTGCATCATAATTGCAAGCATAAATTTCAACTAACATGTTCAACTTTATAACAAGTTGTGAAGGCAAATTAGTTGTATGTTGATGTCTTGGAAAACTGTCATTATTCTCCTCATTTTCATCAATTGCATTAATTAAAATTTCATTGCCAGGCATCAGCGTTAACATTTTCTTGTTATGCATTGCAACATCCTTATTTTTGTAAAATAAATAGGGAATCATTGGATCATTTGGTACAGGGTGCATGCAAGTTGTATTAATATATGCTATATCATCAGATGTTTGACAATTTGTTCACATTCTATTTAAAACTAATATGAATCTCTCATCTGTTTGTTGCATAGTCATATGAAATTGGAAGCACTTGACATTATCCTTCCAGAAATCATGTGTTATTGTTTGATTGTTGATTCTTGGTTGTTCAAAAATTAGAGAGTCTTGAATAGGTTGCGCCTGATAGAAATCACCACAAAATATGATGTCAATGTTTCCAAAGTATTTGTTTTGGACATGTTTTATGTTTCTGAGTCTATTGTCAATAGAATATAAGAACCAACTACCGATCATAGAGGCCTCATCTATGAAAGCTAGTTGGAATTCTTGAAATAGCTTTGATAAGTTGTCTAATACTTCTTTGCTAAGTGGAAACAATTGAGACTTGTTAAAAGGCATTAGTAATGCAGAATGGATTGCTTTTCCACCTGCATTATATGCAGCTTTTCCTGTATATGCTAATATTGGACCCTTTGGTTTCATAAGATCAGTTGTGTTCTGTGAAGCATGAATTCGTATAAGCATTTGAAAAATTGCTTTTGTTGTCAGTGTTTTTCCTACCCCTGCTCCACCTATAATAAATAGGTAAGTTGGTTCATTGAGGTTTCTTTTTTTTTTTTATTCCAACGTCTTTTACAATTGCTTGTTGCTCTCTGTTCAACATTCTTCTGAGTTTGTAATACTCATTGTTCTCCATTAAAAATGGATGAGCAGTTATTTGAAATCCAAGATTGATTTTTTTCTTCATCTCAAATTGTTTTGGAAATTTCAAGTCCGATTGCTAATCATATTCCTCATAATGGGAACTGTTTTCTTGGTTTCGCATATTTATTTGATTAGTATTCAAAGAACTAAGTTAATTTGTTGCAGTCTCTAAATCACCCCATGTTGGATTGATGTTATATGTAAATTTAGCTTCATTGGTCTGAATTTTTTTTTCATGTAATGTATATGCAGCTTGCCATGTAAGCAAGTCTTGTTTCAATGTATTTTCATAATTTTTCAAATGGCATATATAATAATAATTTCTCTCTACAAAAGTTTTCAACATCATTGTATTTGTTATATTTGACAAATCGTATAACATTTGGTTTTTTCCTTTTTGATATGTGTGTGCCATCTTTCTTGTAATTTGATACAAATTCTACAAGGCAGATTTTGCTAATGGAACTTGGGCATCCGATGTAGTAGTCAATAATGGAGTGACACATCACATCCTCTGAATCATCAGGCTCTTGTTTCAATAGAATAGGCGGTTTAAGCATAAATGTGCGTTCATCAACTGGAGATGTGTTTATGAATATACATTCTCTTGAACTACAACTCAATGGAAATGAAAGTGCTATATGCACTTCTTATTGCGCTGACATTTGTTGGAGATTAAGTAATGTATTTCCGAGTTTACGAATCATTTTCATAGCATAAATTTCATTTTTCTCATGCTCTTTGCGTATTCCTCTAAATGAATTTGTCATAGACTTGTCGATTTTGGTCATATATGAACTACAATACGATGCTACATCATATGCATTTAGCAGAAATTGTGCATCTGTATTTGCATTCCATATAGTAGGCATATCCTTTACAAAACTGTTATTCCAAATGTGAGAAGGTTTTCACTTCAGGAAAATTGTTGGTTGCTTTATTGTACATTGTAATAGTTGTATGTACTCACTTTTTGTTAGTCCTATTTCTACCAAGAAATTGTCATGGGTTATTGAATCATTGTAGTTTGTTTGCTCCAAAAATGCAAAAAGTGGTATTGATTTCTTTGTGTTTTTTTATTCGATACACTACTCGGTTCAATGATCATTGTTGATTTCATTGGTGGCATGGAGAAATTGTATCTACAGTTTGAATTTTTTTGCTTCTTACAACTTCTTGTATGGTGATGTTTATGCAATTTAGCAACATCTGGCTCCAAATGATCTATATCACAAGTTATGTAATTGTCAAGAAACTTCTCAATTTCTGGATTGCTTTGTTTTCCATATATTGGAGCATTTTCTATCCATAACAGTCCATGTTCATGTTCGGTTCCTCTATTTTGAAACTTTATTATGAACTAGTAATCAGATATTTTTCCAAAGAATGTAGTATCATGACATATCATTCGCTTTACAGCATTAATTCTATGTCTATAGTATTGGCTACATGTGACTGGATATTTTCTTATAAGGTAATCAATGTCATCATCTTCTAATGTATCAGTATCATTTTTACTTGCTTTATTTCTAAACATTGTGACCAATGTATCTACAAATGTTTTACATCGATGTTCTGCACTTGTAAATGTCACAAAGAAAGTTGGAGGTCCCAATTGTCGTATCATTGCAAATATGCTTTTTTTAATTTGTTCCAAATAATTAGGAGATATGCGAATGTTTCTAAAATCTATGTATCCAATATCATATTTCAATAATTTTTCCAAATTTGCTCGATACTTGACATCTCTTGCTAATATTTTTCTCCCTCTTAGTTTCCCTTTTCTTATTTGTACCCATATGTAGGAAAGCACTTTATCAATAATTATTCACATTGTCTTGAAAAACAAATTTGTTGTGTGATATGAGAAGTCACCACTTTCTTGTAACAATTCCCATTGCACAATTTTTTGGTAGCTAAACCTATTTGTGATGTCATCATCACGCGCATCACCATAGAATAATGTTGGAAAGTTCATTTCTTCTGCATATTTGTCCTTGAAAATCCCCAGTGGTCATTGTCCTTCAGCAGGTGCAAGTTCAATAATCTTGTCTTGCAAATCGTAGATGCGTTGCGACTCTATTAATCCATGTACCAATGTTTCAGTAGGTGCTTCATTATTTGCATCATTGTTTGTATCACTTTCATTGTCACTGTTTGCATTTTGTATGATGTATTCATTATTTTCTTGTAAAACATGGGCCTAATTCTCATTTATACAAATGTTCTCAGCCTTATACAGACTTCTAGAAAATAGTTCATTCAATGCTTTCATGACAATAATTTGGCGTACTTTACTTGTTTGGTATGCATTTTTGTATTGCAATCATCTTTTCAATGCAACTGCAATTGTCATTGTATCACTTAGATATTGTGGCAATGCTTTTTGCACAACGTCCATGTGAACCGGTACGTTGATAATTGATCCTATTAGTTCAATCTGTGATCACTTATATCCCCATTGTCTGATTTGGGCAAATGCAATTGTTAGTGACACAAGTCTTTCTTCTAAATCTGAAAGTGTATTTACAGTTGGTAATGGAATGTTACATCTTATTTGTTCAAGTGTTGCAAATTGTGAAAGCTTTCCATTTTGAAGTGCTCTTTTGCAAGCAACACATATGTTTTCATTATTGAAGGTCCTATTGTTCAATGTCAAAATCATATGCTTTTCTTGTAGTTCTCTAGTGAAGCATGTGATATTTTTTGCAAAATGCAATCTGGTACAAACTGCACATGTATTCGTAAGCATGTCTTGGTAGCTAAACCTATTTCTGATGTCATCATCACGCGCATCACCACAGAATAATGTTGGAAAGTTCATTTCTTCTGCATATTTGTCCTTGAAAATCCCCAGTGGTCATTGTCCTTCAGTAGGTGCAAGTTCAATAATCTTGTCTTGCAAATCGTAGATGCATTGTGACTCTATTAATCCATGTACCAATGTTTCAGTAGGTGCTTCATTATTTGCATCACTGTTTGTATCACTTTCATTGTCACTATTTGCATTTTGTATGATGTATTCATTATTTTCTTGTAAAACATGGGCCCAATTCTCATTTATACAAATGTTCTCAGCCTTACATAGACTTCTAGAACATAGTTCGTTCAATGCTTTCATGACAATAATTGGGCGTACTTTACCTGTTTGATATGCATTTTTGTATTGCAATCGTCTTTTCAATGCAACTGAAATTGTCATTGTATCACTTAGATATTGTGGCAATGCTTTTTGCACAACATCCATATGAACTGGTACATTGATAATTGATCCTGTTAGGCCAATCTGTGATCGCTTATATCCCCATTGTCTGATTTGTGAAAATGCAATTCTTAGTGACACAAGTCTTTCTTCTAAATCTAAAAGTGTATTTACAGTTGGTAATGGAATGTTACATCTTATTTGTTTAGGTGTTGCAAATTATGGAAGCTTTCCATTTTGAAGTGCTCTTTTGCAAGAAACACATATTTTTTCATTGTTGAAGGTCCTATTGTTCAATTTCAAAATCATATTCTTTTCTTGTAGTTCTCTAGTGAAGCATGTGATATTTTTTGCAAAATGCAATCTAGTACAAAGTACACATGTATTCGTAGGCATGTCTTGGACCTATTTCATATAAATTTATTTTGCATCTTTCTTGCTTGGATGGATTTGTTTCCTTATTGTAGAATTTTTATTGTTTCCGATGTTGCGCGATATTTGTTTTAATCCAAGAATTGTCATTCTTGTCTTCTTATTAGATTATTATATGCAATTTTCATAGTTTCATCATGCGCATGTTTGGTTGTTTTGAAATCATTATTGGATATTTCATTGCATCTACTTCTTGTACGCATGAATTGTTTTATTTTGTGATAACTAAGCCTTGGACACTTAGTCAGACTCATTTTTTGTGAATCATATTCTATCTCAGATTCAATGTTGTTGTTCAAATGTATCTGGGAAAGGGATTTTTTTGTTTCTAGTAGATGCTTATTTGGCAATATGTTATCATTGTTGCATATGTCATTGCATTTGCCTCTTGTATGTATGAATTGCTTCATTTGGTGATAAGTAAGCTTATGACACTTGGTCAATTGTTGTAAACAAGATTCTATTTCAAATTCAATATTCTTATTGAGATGTAAGTGAAAAGCAGATTGTTGATTTTATAATACATGCTTATGACAAAATATGTTATCATTGTTATGTACATCATTGCATTGGCTTCTTGTACGTATGAATTGCTTCATTTTGTGATAATTGAGCCTACAAAACTTAGTTGGACATTTGTTTTAAATGAGATGCTATCTCAAATTCAATATTATTGTTAAAATGTACTTGAGATATACATTGTTGTTTTTATAGTATATGCTTATGACGCAATTGATTACAATCCTATTTTTCTTCCATGTACACTTGTTCATTCATCAAATGGAGATGTGTTTATGAATATACATTCTCTTGAACCACAACTCAATGGCAATGAAAGTGATATATGCACTGCTTGTTGAGTTGACATTTGTTGGAGATTAAGTAATGTATTTTCGAGTTTACAAATCATTTGCATAGCATCAATTTCATTTTTCTCATGCTCTTTGTGTATTCTTCTAAATGAATTTGTCATAGACTTGTCGATTTTTGTCATATATGAACTGCAATATGATGCTGTAGCATGTGCATTTAGCACAAATTGTGCATCTGTATTTGCATTCCATATAGTAGGAAAATCCTTTACAAAACTGTTATTCCAAATGTGAGAAGGTTTTCTCTTCAAGAAAATTGTTGGTTGCTTTATTGGACATTGTAATAGTTGTATGTACTCACTTTCTGTTAGTCCTATTTCTACCAAGAAATTGTCATGGGTTATTGAATCATTGTAGTTTGTTTGCTCAAAAAATGCCAAAAGTGATATTGATTTCTCTGTGTTTTTTTATTCGATACACTGCTCGGTTCAATGATCATTGTTGATTTCATTGGTGGCATGAGAAATTGTATCTACAATTTGAATTTTTTCGCTTCTTACAGCTTCTTGTATGGTGATGTTTATGCAATTTAGAAACATCTGGCTCCAAATGGGCTGTATCACAAATTATGTAATTGTCAAGAAACTTCTCAATTTCTGGATTGCTTTGTTTTCCATATACTGGAGCATTTTCTATCCATAATAGTCCATGTTCATGTTCGGTTCCTTTATTTTGAAACTCTGTAATGAAATAGTAATCATATATTTTTCCAAAGAATGTAGTGTCATGACATATCACTCGCTTTACAGCATTAATTCTATGTCTATAGTATTGGCTACATGTGACTGGATATTTTCTTATAAGGTAATCAATGTCATCATCTTCTAATGTATCAGTATCATTTTCACTTGCTTTATTTATAAACAATGTGACCAATGTATCTACTAATGGTTTCCATCAATGTTCTGCACTTGTAAATGTCACAAAGAAAGTTGGAGGTCCCAATTGTCGTATCATTGCAAATATGTTTTTTTTAATTTGTTCCAAATGATCAAGAGATATGCAAATGTTTCTGAAATATATGTATCCAAAATTTTCTTGATACTTGACATCTCTTGCTAATATTTTTCTCCCTCTTAGTTTCCCTTTTCTTATTCGTACCCATATGTAGGAAAGCACATGATCAATAATTATTCGCATTGTCTTGAAAAACAAATTTGTTGTGTGATATGAGAAGTCACCACTTGCTTGTAACAATTCCCATTGCACAATTTTTTGGTAGCTAAACCTATTTGTGATGTCATCATCACGCGCATCACCATAGAATAATGCTGGGAAGTTCATTTCTTCTGCATATTTATCCTTGAAAATCCCCAGTGGTCATTGTCCTTCAACAGGTGCAAGTTCAATAATCTTGTCTTGCAAATCGTAGATGCGTTGCAACTCTATTAATCCATGTACCAATGTTTCAGTAGGTGCTTCATTATTTGCATCACTGTTTGTATCACTTTCATTGTCACTGTTTGCATTTTGTATGATGTATTCATTATTTTCTTGTAAAACATGGGCCCAATTCTCATTTATACAAATGTTCTCAGCCTTATACAGACTTCTAGAAAATAGTTCATTCAATGCTTTCATGACAATAATTGGGCGTACTTTACTTGTTTGGTATGCATTTTTGTATTGCAATCATCTTTTCAATGCAACTGCAATTGTCATTGTATCACTTAGATATTGTGGCAATGCTTTTTGCACAACGTCCATGTGAACCGGTACGTTGATAATTGATCCTATTAGTTCAATCTGTGATCACTTATATCCCCATTGTCTCATTTGGGCAAATGCAATTGTTAGTCACACAAGTCTTTCTTCTAAATCTGAAAGTGTATTTATAGTTGGTAATGGAATGTTACATCTCATTTGTTCAATTGTTGCAAATTG
This sequence comes from Pinus tabuliformis, assembly GCA_031772625.1. Classification (NCBI taxonomy): domain Eukaryota; kingdom Viridiplantae; phylum Streptophyta; class Pinopsida; order Pinales; family Pinaceae; genus Pinus; species Pinus tabuliformis. Next base: position 810,851,927 of record CM062806.1, on the reverse strand, counting down.
TGAAAGCTTTCCATTTTGAATTTCTCTTTTGCAAGCAACACATATGTTTTCATTATTGAAGGTCCTATTGTTCAATGTCTAAATCATATGCTTTTCTTGTAGTTCTCTAGTGAAGCATGTGATATTTTTTGCAAAATGCAATCTGGTACAAATTGCACATGTATTCGTAAGCGTGTCTTGGACCTATTTCATATAAATGTATTTTGCATCTTTCTTGCTTGGATGGATTTGTTTCCTTATTGTAGCTTTTTTATTGTTTCCAATGTTGCGCAATATTTGTTTTAATCCAAGAAATGTCATTCTTGTCTTCTTATTAGAAGATGCTTTTTTATATGCAATTTGCATAGTTTCATCATGCACATGTTTGGTTGTTTTGAAATCATTATTGGATATTTCATTGCATCTACTTCTTGTACGCATGAATTGTTTTATTTTGTGATAACTAAGCCTTGGACACTTAGTCAGAGTCATTTGTTGTGAATCATATTCTATCTCAAATTCAATGTTGTTGTTCAAATGTATCTCGGAAAGAGATTTTTTTGTTTCCAGTAGATGCTTATTGGCAATATGTTATCATTGTTGCATATGTCATTGCATTTTCCTCTTGTACGTATGAATTGCTTCATTTGGTGATAAGTAAGCTTATGACACTTGGTCAATTGTTGTAAACGAGATGCTATTTAAAATTCAATGTTCTTATTGAGATGTATGTGAGAAGTAGATTGTTGATTTTCTAGTACATACTTATGACAAAATATGTTATCATTGTTATGTACATCATTGCATTTGCTTCTTGTACGTATGAATTGCTTCATTTTGTGATAATTGAGCCTATGACACTTAGTTGGAGGCATTTGTTCTAAATGAGATGTTATCTCAAATCCAATATTATTGTTAAAATGTACTTGAGATATACATTGTTGTTTTTCTAGTATATGCTTATGACGCAAATGATTACAATCCTCTTTTGCTTCCATGTACACTTGTTGAGAATTGCGATCATATTGTTTTTGTATCATTGCCTGATAGTGAATATGTAATGTATCTGTTTTGAATGACATGATGTTAACAAGACGATTGCATCTTGAATGAGTAGAACTGTAACTAACAAAGTTATTAGCAACAGAGGACCATAGTTGGATGTTCACTTTGAATATGACAGATATCCATTGCAAATAGAATGGTCCACCCTCTACTTGCCCTTTTTCATATGGCATTGCCATATTTATGAGATATTGTTGCCAGTTGTTATTCATTGCATAGTGTATCACATCAACTATTAGGTATTGTTCTAAACAATGCAATGCTTGTTGATTCTTATGCATAAGTGCATTGCAAAAATATTGGAAAATGTAAAGTCGCAAACACTGTGCATCGAAATATGTTTCTACTAAATAGCAAATTGCATTAAAGAGACCGTCACCACAATTATATGTCATTTGTTTTGTAATCATTAATTCATTTAAAATCATATTATGTGCAATATGCATCCAATGGCTTTGAATATCTTTGCAAATAGATGACAAGTAGATATTAGATTGTTTAGAAATGCATATTGGGAACTTTTGGTAAAGCAATGGTTCATAATGACCACTAACAGGATTTGCATCATGGAAGAGGATGCAATATGGAATTGTATTTTCATGTTGATTAAAAAGCAAATATCTTGTCTGTATTGTTAATGACCGAACTCTAGTTGATATATTTAGCCATTTAGCTAACCAACATATGCAAAAGGTATCCCCCCATAGCCCTCGTTCAGACTCCTTTATATTTGTAGATGCAGAAAAACACATTTTATGAAGATATGTACCAATATCATTAATTCCATGTAACTCGTATAGGAAGTTAGATGCTAGTTCATATTCATATGACTCTATTGCTTCAACATCATTATTGTTTAAGCAAAAAAGAAAGTGTTCTATTAACCCATTTTGTAGTTGATTTGAAGTATAACGAAAATGTAGAAGCACTTCGAATGAGTCAAATAAACAATCCCCTACCATATATGAGAATGCATCTACTCTAAAGAGACCATTTCGTTTTAATACACAATCAAAGTTGTTAGGCACAATGCATTGTAATTTCAATTTGTAACTGTCAACATCTATTATTTCTTCCATCATTTCCAATTGCTTACCAAAGTTTACTTGTGCAATTGTCTTCGCAGAAACTCAATTATTTTAGCAATTTTTTCTATTGCTCTTATCTACAGATTTGCCAAAAAAATTGATGATATGAGAAAAAATTGAAGATGATTGTTTCCAACAAAATAGATATATTAAAACAATAGGCTCTCACATTCTGTTGCCAAACAAATATCAAGTCTCTAGTAACAAGTCGTTTTTAGAAATGACAAAGGAATTGAAAATGGAAAAATCTCTTTGGAAAGCAATATAAATTGATAAAGAAAGAAATGCAAAGACATAATGAAAATGACAAGTAGTCCTTATATGTATAACAAAATGAATGCATTAAAAATGCTTAGAAGAATTGGAAGAAGGGATAAACAAATTGTTAACATATTTATGTGACCTTGAAAATGACAGGTTTTCCAATAGAATTGTTTGATGGACTTTTCCATCTTCTATATGATGATTTATGTCAAGGTGCAATATCCATCTCATTCACAATGTCTATAAAAAATAGTATGTTGTCAATTGAGAAGCAAGTAGCTATGCCAATCTTACGTCTATCAAGTGGCATGATAATGTTGACTACCAGTCAGCTATTTGATTGTGGAAAGTCCACAGTGGTAAAATTGGTCAACGAATCTTGAGCTTCCATACAATCAGTCATACATTGATTGGTATAACCGTTAGCGCAATTACAGTATGCAACAAAGGTTATTGTCAAATTACAACTACATTTACTGAAAGAGCCATGTTTGCTTTGTCAACATACTTAATATTTAAATATCTAACCACCTCAAATGCCAAATCCTTATCACACATAATATTTAAAGATCTAACAACTTCAAATGCCAAATCCCATAACACTAATCACTTACTTCTAAGCAGAATAAAAAGTAAAAATGTAGCAGATATTCATGGGGAAATAAACATTAAATGCTCAACTTATATTAAAGTCAATACAAAATAATGCTAATTGTTATAGGTATGTATAATTGTTTAAATATGATATTAATTAACAAATTTGTATAGCTAGCATTTCTAGCGGCCTAGCTTAAATGTAATTTGATGGCTTTTCAAGCTTTAATGGAAGAAGGGGGTCTGCAATTAGTTGTTTCCTCAAAACTACTTCTTCTTACGTGGCAATAGAATGTTAATTGCACACCTCCCTCAAAAAAACTACTTACAGCTATGGACCCCTGAACCCTGGCCAATAGCACTTGGTAACACTGATAGCACTTGATTTGGATAGACCCTAATACTGGTAGCGTAGAATAAATGCTGGCAATTGATGAGCCCCAAAAATGGATAATTATTTGGGCTCATTCAACCTCCTAATTTGACTTAATCCAACATTATCATTAGTTTATTGCATTTTTTTTATTATATTTATGCTAATAGAGTGAATTGGGTTAGTCATTATGCCAACAAGTCTAATGTGTGCTTTGTGTAGCCTTTTTGGTCAATTTGGAGACAAAATTGAAGGTTTTAATGAGCACTTGGCAGCCAAATTCGTGGGAGAACAAGGGAGAGGATTTGTAGGAAGGTGTACCCTTCATTTATGGGCCCTTACCTCGAATTCTCCACCATCAGCTCGGAGTTCAAGGGCCACCAAATCAATTATCACAAGGGCAGCCAAGCAAGTCAAGTAGGACTGCTGTTAACTACAAGTTTTGGGCAGCCGAGTCCCTAAAGTTTAGGAGGACTGTTAGGGTCCTCAATTTGTATAAATAAGAAGGCTTAGGGCCTCATTTTGGGTTAGCCAGTAGTTAGTCACTTTATAGTCACTTTATAGTCATTTTGTATTCATTTTGTAGTCATTTTGTAGTTCGATTTTTAGGCAGTAGATTATCTTTGCTTTCCGCACATTTTCAAGTTCTCCTTATGGACAGTTTTTGGAATGTAACATTTCTTTTGATCAATAAAGATGAATCCAACTTTGCACCAGCTCTAAATATCTCTTAGGAGGCTGTAGCTCTTGGGGTTGGGCCCATCTCAAGTGCCCAGTACCTCCTTTTTTTACTTTCATGTGTCTTTGCTGCATTCTTAGAATAAAATCTGTTGTTTAGATTTAAACCTTGTTTTATTATTTGGGTTGTTTTTTATGAGTAAAATAGATTTTCATGCTCAGATTTAGTTGATAGGTTGTTAACAGAAAAAATAAATAAATAAATAAATAAAAATAAAAAATAAAAATAAAAATAAATAAAATAAAAAATAAAAAAATCAAGAAAAGGGCCAACAAACATCTGTGGTTTCACCTCTCCCTCAGTGGGATCAGGAGTTGTGACTAGGATGACTTTGCTGCCCACAAAAACACTGATTTTGCTTTGCCATGCAATCACTAGTGTTTGATCTTCATGTGTAGAAGTTGGTTACAAGTTCAGACCTTCGTTTTCTTAGTTGCATGAGTTAAAATACATGGTTTCATTGCAGGTCACACTTCTGTTCATTCTCTTTACTGGCAGCTAGCAAATTAGGTCAATGTAACTAGGTCTTTGAATTTACAAGTCTTTGTTGGTTCAGATTGGAAAAACGACTTGCAGAGCACCTGTACCACTCCTTCATCTGCTTATTCTCCATCAGCACCATCCAATCCACCCTCTACTTAGAATCCTTGCCTCACGTTTGCCACATTTGCTCACATAACCCTAGTTTTTGTACATCATTGTTTCAGCCTTCTTTGAGCCAATTTAGCCATCTACACCTTCTCACCACTCCATCCACCAGTCCCTGGGCCACTTCAGACCCCTATCCTACCTCCATATCCATTCATGCATCTTCCCTCACTCACCCATCCTCCAAAATCCAATTTTTAAACATCCTGTAGAAATTTTTGAACATCCTATAGAAATTCCTGAAACATCCTGTAGAACCCCTGCAGACTTCCTGTAGAAGCTCAGAAATGAGGTTTCTTGGTAGCCAAACTCTGTGAAACTCTCTGAAAGGGTGTTAGGGACCCCTTAGGCCCTCTCTGAACCTTCCCGACCTCTTCCAAGCATTTCCTCTCGCCAATCCACCTCTGCACAGTCACAAACAGTTAAAAGAACATGCGTGATAATTCTAATAACTTATTCAAAAATACAAAAGATGTTTTCTTCAGGTAGAGGTAGTCTAGGCACATTTATTTTACCTTCATAGAAGTAATGGCATCCCTTCCAGTAGTTTGCATTCTCTCCTTTGCATCAGTAGGACTAGCTGGTAGAATTAGGGTTTGTTAGGGTTTGCGTTACTTTTTGGCTTTCAGTTTCTTTCCGCAAGTAGATTAGATTCCTTTCAGTTAGCTTTTATCCATCAATTAAAAAGCTTCTTCTAAGAGCTCATAGAAGTTGGCTTAAGCCCCTAGCGGACTTGTTCCAGCTGACCAAGTGACAGTTGTGGCAAGAGCTAGTACTTGTGCATACAGCATTGTCGCTTCCAAGTTTGTTACGAACTACCGGGTTGATAAAATTAAAGAAGGGAATCCCAGGAGTTGCAGCATTATTGCTGCAATACTGGGGCCCGCCATCAATAAAGACGGTCAGTAAGGCAACCCCATTCACATAAGAAAATGGGGAACAAGTTTCTAAGAAGCAACTCAAAAGTTTCTTCTACTAGTGAAGATAATGATTCTTAACTAAAGCTTAAAACTTTTACCAATGCAGATACACTTCTTTGCAAAAAATTCCAAAGCTACATTAGGAAATATACAATGTAACTTAAATGATATGAAATAGAAACTTTCAAATTCTGTTATGAAATTTCTGAAAATTGCTTTTGGATTGTAAACAAATATTTATCTCATCAATAGCACACCATGCATCAAGTGAACGAGGACTACTTTATCGGATGTGGTCAGAGAAACCAATACACTGAGACAAAGGAATCATGTGCCAAATAGACAAGGTGGGGAGGTGTCCTAAAATGGACAGTGGCTAATGGACCCGGAAAAATGGAAGTAAAAAACCAGAGTTTTCAATAGAATGTAATGTGACCGGAGAAAGGTTTTAGAACCCAAAGTCATAGCAACAGTAGTAACACCCCCTGCAATTTAACCATAAATTGCAAAACCGAAACCAGCACTCTTGCATGGTCTAGAAATGACTATGTGGTTTGTTAAATTGAGGCATAATGGGATTTGAGAATGAGAAGGATCCTAATAATCTGTTTCATCATTGTCCCAGTTTTCTTTAATCCCACATTTCACCAATATTGAAGACTCTAGGAAACTCTGGGAGTTGTATCTATTTAACACTGCCCCTCCTTGAAAGAAATAGACAATATTTATGCGTGCAAGAGTGAGCCTAATTGTAACAGACCTGGATTCTGATGCTGCTGAATGGTTTAATTAGTGTACTATTTTTTTCACCTACAAAGGGTGTTGAAATGGTTGGGCTGCCATATCCTAGACTATGAATATGTTGTGCTAACTTTTGGTATCTTTCCAGACTTTTGTCTTAGTAGCAGTTTTGATCTTAGAGTAGGTTGTCTAATATTGTCCACGTATTCATGAATTATGATTGAATTCTAACATATTTTGCTCACTTTGGAGATATTTCAGTCATGCTTTTTGCAGTTCTGATGTTAGAGTAGGTTGCTTAACCCTGCTCGTTGCATACAGGGGAATTTGGTTTAAATGGAATACCTTTATCAGATCACAAGCTTCCTTATGCATAGAGTATAAAATACCCAGTTGTTCATAGCATGGAGATCAAATATAAACATAGCCTATGATTTTGGTTTTTGGATGGTTCTGATTGGGCAGATTTTGTTTTAGTACTAATCATGTTCTAACGTAAATACCCAGTTGTTCATAGCATGGAGATCAATTATAAACATAGCCTATGATTTTTCTTTTTGGACAATTCTGATTGCACAGATTTTGTTTCAGTACTAATCTTGTTCTAACGTTAGAACATGATCTCTTTTCACCCTAATTATGTATTTATTGGTGCAGACAAAGGAAGTAAGAAACCTATATTAGATCATGAGCTTTCTTTCGTTCACAGTTAGAAGGAATTTAAAGTTTAGTTTCATCCTTCTCTATTAGAAAGTGTTTAGAGAATGGTTTTTCTTGCTAGTTGCTTGCAAAATAAAATGTTAAGGAAACTTATGAATTTAGTGTTTCTATGTTTTGCATAATAAAATGTAAAGGTAACCTATGAATGTTTCCCACAAAGCATGACTACTTAAGAGATTGTACCCAAAAGTAGAGGAAAAACCTCCTTGTGTAGAATCACTACTGTAAGAATTATAAATAATAGGCATAGTGGTACAACTTCGAACTCTGATATCATGAAAAAGTTTACCATTACACCAAAACATGTGTTAGTAAACTTTCTATATCGATAACTAAAATGCTAGGATGAAAATTATAGATTCCATAAAAATGAGGTGATTCTTTCAACCCACTCTACGGACAGCAAGATGGAAATTATAGATTCCATAGAAATAGATGATTCTTCCAACACACTCTATCGACAGTTGATTACTCTGCTACTGTATTATCGGCTATTGTAATTCACTTGTTATAACTTAGAATGCTGCTGTAATTCACTTGGTTTTACTCACAACCATTGGTAGCACCAAGTCATCTACAGCGAGAAGGATACGAGGTCACCTGGAAAACAGTAACATTTTCTTAACTGATTCTTATATGAAGGATAATAAAGTATAGCTAGGTGTAGACAATTCAACCTTAAACCAAAAATCCTGCAAAGGGAATTCCTATTGCACTGATTGGATCCATGGTGGTCGTCATAATGGTCTACTATTTGTTCTTGATCCTGCATACTATGTAGTTCTCACAAAGGTGGGAATTGATTGGGCAAAATACATAATAGCCCTTGGAGCCCTTGAGGATATGATCACTGTCATAATGGTGAGTGTTGTAGGCCAGGACAAGTATCTGACCCACATTGCAAGGAAACATATGTTCGCACCCTCCTACTATTGTTGCTCTGTCATACGGGATCAACAATAAGGAAGGTTTGGTGGCTGTTTTTTTATCTCGGGGGAGGAACATTTGACATTTCTATCCTTGAAATATCAAATGGTGTGTTTGGGACGTAATCAGATAGATATGATGAAAGATTTTGCAGTAGTTCAATTGTCAGACGCTGCTTTTGGTCCCAAACTTGTTATTACCTGTCTCTTTTTTCAAGTCTTTTTACTGTCTTGCAGGTAAAGGCATCGATTTATCGAAAGATAGGCTTGTTGTGCAGAGGTTGCAAGAACCAGCTGAGAAAGATAATATTGAGCTTTCTTCAACCACCTCGAAAGATATTAATCTGTCTTTCATCACATCAGATGCCTCTGGTGCAAAACATTTAAATATTCAGTTGTCTCGGTCAAAATTTGAAATTCTTGTGAATCATTTGATCGAAAGAACAAGGCAACCTTGTAAGGATTGTATGAAGGATGTTGGTTTGACTCCTACGAAGTTGGATGAGGTATTATTGATAGGAGGAATGACTAGGGTGCCTGAGGTTCAACAATTAGTTGTTGAATTGTTTTGTAAGGAACCAAGCAAAGGTGTTAATCCTGACAAGGCACTAGCAACCAAGAAGAGTCAAGTGTTCTCCACTATCACTCATTCTCAGTGATGCGGGATAAACTGGTTGGATCAACCTTTGGTAGAGCGTACAATCCTGCAAAGGGAATTCCTATTGGACTGATTGGATCCATGGTGGTCATCATAATGTAAACAACATCGATTTCCTAGCATGTGTAGGGATTCTTGGTTTCTCCGAGATGCCAAGGAGAATTCCAAACTACCCATATGCATACACCGAGTGTAATCTATTGTCATGAATTGGTTAAATGATTTGAGTTATTGCTTATCTTCGGATTTGTTCACCCTTCTGGAGGACTTTCAGAGGCTGATATACATAATATGGTAAAAGAAGCGGAGATGTATTCTCAAAAAGATCAAGAGAGAAAGAAATTGATTGAGGCAAAGAGCCAGGCAGACAACACCATATAGACAGACTCCTCATGGAGTTATGGATGAGGCAAACCCAAACCCTCTAAGGACAGTTGCTTTGACTACGTTCATGGAGCAGTAACTTGCAGGGGAACCCTTTGGATGTGAAGACTCTCTCATGGATTATCCAGACTATTTTTCATCACCCTTGAATCCGACGATGAACAGGGGGTCACGAATCAATTGTGATTCACTAAGCCAAGAACACATACGTGGTCTTCCAATAGATCTGAATGACCAACAACATACGCCATTTATTAACGCATAGCTAACACCTCAATGACAAATAGTTGGACAATTCAAGCTAAAAAATCAAAATTCATAATATGCCATTTACATTTTTTAGCAGATACCAAGCAGCCTATATATGCAAAACATTGCATCACTAATGAAATCAGTAGTTAACAGAAGTGAAATGCATATACATTTGAAGAATTACTACAAAAACAGCGAAAAAATGGTGCAGAGAATCCCTAAACAATGTTAAACCGCAAGATTGTCTAAGGCGAAGAAATTCTTTAAGCCCAAAAAATGTCACGACCATACCTGTCAAGTAAAGATGGACCTCAAACGCTGTTAAATTAAGCTGGACTTAAAAATATGTAGCAATTCACTCCTCTCAAACTATAATGTAATGTATAGAGGTAAAGAAAAATTGTAATGTATCAAGCTAAAGACAGGGCTTTTAAAAAAAAGACCTCTAAGACCCGCAAAAAAAACCAAAAACTAGAAAACACTTGTAACACATGCAAAAAAAAATTATAATACAAAAATATATTTCAACACGTAAAAACCTGTGGGCCCACAATTTTACCACTTGTTGTCTTGCATATCCAAGGTGTCTACTTCCGTCTCTCTTGCATGCCCAACATGTCTACTTCCTAGCTAGGTGGAATGGATTGCTTAGCCTGCAAAATAAATAAGTTCACAGCAAGACCCCATCTTCATATAGCAAGCATGAAGCCAAAAGCTAACCAACTCATTAAGCAAAACCTCAGATGTAGCTAACCCCATAGAAGTATATTAGATTCGAAAGGCCCTTGATTTAGCGGAGAAGTATCTTAGATTCGAAAGGCCCTTGATTTAGCGAAGAAGTATCTTAGATTCGAAAGGCCCTTGATTTAGCAAAGAAAGACAGGAAAAAATCTCCCTTTTGTTGTGGATGTGTGTGCCATCCCAGGGGTCGAGTAGCCAAAAATGGATCTTAATCTACAACTTTTCATGACCCAGGAAACTGGCTAGGAAATAGAAAGTAGCTAGGAAATAGATAGGAAACAGAAAGTAGCTAGATAAGAACCTGCTTTTCTTGGAAGATCAGGAACAAACCAGAGTGACTAGGTTTCAAGCCCAGGCTTGGCTTCCTTTCAGATCCAGAATCGCCTTCGTAGAGCTCAGAGTTTTGCTTCAAGTAATACTTGGCCTTCCCAAATCACCTGAAAGTACTTTTGATTCATAACTCTACTAGTACTGCAGGACTTTCAGGTTGTCCTCAAGTAGTAGAACCATGCCATATACAAAACAAGCAATTTAGGGTTCATTGCTTTCCCCCCTAAATGCTATGATTCATGCAGAACATGCATGCGAAGATCCAGCTTCGAGGCCAAAGTGGGTATATAGGTGCAGAATGTAATTCTCTATACGCCTCTACTAAAGTTATGTAGAAAGCAAGAGGGTAAAGTTATGCAGAAAATAAGAGGGAAAGCCAGCAAAAATGGTAAATTTGTGCAGAAAACAAGAGGTAAGTGAGCAGAAATTACCAGAACAGAGATACCCTCTGCAAACCCCTTCCATTCTACATGCTAGACCTTACGTGGAATTTGATCTCCAGCCTTCTGGTTAGTTTTCCGGAATTTGATCTCCAGCTGAAACCTTAACCATGATATCCCCACCAGCAAATAGTCCACTTTCCTTCGTAAACCTTGAAACTGAAATTCCTCCACCTTCACTCGCAAACTCTTCCCTGATTGAAACTCCTCCTCTCCTCCTTGACAATTGAAACTGAAACTCTCCTCCTTGACACCTAAAACTAAAACTCTCCTGAAACTCTCTGCTTTGCATCACACCTCAAACTGAAACTCTCAACTCTCTGCTTTGCATTAGACTTCCTTGACACTTGGCTCACCGCCGATGCATTTGAACTTAGCCTAAGCCTAACTTTGCATTTGCCTAAAACTAGTTTTGTAAAATATAAAATGAGCCAAATGAACTTTGGTTAAAATGAATGGCCACAACAATTTTAAAATGAACTTTGTATAAAATTATATTGTCCTATGCATTTTATTGCATCTGAAAAAAAATAAAAAATATAAATAAAAATAAATAAAAAATATAAATAACTAAATAAATAAAATAATAAAATAAAATAAAATAATAAATAAATAATAATAATAATAATCGTGCAATAAGAGATCCATTTTTTTATAATCAAAACCTTTGCCAAAAAATCTTTACAATCAAAACCTTTGCCAAAAATCAATTGATAAATATAATCGCTATAAAACTTTGGTTAAACCATAAATAAACCAGGGAAAAATTGGTCAACGGGAAATTTAATAGGATTTCAACAATCTACTGATCGCTATAGTCGTACTAAAGGGAGGGACTAATAAGTTGGAAGAGAGTGGAACAAAAAAATGTATACGTATATTTTCATATGCATTAGAGTTAGCAAGAACTTATAATCTTAGGAAATAAAAAAAGGTTCATTCGTGAAAGAAAACAAGTAGAACTCTTATATTGTGTTGCATCTAGGGGCTTTCTATCATATGAAGGGATTCTAATTTAGCACAAATTTAATCTGGTAACGTAAGTTCCAGGTAAGTCTCGGAGCTATTGATTGTAGGTTCCATACTCGATCCATTAATGTGCCTCTCCCTGCCGATTCAGTGCGCCCTAACCTTTGGAGATTCTTGATGATCTTGTTCAGATTATTTAAACATAATCTTATGAATGTTGTGTTAATCTTATTGAGATTGCATAATGCAGAGGCACGATGAGTTTCGAACTTTGAAATGAAAATTTTGTGGTGTTTTCTCCTACAAACAAAGAGCTTCCATTACCGACGGCACACGGAAGCAGTTGAGGAATTGCAATGTAGAGGAGGAAGAGTGTAAGAGCCTGAGATGATGTTGGCAAGGGATTCCAGGCTATCTTAAAGTTAATAGTATTTTGGAGTTAATTTATGTTTAAGTTTTTATTAAATATATATTTTGCATTATAAAAAAATATGATATTGTGTGCACTTAAAAGTTAATTGTATATAATATAATAGATTCCCTCCATCTGAAGTTAAACAGTGCCCATAGCAATTGTGTACTAGTGCGGAGAAATGTGTTTTATCCACACTCTCGCACAATCAATTTATGCTGAAAAAGTTGATTAAGAAGTTGATTGTGGAGAGTGCGAAGAAATCAGCGTCCACACTTAGTTTCCAAGAGGTCTTCACCAGAAGCACTTCCGCAAGAGAGATGTGACCTTTGTGCTTGGACACTCTAAGCGGAAACTCATCCAAAAATTTTATATTCGCACCATGGCCAATGTGAATAGTTGGCAGTGGTAAGCACATTGTAAGGCCAACAAACTACTGGGCATGAGTATTCATAATAAATTTCAATCTCAGTAATAAATTAAAAACTTACAAATATTTCAAGTGAATCTCTTCTCTTAACCAAATCGGCAAAGTGATATTGGCCCTAAATTCTTATAATTATGATTGGTAAAGTAAACAAATGTATGTGTTAAATGCATTAAAGGATCACATGACACATTACCTTACGAAGGAAACGAATAACAGTATGGCCACCCGAGGGATTTTTCTTTGTCCTATTGACAATTCGAGCATCACGGTCTATTAAGCCATTAAATTGTTGAGATTAGGACCTATGTTCACTAACATTAATGCCACACTACACTTGTATCGATCTTAGGATTCACCCTGCAAGTGAAGTGCCAACTGGTTGTTGGTAGTTGATTCTACCCACCAGAATAAGGAATATATCTTGAATAATGGTAGCATAGCAACAATTTATTTGGTTAATGATGATAGTCAATAACTATAATGGATCTATATCTAGCTATAAGTCAATTGGGTGGTACACAATCAAGTAAGGAAGATTATTAATAGTTGAGTTAGTTATTTGAAATAATATGTATGCAACAGATGAAAGGGATAGCTAGTAGCAATAATGCTACGATATATGATGCTTAAGCTCTTGCTTGAAAGGGATAGCTAACAGCAATAATGCTACGATATATTATGCTTAAGCTCTTGCTTGTAACCGAGCTACTACAGGCGTAAAAGTCCAAAGTCAACATCATCCTCAAGCCAAGCTCCTTTAGCATTTTATTTTAAAACAATAAATAAATTCCATATTCTTGCTTCCACCCATGTTATTACTCGTCTTGTTAGGTTTCATCCCCTGCATCCTATTGATGGTTGGAGAAACTCCTGTGCTGTAGGAAAAAAAGGACTTCAACAGAGTCAACCGGAAACCACAAGGCTACATTGCACGTCTATCCTGGCACATGTTAGAAAAATTTTACAAGGGCAAAGGAGCTCAGAAATCGGTTGCGGAAAAGTCAAATCACTCAGAAATACGCTGCGACGGGAATATCACAACCACACAAACTTAATTAAAACATAAATTTTACGCACAAAAAAATAGAGCAAAACAAAGGAGGTTTCCCTAAATCTAATTGTGGAGGATTAATGCCATAAGGCAACTAGACACACTTTATACTATATGTCAAAACATAAAGAAATTACATTCGCATGATAAATGGATGATGCAACTCCAAGTGAAAAATGCAACAAACTTACTGTGATTTACACATCACCACACGCCCACCAATATTTCCTCCACGATTTTCTCCTCACTACCTCACAGACTCTCGCTCTCTAACTTGCCCAGCATTACAAATGAAATTTACATCCATATTTATCTTAACATACAAATTTAACATTAATTACATGACAAAGAAAATATTTAATAGGCAACATGGGTGATTTTACATAGTAAATGATTTTCTAAACTTGGAGGGGTTGTGGAGTGTGGGCAACACTCGCGGAATAAATGTTTACCCATATCTATTTACCAAAATTTATTAAATTCCCGAATTCCTCTGTTGTGTTACGGAATGGTCAAGGTTGTACTTCTCCTCTGACTTCAGTTCTTTCGCCTACAAACAAAATCGCAATTGTGCAGTGGTTGACTAGGCAAGCATGTTGTTTGTCAGCATGTTTGAGGTGATGGTTGGGATTATTATTTCCAACACTCCCCCTTAATCACAACTACCACCATTGAAAATTCCCAAACAATCTTTGAGATAAACAAATTTTTCACGTGCCAATGGCTTTGTGAAAATATCAACAAACTATTCCTGTGACCTCCAGTGCTGGAACACAATTTCATCATTGTTAATCAACTCTCTAATAAAATGATATTTAACATAAATATGCTTGGTCCTCTTCTGAAAAACATAATTCTTTGACAATGCAATTGTTGAGGTGTTGTCACAAAAAATAGTTGTCGTTCCCCTTTGTTCATGGCGAAGATCCCTCAACATCCTTCTCATACACACTGCCTGACACGCCACTGTTGTTGCGGCGACATATTCAGCTTCTACTGTCGACAATGAAACTATCGTCTGCTTCTTGGACACCCATGAAACGGATCCAGAACCCAAATGAAAAAAATATCCTCACGTGCTCTTTTTGTCATCGACACTTCCTACCCAATCACTATCAGTGTAACCAACCAGCCTGAAATCATCTGTTGTGGTGTACAAAACGCCATATTGTTTTGCCCCATTGACATACCTTAGAATTGTTTTTGTTGCTTGCCAATGTGTCTCCTTGGGTGTCTCCATGAACCCCGACACCAAATTCACTGCATACATTATATCGGCCTAGTCACGGTCAAATACATCAAGCTATATATCATACTTTTGTATAATGTCGAATTGACATTGCTGCTACAATCTTCTTTGCTCAACTTCAACCCCATGACAGTTGGAGTTGGTGCGGGCTAGCTGTTCTGCATTTTGAACCTCTCTAAAATGTCTGCCACATACTTTGCTTGAGAGATAAAAATGTCTTCTTTTGTTTACTTCACTTCTATGCCCAAAAAATATCTTAACAAGCCCAAGTCAATCATTTCAAATTCATTCTTCATGACTTGTTTGAAATCAGCGATGAGGAAATCATCACTGCCTGTAAAAATCAAATCATCTACATAGAAGATGACAATAAGAATCTTACCATCGCTCTCTTTGATGTATAGAGTAGGCTCACCGTCACATTTTTCGAACCCATTGTCCAACAAGTAGGCATCTATCCTGCTATACCATGCATGTGGTGCTTGCTTCAGCCCATAAAGAGCTTTCCTCAACCCATAAACTTTGTCTTCTTTGCCTTTTACCTCATAACCAGGCAGTTGCGCAACATACACTTCCTCTTTCAGCACTTCATTCAAGAACGCTAACTTTACGTCCATTTGATACACTTTCCATTTATGTTGCGCAGCAATCGCCACAACTGTACACAGCGTCTCCATCCTTGCGATTGGCTCAAATGTCTCTGCATAATCTCTTCCATGTTGCTGCTTGTATCCTTTGACAACTAGCCTCGCTTTATGCCCTTCAATCTTACCATCACATTGCTCTTGGTCTTATAGACCCACTTCACTCCAATGACTTGTTTTCCTTTCGGAAGGTTCACTAACTCCCATGTGTCATTCTTTTCTATTGGTTTTATTTCTTCCTCCATTTCTGCAACCCATTTTTCTTCTTTAACTGCATCTTCAAAGTGGATTGGGTCATCTAGATGACAAAACAAAGAAAATAATGAATTCAAACTAGCGTTGCTATCAACCTCATCTTGCTCATAAATTTCATTTAGATTTCTAAATTTTGGTCTTCTTGTGCTTGCTGAAGATGGGCTTGACATGTCACTTGGTGTTGCGCTTTGCGGCGTGCTTGGAGAAGCACTTGCTTGACTATGTGACGTTGTCCTATTATTTGTTGATGGTGTTCCTTGTTGCCTGCTTTGTTGCGCTTGAATAGGAGTAGAGGGAGTCACTATTGAGGAATTGCTTGCTGCTGTCAATTCCTCTTTGTCCTCATGTGGTATACATGCTTTGACATTGATTGTCTTCTCTAAACTTCCATCCCATGCTTCCTCTTCTATAAATTGCACATCTCTGTTGGTTATGACCTTCTTGGTTAATGGATTGTAGAGTTTGTATGCCTTTGATTCATCTCCGTATCCAACAAATATACATTTCTCCCCCTTGCTGTCCAACTTCTTCCTCAACTCATCGTGGATATGTGCATAAGCCACACATCTAGAAACTCCCATATGCGTGATGCTATGATTTCTTTCACTCCATGCCTGTTCAGAAACCACGTTCTGGACGATTTTGGTTGGACATCTATTCAAGATATATGCTGCATAAGCGACAACTTCAGCCCAATAATCATTTGGCAAATGCTTTTCCTTCAACATACTCTTGCCCATTTCCATAATGGTTCTATTCTTCCTTTCCGCCACACCATTTTGCTGAGGTGTATATCTTGTTGTAAATTGCTTGTGAATTCCATGCTCCCCACAAAAACGAAGGAAATCATTTGAGATGTATTCTCCACCTCTGTCAGTCCTGAGGACTTTGATGTAGTGTCTACTTTGCTTCTCAACAAGAGCTTTGTATTGGCGAAAGCACTCAAACACTTCACTTTTCTGCTTTAGGAGATATACCCATGTCGTTATTGTGTAGTCATCTATGAAGGTCAATAGATAGTGGTTTCCACCAATTGATGGTGTAGACATCGGTCCACATAAATCTGAGTGGACAATCTCCAAAGGTGCCTTTTCCCTTACTGACTTTCCTACTGGAAATGTCTCTCTATGTTGCTTGCCCAAGATACATCCTTCACATAGGTTGTTCGGTTTTTCTATGAGTGGTAATCCCTTCACCATGCCTTTCTTATGCAGCGAATTCAAACCTCCAAAGTTGAGATGTCCAAATCTCAAATGCCATAACCAGTTTTCATCTTTGACCTCTGCTTGATAGTTCACTTGTGTGATAGTTGCCTCTTTTCTTCCATCCTCTTGTGAGTTCATTGATAGTTGTGCTTATGCACCTTCTTCTTTCAAATATGATCTTATCTTTAGGGGAAACATTCTATTGTTTGTCATCTGCACTTTTTCAATCATTTGTCTGCTTGGAGGCGTATCCAAAATTGTGCACACATCATTTTTGAAAAAGACATTGTAGCCCTTTTGCATGATTTATCCAATGCTTATGAGGTTATGCTCTAGACCGGGGACAAAGTAAACATCTGAGATGTACTTCTTCTCTCCCTTCTTTGTTAAGATATTAACTCTTCCTTTTCCCCTGACAAAGACTTTGCTATCAGTCCCTAACATCACTTCAGATTTCACACTTTCATCTAGATTAGAAAACATTTCTATGTTTACTGGCATGTGATTGCTACACCCTGAATCTAGATACCATATATCACTTTGTTCTTCTTGTGCTATCTTACAAGATAAAAACATGCTATCATGGTTCTGATTTTCTTTTGTGAAATTTACACTTGCCTTGTTACTAATGTCATATTGCTTCTTTCTAAATTCATTTTCATAATGACCATACTTCTTACAGTAATGACATTGGACTTGATATTTATCATACCTTTAACCTTGTGCTTGATTTTGGCTTGGGCCTTGACTTGGATTTTGATTGTTTCCCCTTCCACTTGAGCTTGAAGGGTTTCTTCTTCCACCTCTGTGTGGACTTCTTCCTCTTCCTCTAGCACATGATCTTCCTCTGCCTCGACCTTAACCAAAGGAAACTTGTGTCTTGAAGGCATGCTCCAATGGGAAGCTTGTTGCTCTATTCAGTGTATGTTCATGAGCAATCATTGATGCATGAAGCTCATCCACTGAGAACTGTGATAGATCCTTTGTCTCTTCTATGGCCACAACAATGACATCAAACCTTGTTGGCCAACTTCTCAAAACTTTCTCAACTATTCTCCTTTCTTCAAGTGTCTCACCATGAGACCTGATTTGTGTAACGAACTCAATTACATGTGTAAAAAATGAGTCTACATTCTCAGCCTCTTTCATACAAAGCATTTCAAAATCTCTCCTTAGCATTTGTAGCTTTGTTGTTTTGACTTTTTCCATGCCTTGGTAGGTTGTGTGGAGGGTGTCCATGCTTGCTTGGCCTTCGTTGCTGCTGCAACCCTTGGGAAAATACTTTTATGAACTGCTTGGAAAATATAGAACTGGGCTTTTGAATCCTTCTTCCTGTGGTCCCTTAACAAATCCATTTATTCTTGAGTATGTTGTTGCATCTGCTAGTTGTGGAAAACCATTCTCCACCAAATTCCAAATGTCTTGAGACGAAAATAGGGCCTTCATTGTAATAGTCCAATAATCATAATTTTTTCCATTAAACTAAGGTATCTAAGGATTAGTCAAGCTTGTGCTTGATGTTGCCATTTCTAAGTGAAAGAAAAAAAACTTTCTACCTGGTCATAAATATACTTTAAAAATTCTGCCCTCAAAACAAATTTTAATTGCTAGTAAAAACACTTGTTTTTACACTAACAATATTTAACCCGTTTTCTGAGTGAAAGAAAAAAAACTTCCTACTCGTAAATATACTTCAAAAATTCTGCCCTCAAAACAAATTTTAGTTGCTAGTAAAAACACTTGTTTTTACACTAACAATATTTACCTGCTTGTAAATATACTTCAAAAATTCTGCCCTCAAAACAAATTTTAGTTGCTAGTAAAAACACTTTTTTTTACACTAACAATATTTAACTCGTTTTCTCAGTGAATAAAAAAAACTTTCTACTTGCTAGTAAATATACTTCAAAAATTCTACCTTCAAAACGAATTTTAATTGCTAGTAAAAACACTTGTTTTTACACTAACAATATTTAACTGGCCTCGTGGAAAAGTCAACTGGCTGAGATATAGGTTACTAGTCAACTGGCTCAAAAAATAAATTAGTTGCGGCAAAGTCAACTAGCAGATAGGTTGCGAGTCAACTAGCTCAGAAATAGGTTGTGGGGACTTGATTAAAACATAAATTTTAAGCATAGCAAAACATAGTAAAACAAAGGAGGTTGTCTTAAATTTACTTGTGAAGGATTAATGCCATAACCCAACTAGGCACACTTTATATTATATGTCAAAACACAAATAAATTATATTGGCATGATAAACACAACAAACTTACTTCAATTTTCTCCTCACTACCTCATAGAGTTTTGCTCCCTAACTTGCCCAACATTACAAATGACTTTTACATCCATATTTATCTTAACATACAAAGTTGACATTAATTACATGACAAAGAAAATATTTAATACCCAACATGAATGATTTTACATAGTAAATGTTTGTCCATATCTATTTTACCAAAATTTATTAAATGCTTGAACTCCTCTGCTGTGTTGCGAAATGATCAGGGCTGTACTTCTGCTCTGACTTCAGTCCTTTTGCCTACAAACAAAATCCCAACCCTGAAGTGGTTCACTCGGCAAACATGGTGTTTGTTAGTGTGTTTAAAGAAGTGGTTGGAATTATTATGTATAGTGATTGACTCGGAAAACATGATGTTTGTTAGTATGTTTAAGGGGGTGGTTGGGATTATTATTTCCAACCGCACGTATAAGCAGCTATAGTTCCGGGCCATTCTAAATAACATAGGATCATCTAAAGTGAATCTTAATGCTAAAGATCCAGTTCGTGCCTATAGTTGAAAATCCATTTGAAATTTGCATTGTAGATCACCCACTAGCTTCTTATCAAGCTTGAAATCAATTGAAGAATTATTTTTAGATCTAGAAATTGTAAATCTGATGGAAGATCCAACTGGTGACCCATGGATTTTATCTACTGAGAAATCCCGACAAGTTTGTATTGGAATGAACTAATTATTATATGAAACCCTCCAAAATTGGCATGAACAAATGGAATGAACTAATTATTATATGAAACCCTCCAAAATTGGCATGAACAACCTGAAAATGACCTACTGGACATCGTGGAGAAAAAAGAGAGAGAGAGTAATTATATAGCAATAACAACTACAACATAATCTGAAATCAGATTATAAAAGAATGGCGTTGCTTGGGGATGATCTGGTCATTGTAGCAGGTCCATACCATGTGTATTAAATGGATAATCAGAATTGTTGAAGGTTAATAGAATTGGAAAGTAATTATCCGCAATTGTACCCTGAGGGGGGTCCAAATAGGGAAAAAGTTTGGAACCTCCCATGGATTAAGATAGGTTGTCAAGCGGTCATATTTTGGCCAAGGCTTTGGCTCTTTGATTGCGTACTGTGGCATCCAGCATTGTTCGGGCAGAGCAGACAGATTGGTTTTGTGCAGTGAAGATTTCTTCTTTACATAGTTCGTTCCGCATGTGAGGATATGGATTGGGCTCAGGAGACTCGACAGGGGTCCTTGAGAAACTCAAGATTGACTTTGACAATGCTTATAATAGGGTTGGTTTATTGGTATTCTATCACAGTTATGCTTCAATGCCTTGGCTTTTGTCCTAATTGTGTTGGAATGATTAATATCATTTTCTCTCATGCTTCTAATTTTGTTTCAGTTAATAGCACTCTGAGGGATCACATTCCACGGAATCGTGATAAGGCAGGGATGCCCCTTGCTCCTTACCTATATGTTATTACCGTTGATGTCGTGGGGTCTCTTTTGGAGGCAAGGAGTAAAGGGAGGATTCATGGCATCTCTATCTTGATGGGTTGGAGATGAAACAATCACTTGTTTTTTGACTTTTTGCTTTCGGTGCGTCTGAATCAAGCTTCTTTGCAAATTATTGGGGGAATGTTCGCATACTTTTTGTAATGCCTCTGGGGTGGTGGCAAGTCACATGAAAACTTGTAATTGGTTGATTGGATGTGTTGAGCCTCCAGGTTGCCTTCTAGAGGTCTGGCACTGGATCAAACTCCAGGAAATCATTTGCTATCTTGGGATCTCATAATGTAGCTAGTCTTTATGTTGCTTACATATGGAGTTGGTGCCTTGAGATACTACAGTCCAATATTTTGGTGTGGCAGTATAAAGATATCTCTATGGAAGGGAAGATTACAGTGGTCTCTCCATTCTACAAGCTCCCATATTTATTGTCTGCTGGAGGAATTGCAACATGGTAGCATGATGTACTTGACTAAACGTGACATAGTAATATTTGAGTGTATGGAAGAGCCCATGTGCAGAGATGTGGAGGCAGAAACGACAGATGAGAACCAGAGTGTGGAGGACCACATGTGCAGAGGTGTGAAGTGCAGAGAAGCCCATGTGAGGAGATGCGGAGGTGTGAGGCAGAAAATAAGGTTTAGAGCTTCCTCCGCACTCCGCGCACATTGGTATATGAAATGGGACGTTTATTTTGATTTGAAACTTTATTTTACTGAGGCTTAAACCCTGATTGGCAAAACATCCTAATAATACCTGTATTCTGAAAATTTATCAATAATAAAAATACAATGAGGAAAAGAGGTGTAACATATAGCAACTTAAAAATGCTAGGATTATATCTGAAGGCGCTCCTGCACTCACCAATATGCATATATGCATTTATAGTCATACATTATATGTGTTTTAATATTTCAGGATTTGATAAATTATATGAGTTTTAGTGTGCGGTTGGAAAGTCGTGCAACACTTTTCCTATTGCCCAATTAAGATAAAATAGAGCGCTATAATGTTATATTCGTTGTGAAAGGAGAGCGGAGTATTCATCTAAAGTTTTAGATGAATAAATAGGAAGTTGTTTTTAGTGTGCGGTTGGAAAGTCGTGCAATTAAGGCTGCAACACTTTTCCTATTGCCCAATTAAGATAAAATAGAGAGCTATAATGTTACATTCGTTGTGAAAGGAGGGTGGAGTATTCATCTAAAGTTTTAGATGAATAAATAGGGAGTTGTTTTTAGTGTGATATTTTAGATTTTTTAGTGCTGGAATCTGGTTAAAAATTTTGAGGTGAAATCTTGATTTGTGTTATTTAAATTTTTTGATTATATATATAAAACCAGCACTCTGAGAAACCTGGAAAAATTTGAGGTGAAATCTAGATTTGCCTTATTTAAATTGGTTTTTCGATTATATATTTGAATTTAGCACCCTTCGAAACCCCTAAGGCATTTAGATTGTCTACAGACTACCCATCAAATTTGTGATTTCAATAAATTTATGCCGTATTTTAGAAAAATTAAGCCCACAAAAAAATTTCCAAAAAATCTCACTAAAAACAACTCAAATAAAATTTTATGAATGTTAATCTGCAATTTGAGCCATCTAGCAGCTGTCTAGTTTCGTTAAACTAGGATTTGAATAATACTAAATTGAAGCTCGGTATTAAACTCCAAACAATATTCAATGAAGTCGATTTTGTCAACGTTGGCATGTTGCAGGTATTTTAAAAACACAACACAAAAACCATTAGAACAACGTTGGCATTTTCCAAAACTCCCAAAAACACAAAAACCATTAGAACAAATTTCTCAACTCTTAAAATCGCAATGTCACAGTTATTAATTGAGTTACGTTCCGAGACTCTTTAAATGTCTATAGATATATATTTATCGATAATAATATATAAAATTTAAATTAGTCCAACTACATTTTTTTTTTTACGCTTTGCGAGGGTGGATTCGATGATTAAACTCTAAAAAAGTAGAATCGTAATGTTGAGAAGATAGAGGATGCAACCAGCGTAGGATGGAAATTCATAGGGTAAACAACCATCGGTCTCGATTAGAAGCCGTCACAAGTTTTTTGGACTGCAATCTACAATGTATGTGGAATTCTCCCATTGGAATAAAGCGGTATATTTTGTTTACGATAAGTTGAAAAAACATAAATAAAACCAAATTTGCACGATGAAATTATAAATCTAAAATGTTAATACATAATTTCATCTAAAATGTTAATACATGGTAAAATGTTAATACATAATTTCATCTAAAATGTTAATACATGGTAAAATGTTAATACATAATTTCATCTAAAATGTTAATACATGGTATAAAGTGTGGAGTTGCAAAAGAAGTTCAATTTGAGTTTTTTTTGGCATTTTTCTATTCGGCACAATGGATCAATGTTATGTATTTTTTTCATTTATGTAAGGGACCTGTAACAGTGGGCAGAATAGTAGCAACACTGTTAGTGTCAAAGTACTTATTGTGAAAATGACAACTCATTTATATTTTTTTTTTTACTCTACACAATGTATCAATGATATGTCCCCCTCCCCCTCTCTTGTCTACCTAAGTGACCTCTCTCTTGGCTACCCAAATGACCTACAACATTGGGTAGAGAAGTGACAGTTTTAATGTCGGAGCATTCACAGCCAGAATGACCATAAATTAGTTTTCTTTATTTTAAAATGATTTATCAAAGATTGACAAATACCAAAAATAAAACACCCTCTATCAGGGGAATTATGTCTCATATAAACTTGTTGAGACAATTAAAAATTAGAAATAAAATTTCCATGAAAATAAAAAGTTATTTTTAAATTTACAGAAAATAGAAATATTCAACATTTTCTAGAAACTTTGATTAAAATTATAAAAAATAAAATAAAATAATATAAAGTCAATCCACTATTACTATTAAACAAATACTACAGTACCTCCTTAAACGATGACTAATATAATATTCGGTTAAGGTTTTAATATTTTAGGTATAGAGCAATTGGGTGGAATAAAAACTCTTCAGAATAATACTTTGTCTTTTGTTTTCAGTGTAATTTGCAAATTCATGATAATATTAATTATATTTGAAATTTATAATAATACGTTAGATTAAAAAATTATTAATTAAATTAATTTAAATATAAATAATTTTTTTTAAATTAATATTTAAGACATGCATACATAAGTCTGTACAAAATTAAATATTAAAAATAAAAATAGAAGGGTTAGGTTCTTTTAGCGGAGAAAAGAGAGTACATTTAATAAAAAATTATTATATTTAACACTTTATATAAAAGAATGGCTAAGCATCGAATTTGAGAAAAGAAGTGTCTTATTATTTTCCACCACCACATTATCCACGCCCCATTGGTGAAGACATACCACAAAATTCCAATTCAAAGCAAAGACGTTTAACCACTTTGCGTCGTTGAATCCTTCGTCCTCCAAATGTCCGCCCGCCTCTGTTGACTCCATTACTTAGTCCAACACGCCAGCAACGCGTCTTCTGCTTTTCTCGTTCTATATAAGCCGTCGCTCCCAAACTAGCACTACACTACCTAAGCCCTGAGCTTATCTCGATTCATTCAGACTTTGATTTTTGCTGCTTCTTGAATATGACAGCAGCCATCTGTGCTGCGCTACTTGTTCTGGCAATGGCCGCACAGGGCATCCACGCCTTGGACTTTGTGGTCAACAACTCGGCCGAGGGCAGCGATGGCGGGACGAGATTTGACAGCGAGATAGGAAGGGCCAACGCCGCCAAGATAATGGACGCCGCCACCCAATTCATCTGGCAGACCTTCGCCCAGCAATCGTCCGCCGACAGGAAGAACGTGCAGACGGTAACTCTGTTTGTAGAAAGTATGAGCGGAGTCGCCTACACGAGCAACGACCAAATCCACTTGAGCGCCGAGTACGTTGCCAATCACCAGGGCGACGTAAAGAACGAGATCACGGGCGTTCTGTACCACGAGATGACCCACGTCTGGCAGTGGGATGGCAAAGGCGGTGCGCCGTCAGGGCTGATCGAAGGCATCGCGGATTATGTTCGCCTCACTGCGGGCTTCGCCCCATCGCACTGGGTTAAGCCTGGAAGCGGTGATAAGTGGGACCATGGCTACGATGTGACTGCCTACTTTCTCCAGTATTGCGACACCGTTGCCTCTGGTTTCGTTGCCAACATGAATTCGAAACTGCGCGATGGATGGAACGTGGGATTCTTCAATGATCTCACTGGTAAATCTGTTGATGAGCTTTGGAATGATTACAAGGCCAAATATGCAAACTCCCCATGAAAGAAAATGGTAGACACCTGTATCCCATCTATTGTTCAATAATGAATATGTGGTACTTTTGAATTAATATTAAATAACAACGTATAAATCGTATTTTGTGGAGCTCCATATGACTTTGACAGTCCACGTTCGCTCGTGATGACAGACTACTGAGCATTGCCGTCCATATTTTTCAACGTACTATGCTATTCCAGTGCAGTTAAAATTTTTGGAATTATTTTAAGGAGAAATGAATCATAAAATATGCTCATTCATATCTTAGTAATTCTCCTCAAACTTTGCAATGACTCCTATCTTGTCCTTTCATGTGGACAAGGTAGTCCCTTCTCTCATATTAAATAATACATAATACTGACCTTGCATAGATCAACATAATAAAGTATGTTCCTTTAACCATTATTAAAAATAAATATATGGTGATGGATCTCCCACTTTTAGAATTATGTGCGAAGGGTTAGGCTCTTGTCTTTTCTATTCTCTATTTTTGGTGGGTATAACTTGATTATAAATTTTCCCTTAGTAAGCTGGAAAAAGGGTTGAGCTTGTTTCAGTGGCCCACGAGTCCATGGCACGCTTCTTTAGGAGTTCATTTAAGTTTTGCACAAGTTACGGAATTGTGAGCCATGCACCACATTCATGATTTAGCATGGTTATTTGCATCAGGGGAATTTCAAGGGATTTGCAGTGGTTTCATATCGCTAACCATACATTTTTCACGGTTTTAAATGGCAGGGACAATTTTATCAATCATCCTATATTAATGATTACTCAATTGAGAATTAAGATTTAGCATGAGATTTAAAAATATTTTTAGAAAATATTGGTATAGATTGTAACAATATTAGGTTTGTTTTACAATTCGATTTTAATTCTCATTTATTGGGGTTTTTATTTTTTTTGGTTTTCTGTAATTCGTAACAAGCGCCTATTCCCTTGCTTAGTTCCAAGGCCTTTTAGTTAGGCAAGTTGGACTGCCAACTCCGCAATCAGGAGGGAAAAGTTGGGCTAGCCATGTTGTTTCCTCCTCCTAGGCTATGGTTGGCATCATCCCTCTCAGCGCTCTGGTCCTCTGGATGTTTAATTTTCTCTCCAAGCATGAGGCACTTCATACTTCTTGCTAGTGCAAACTAGCAAGACAGTGTTGTCTCACCCCTTCCTCACCCACCCCCCTACAAACTAGCAAGACAATGTTGTCTCACCCCTTCCTCCCCCACCTCCCCCTCCCGAACTAGGAGGACATTTTGAGCCTAGGAATGTTGAGTCTATCTCGCTATATGTTTTTATTCCTAGCCCTCAGTCTAATCCGCATTTTTCCCTTATAGATGTCTCATGCCTTGGGATGGCTCCACCACTAGCAAGTCTTGGTAAGGATAAGAGATTGCATCAAGGATCCTCCATTCTTGCTAGACCATTCAAACTTGTCACATGCCTCTTATCTTTCAGGTTTATTGCAATGCAAGGAAAGAGAGCTAGAGTAGACAAGGAGCAACCTGCTACCAAGAGAGAGGCAACTCCATAGCTCAAACATGAGCTAAGAGCTCAACAACTTGCTACTAGGATTTGACCCCCCAACCAATTCAAGAAGAGATTACTTAGGTGGAAAGCAAACTCTTCAATGAATAACACAATCATACAAATATTGAGGTGTTTGCTAAGGTCGAAAATTAGGTTCCTAGTGTTGGCCAAGCAAGGGGCAGATATAATTAATACATGTACACAATTGACATCTATCGAAACCTCAATGTTGTCTGGGGGAGAGTGCTAATAGATCAAAATGAGATCAAAGAAGACATCACCTTGCCTCTAAATCAAATTCAATGACCTCTTATAGTTATGGACTGTTGGCTTGGGAGAATTGAATGTTAAATGGAACCTCCTTCTGATCCTGCGTCCTTTGTGAGAACAATAAGGAGCCCATCCTTGTCGAAGCAATTGATTCAAGAAAATAAGCATGCATGCTTATCTGCCTCTTTACTTTTAGTTTTCTTGTCTTAGATCCCTGAAAAAGGACCTTTGCGTCCAAATATATATATCTTCGATGTCTTGCATCTAAGAGTCAAAAAAATCATCTTTTCATTTGTCATTTTGAAACATTTGAAGTTCTTTGTTTGGTCTAGTTTCCCTAATGTGAGGTTGACACAAAATTCTTATATATGAATGTAAATTTATGAAAACAGATAATACACTTTTTATGTTGTGAATATAAATTTTAGAAAACAAACAATACATAATTTCACCTCATAATAAAAAATTAACTCAACTATAAATATGGAATATTTCAAAAAATTGACAAACATAATGACTTCAAACAATTAACTTCCCTCCTCTCCATGAAAATTTTGAAAAAATTTGAAAACTACCATCAAAGTAATGAAAAATAACTTTTTGTTTTAAATTCCTGCCAAAATTAATGACTACCAATAAATTTCAATTTATTTAAAAAATCACTTATTTATAAAAAAATTTCCAAAATCATCCTAAAACAATTCCAATTTAAAATCGCAAAGAGAAGCAAAACCTTTTATTGACTGTCGAACATTTTCAGGCTCTTTAACCATTGAGACACCCTAAAGGGATTTATTATTAAAATGGAACATATGCAAACAAGGGAAGCTGCGAGGCAGCAAGTCCCTGCATCAAGTTGAGCCTGAAAACTAGTTACTTGTAATTGGGGAAGAAACCTTCGGTTCATGGTTTAGGCAGTGGTTATTATGGATAGAGGTTGGAAGTCTAGAGCTCACCCCTGACGGATGGAATAGAGCCCACCGCAAAGGCTATAGTTCGTTATTATGCTTAAATAAGAGACAGAGAAGCACTTTTTATGCAGAAGGAAGGTCTTGGCTCATGCATTGGTTCATGAGGCACCAAACTATAATCTCTATGCCTTAGACCGAACTGTGTGCTTCTGTTGTAGACTTTAGTATTGAAACCGAACTCTGCAACTGTGTCTAGCCCTAAAGCTCTTCGTTAGAAAATCAAGGCACAAAAGGCATCACCAGGATGCTAGGAATACTGCCAATAACAAAAGGCACAAAAGGCATCACCAGGATGCTAGGAATACTGCCAATAACAAAATCCAAGCTTATGTGCTAGAAACAATGTAAAGATGCCACTGCACAATCACTGCAAGGAAAGATCAAAATGCTGCAAACTTGTATCAGAGTTCTGCAATGATAATGTTAGTCTTTTAATAGACTCAATCAGTCATCAAAATTACGTGATATATGCCAATGAGAAGGTATGACTGTAGATTGCTTATTATGTCCCTGTTAGGTGCTTATATCACTGTTGTAGGTGATATATCAGACCTAAACAATCCTCCAAAATTCACTGCAATCCTTCAAACAAGAGTCCCTGTAAATTAGATTTATTTCTTTATGAATTTTAGAGACTCTAGAATCCAATTTCTACCACTGCTTTATTAATGATCAGATTTAATGATGCATATATCAGACTTCTAATTTAACGTAAAAGTCCTTCAAAAACTGTAAGGAAAGCCAAGCAATGCAAGCCCAATAATGCAAATGATAAATCTAGGCTATCCTCAAGGCAAAGGGAAGAGATTTATGCGAATAATGATTTTAAGAACACCACTGTAGAGTGAAATCAAACCTCTGCAAACTTATATCATATCCTAGAAGCAGTATATCAGACCTCCCAGAATCACAAGCAAGTTAGAAAATCAAGGCACAAAAGGCATCACCAGGATGCTAGGAATACTGCCAATAACAAAATCCAAGCTTATGTGCTAGAAACAATGTAAAGATGCCACTGCACAATCACTGCAAGGAAAGATCAAAATGCTGCAAACTTGTATCAGAGTTCTGCAATGATAATGTTAGTCTTTTAATAGACTCAATCAGTCATCAAAATTACGTAAGGTGACAACCAAACATTTGTGACAAGTAGAGACATGACCTTCAGAATTGAAGTCTCTTTAAAGTGAGATTAATTGAGTGTTTCCTTGTTAATAAAGTTGCTTCTTGATCAGCTTTTGTACAAATGCAATATGCCTAAGAAAATTCAGAAACATAAGCCTAAACGCAATGTCAGGTCATGATTTTCTTGTTTAATTGCTGACCTGCATTAAGTTCAGCCTGAGAATGCACCTGCACCTGTATTGACATTGAATACAAGAGGAAATTCGCACTAATTATGTAACACAAGTTGAAACTTGGAGTAAAGCGTTGAAACTGAAGTGGAACCCAATAAACTGGAATATGCCTACTACATATCCATAACATTTGTATCACTCTGAATCTTGTAATCACATTGCTTTAACTTGCAAGCTTTTATGTGAACACTGATAGGTCATCATGTATTGTATAAGCTCTTATGTATGATATGGCACTCATTGAACTGTGCATGGATTTCATAGTAACTTGCTATCTATTATCTCAGTGCTTATAACAGGTGATAGTTATGTGTTACTAATAGCTTGAATACCATTGCTTATCCTATGACGTAAAGGTTTAAGCTATCTATACTCTAAGCTCTAAGCTTCATGGGTACTACTATTCACACAATGTAATAGTGATAGCTCATTTATAGTGTTCAAGCTTAGCTCTATTAGGGTAATCATAGTGAAACATGGATACTAATGGTAATCAAGTAAGTAACACTCTGCTTTATTCTATCACAGCTTAGCTCACCAAGTTAGATCATAGTAATTCGTATGGGATTAGTTTACAAGTGATCATAACACCTACTAGTCTTAAGCATGCACATTGTATATATTGAACATAGTCTACCAAGTAGATCATAAGCATATCTGTAATCAAAGCACATCACAGTAAGTAAGCTAAGTACAAGCAATGGAGAAGCTGAGTACCCACTACTTATGGAATAAAGCATGGTTAGTAACAAGTAACAAACATAGAAAGGTGATCATAGTATTCTAAATAATCAATACATATGTATGTACACTTTATTTGAATGTCTTTTGTAAATATTATTGTTGTAGAAGCAGGGATACTATTTCCTGTGATTATCTCTGTATAGTACCACTGGCGACGGAAGTAAAATACAACTATATATTTACATTGTAAATTATAGAATTCAGTAAACTAGTAATACAAGAAAACTAGACAAGGATCTTTGTCTGTTGCTTTTCAGATAAAATAATCAAGGTAACCACATACTCATAAAATGGAGATTACATATAAATGTTGTGATAGTAGAGTTAACTATTTGCTTTCTTGAATGGAAAATCAAAGTATATAAAACAAATAAAGATGATATCTTGTAAATCTTCCTAATAGCTCAAACAACTATGACCCAGATTTATTCTCATAGCCAGTCATGGATGATAGCTGAGAATGGTTATGGGCTAGTGTTGATGGAGAACATAATGTGAATGGAAAATATCATTTTAACACAATCTTCTGATACATAAAAGAACTAGAATAAATTAGGAGACAAATTTCTTGGCGAAAATACTTGCACTGCTAAAAGGAAATAAATATTTACACTTTGAGGACTATTATAATATGTTCAGAAACACCATTCGAAAGCTTGAGAAGACTTTCTTTTGTTATCTTAAGTAAACAAGTAGCAAACTGGGAAATCTGAGCATTATAATATAAACTAAAAACGTTTTAGAAGCTGAAAAGAAGAACCCAAAATGGGTGTTCAGGAAACGAATGTTTCCAAGAGGGTCATGGCCCAAATCCAGTTCAGACTCTTACAATAAGTGGAAACTATTAACTAAAAACAAAACCCCAATTGTTACAGAACGTGATGAGGTTGTCGTCATGAAAAAACAGATTACAACAATCATTTAAGTCTAAACCTCGCCACAAAGCTCAAGAAATGTTCAACACCTGGAGTTTGGGGTGCCATGGCATCCGGACAATAGGAAAAACCAACGGCGGAACTAGAAGCTGAGTAAGCAGGAAGCGCGAATCATTACCTCGATGTAAGCCTTGCTCAAAACAAGAACCCGATCAGAGATAAGATTTTATAGAATCAGTATGGAACATATGACATTAGAAACCAATATCTCAGAGGAGGCACTTAGCGTCATATTGGGCATCACCAAGAACGACATGAGAGCCGCAACAACCCTGTTTGCAACCAAGACAGGCAAAGTTGCTAGTTAATGAAATTGGAAAACGTAAGGTCTCAGCAAAAACTAAATAAAATGTCGACCTGCATTACCTTGCATAGTGCCTGAAGGAGCCTCGTGAAAACAATTTGGCATAAATTTAATATAGGACAAATCTTCCTCTGGCCCTTCCCTGATATTAACCGTATATAACACTATAAAAAGCCAACCCTCGAAAAAATTAAGAGAACCTCAGGGATTTTGTGGAGAAAATTGATGAAACCACACCCGATAAGCCAACCCTCGAAAAAATTAAGAGAACCTCAGGGATTTTGTGCAGAAAATTGATGAAACCACACCCGATTTAGTAAAGGAGGAAGAGGCCTTTTAGAAGGGAAGAAATTGCACGTAAACCTGTTATGAGAAAGGACGCAAGGAGTAGCATTATAACGCTCGAACAATGAAAATATATGAAAAAGGGGAAAACAAAATTTTATAAACAATTTAATATATAATATAAAAATAAGTTTCAATTATTTATAATAACAACTTCGCTTACATGCATTTTGACAGATGTTGTCTTGCTTGCTCTTGATGCTCAGCTTGTACTCCAGGGAATGGCCTCCCACTTCCTGAACTTCAAAAATGAGAAGGAAGACGTGTGGCCTTGAAGCATCAGTACCCGCAATGAAGGTGTCGTCTGCTGCACCAGCCACGCCAATGGAGGCTCAGTACGCGCCCCGAAGGTGTCATCAGCTGCAGCAATGTCAAAATAAAACCAGATGGGAGCGGCGTCTAAGTTTAACCCAGACGTTCATTTTTTAACAGATACTAAGATCGATTGGGATGCTTACATGTCACAGGCACTTGATGCGTCATGTAACCATCTGATTTCTGCGCATCATAATCTGGATTGCGAGCAGTGATACCATAAACAGCTTCTTTCGACTGCAAAATCGGAGCGATACCTGCGAATGACTGACCTGCAACCATTAAATCAAGAAATTACAGTTTTTCAATGCGTTCAATGATGGGAATGTTGAGCTCTATTACTGCTTACTGAGTGAAGAATAATGGAATATTGCCTTGAAGTGAGGACAAGTGGAGCAGTGCATGCAAAGTGTGCAATATTGCCCGTGAACCAACGTAGGTATGAAAGGAAGAGGTTTCAGGTGAAAGTACTGATAATTCATGGTGGAAGGAGCAAGGACCATGTTCTTCAAGCCATCAATCTAGCCAGCCTGCACAACCTGCACAAGGGTGAGTTTTTTGTTTCATAATGGAAATTGATTTTGCAACAAGAACAGTAGGTACTTTTTCATCCCAGTCTGACCTGTCAACCACAACCGGGACAGGATATGTCCTTGTAGGATATGCATATGGATCTTTATCTGCGCCTGGATATGCTGTAAGTGATGGTGGTGAATCTGGAGCCGTACAAAGGGAAGTAGCGGGCTATGGGACCAGGGCAACCAGATCTGTTACTTGAACAAGGCATCAGCTTAGCTCGCATCAACAGATAGTCGGATTTCAACGCTGCTTAACGCCCGACCCGACTCAGCCCGACGCTGTGTTTGTGCCCTATTATGCCAGCCTCGACGCGCTCAGATATCTGTATTCAGGCAAAGAGCGGGAGCGTCAGGCTAAAAACACCCCGGCCAACAAATACTAGACCATTTAGGGAAATTCTATTGTACCGCAGCAACATATATATAAGAGAATAACCGCGTAGCTGCATCTGTTAGGTTTTTGTCGAACCGCCCGCAAGGTTATACCCTACCTGATCCAGATATTGTCCACTAGGTGTTGGAGCTTGGTATCAGAGAACTGCTGTTGCTCCAGCAATGTGCATACCCTCTCTTCACTATAATCCATCCGGGAATGAGAATGGTAGGGTATGGCCGTGGTTGTGCCTCTTAATGGAATCCCGTACCTCTTCGCAGTTCTCCTTTCGATCCTCAGGAACTCCAAATTTTCGTCCAAGAAATCTCACTTAATGAATTGTGCAGTGTTTTGTCCATGGCGATCGAGAATAGTCTCGCCGGCTTCTCCATCGAGTCTTTTGTGCCTTTCCAGACGTGATGCTTCTCACAACGAGGGTTTTAACTCACCTCTGCGATGCTCTGCCTTTGTCTTGTTCAGCCATTGTGCATCTCGGCGCAATCCCTGCTTTCTGTGCCCGCTGTACATGGATTTGGCTGAACAGTATTTGCAAGTGTTGGAAAAGATTTCTCATAGGCACGCATCTGCCTGTCTTCGTGATGGTTATAGCACGGGCACCCCCCTATAGAATCAGTTCCAATATCCAATATCTTGTAAGGGCAATGGAAGGAACGCCGGATAACTTGACCTGCACAAAGACCATCAGGAGAGCAAGGTGAAACCGAGGTGAAACCGTCCTGCACGAAGACCATCGGGAGAGCAAGGTGAAACCGAGGTGAAACCACCCGCAAGGTTATACCCTACCTGATCCAGATTAAGCTCCATGCACGGACAGCTGCACAGCTGCAGCCCCTGCATGCAGAACACCTGCCTGCAAATACACTTGAATCAAAATTGGTAACAATTAAAATTCCAAAGACTCAATTAAAATTCCAAACACTCCAAACTAATAAACTAATGCTAAGAAACGCTAACATTAATACCTGAATTCCTCTGACGGTCAGCAAAAATATACACGCCTATTTCCCTTAGCCTAAGCTCTGGTCTCTCCTGCCTCGGGAAGAGGCCAAATAAGATGGCAGTTCAGAGCACCTTGGTCATCTTGGCACGGAGGGCACACAGCATTCTAAAACCTTGATCTAAACCTTGATCTAACCAACACATTCGGCGAAACAGTACTTCGAATTAATGCTAAATCAAACAAAATTGATTCCTATAGTCCCTGGCCATTGCCAGATGGCAGGGACTAATAATATGATAACCTTAAGCTTTGCCTATACATAGACTTTCGAGCAAAGAAACTTTAGGAAAAGTTGTGTTAAGTCATGCAAATCACAGCTAAAAGTAATTATTAGATTAAAACAATATCCCTTTTCACGCCACTTAAACTAATAACCATGAAATGCGTCATTTACATCAGAATTAAAATGAAAGAAACAAAGAGTTTGGTGGTTGTACTCACATCACGGTAGAATTTAAATGGTCACGTAGGGGTATTTATTTAAATGCGTCATTTACATCAGAATTAAAATGAAAGAAACAAAGAGTTTGGTGGTTGTACTCACATCACGGTAGAATTTAAATGGTCACGTAGGGATATTTCTTTTATTTTATTTTTTTAACAATCATTAATAAAGTAATTAGCAAAATTTGTCCATAAAACATACCAAGATTACATATCAGTACACACACACACACACACATATATATATATTTATATTTCTATTTATATTATTCAAGATAACAGCCGCAGTTTACTATTTTTCTGGCTCAGTATGAGTTTTGAAAGTATAATGGATGAACAAAACATATAAAATTTTGATCTTCATAAAAAAAATTTAAAGTTATTTAATGTAAATATTGAATTTAATTATTTTTTTAATTTGTTTATTGGGAGTAGAAAAGATGATGATGGTGTATTATTAAGTCATTCCGTGATATGAAGATCATCATTTTGAAACTCTGTAGGAAAAAATCTAGTCATGCTAAACGCTGGTGTGACCTAAGCTGAGCGTGATCCCAAATTGATTTTGACTGCTTAGATAGCTTTGGGTCGTGCTTTCTCAAGCCAAAGGTTAAGCATGTAGTCATCTCTAGATGACACAAACAACAGCTTATATGATCTTGGGTCGTGGTTTCTTAAGCGAAAGGTTAAGCGTGCAATTATTTCTACAGGACACAAACAACTTGACAAAAAAAACAACAATTTTTCTAACTCAAAATTAGATTACAAAATAGTAAAGAGTTTTGAAAATATAATCCATGAAAAAAAAAACACCCAAAAACATATAAAATTTTGATTGTATGGCAAACTTTATATTATATGGAAATCATGGAAAATAGCTAGAGTATATTTTTTGTTTAGATTGGTTGCAGAAATTTAGATATGGCAAGGTGGCAGGGAGAGAGTGGATTGAGTTCACTAATGAGACTATGGATGGCGCAGGGTGAGCTTCTTCTTGTTGTAACACCTCCTATTGATTTCTCAGACTATCAATTTCATCATTTTGTCTCTAATTCATGTGTCAGTGTTCAATTAATAACTCCATTGTTAAGAAAAGTCTTTCGGTAGAAATCACACAAGAGAAATTTTTGGCTGACGTGTTTCGAACCAACAAGTGTGGTTCATCATCAGGACCAGATGAAGAGGCAGACTATGGCACAGGCTTAAATAGAGAGCAATGTAGAGACCATAATTTCAAGTAATGATTATATTGGAATAATAATATTTAACTTATGATATTAATTTATTAATATATTAAAAACAAATATTATTAAGTAACGACTATATTAAACAACTAGTTTTTGAAAAAAAAAAAATTAATTATGATATTGATTTATTAATTTAACTCCATTGTTGTCAATATTTGTGTAGCCAAGTTATCCATTCTTAATTATATAATTCTGAAACTTAAGTGTGGGACCATTAAAAACAAGGGAGGCCAAGCTTTTGTGATCCTGACAAAGAACCATGCTAGAAACTAGGGGAGAGTTGGAAACATCTTGAACCTACATTCTGAGAGCATTCCATCGATGTTGGAGTATCTCTCAATATTCAATCTTCTAACTTTCGAGATTCATAAAAACAAAGGTCATAAAAATGGGAGCCCATATGTGAGGGCGGTAGAGTGTCTTAGCATCCATTTATTCCCTTGTAGAGCCATTCAAACCAATGGATTTCTCATAGCTCTTATTTAATATATCCTCTCAACTAGGGTTCAAAATTGAAGTTGTCATTACCCTTCGACAACTATCTAGCCTATCATAGAAGGGCATAAAATTATTTCCCATGCAAATAAAAACTAAAACAAAACATTACTTCTCAAATTTGAAAGGAAGATTTTTTTGAGTTTCTCAATTGAAGGGTAAGGATATTTTTCATAACATGTTCTACTTGTCATTATTTTTATAGGAATTATTTTTATTAATAATTTTTATATACACCGTGGCAATTAACAAAAGAAAAATGTTAACATTTTTCCTGATATCATCATAATTCAATAAAATAAATGTTATCGATTTTGTACAATAGTATTCTATTGCTATGGACCTCATGCATTCATGTATAGCCTATTTATTAAATTTACATCTTAGTAGTGGGCATTCAAAATATAAAGCTTTGGTTGTGGTGAATTGTTTTGCTACTTATTAACGAGAAAGAATTCCAATTTGAAGTAGCTCACCATTCTCTTTTACATATGGTACCTACAAATATCATATGACTCCAACTATAGATTTGTGTACATCCTACAATACTTGTTTATATTTACTGCCGACTCCACCTACTTGCCTATACTACTTGCTCTGCTTGCTTGCATTTATGAATATTACATGCATATTTTCATTATATTTCTATGGAAAGTTGAGCCTCTGATACTACTTGATGGAATTAATGAACAATACTGAGAGGGGGGAGGGGGAGAGGGTTGAATAAGTATTGTGTCATTATACCAATTTTTCCCTTTTTAAAAAATTACACAATCATGCATTAGTTTACAAGCAACAGAAAATGTATAACATGAGAAACATGCATAAGCATAAATAAACCATGAGCACATTAATGATTAACACAATAAACATCATCAACAAATCATAAAAAAAAGGGGACACAACATGTTAGGTGGAAACCCAAAGGCAAAAAACCCTTGTTTTGGTCAGAAAATGGTTGTGCAAGAGATCACTAGAAAAAGGAAAAGGAATGGCCAAAATAACCAGATGCTGAGAACTATTGGAAATAAGTGGCAAGAGAAAATAACAGACAGTTACATTGGAATTTGTAGAGGCTGCAAAAGAAGGATAGGAACGTTAGATCTTGAAAGAATCAAAGGCGATAAGGATCAAAACCCCATATTTTATTAAAGTGGACCAGATCAAGCAAGCAGGATCAAGTGAAGAAAATATATAAAAGTTGAAGGAAAGATGGAAAGAGAGAGATTCAAGGAGATATGTCAAAATGTTGTCGTTGTGATGACTGAAGAAACTCTTGCTATATTTGATCTTTCTATTTAATATGTATTGTATTCTGCTCCAGTAGTGATCCATGCCCTCACTCATAATGAAGTGCCTTTTATGATGTAATGATTAGGTTGATAATGAAAAGGAATTATAGGAATTATCTGCGCATTTGAACTATGTTGGATTTTGCAGCCCCTTTAAAAATTTTGAATCTTAACTTAGAATGTTCTTTGTGATTTCTATTATGTTGTGAAACTTATGAGATGATCATATGTAATGGGTTATTTGTTGTGCTATTAATTGATGCCACACTATGATCCTTTATCTTATTAAGTCTTTTCACGCCTCGGGTGAGACACCTCTCCTTTTTACTAAGAGAGGTGAAAATGTCAGTGCATTGCTAGACTATGACAAACTATTTTGTTGGCACCCTGTGTCTGAACCCAGGGTCTAGAGTCTGTTTAAATTTTAGGCCAACCAATGATTCCATTATTAATGCCCTGAGTATTTTGAAGGGATTTGGATCATGGTACCAAGGATCCTTAGATGCGATCTTCAAGATTGGTGGCATGAGAAAATCGGTCGCTTTATTTTCCAACAAGATCAGTTACGCCAGAAGAAGCTAAAGTGGGTAAAAGAGGAGGTTTTGTAAGAAGGTCCTACCCATGGCCAATATGAAATCTTATGGTGTAAGTTACCTGGGGAACTCCATAATTGGCTACGTCGGCTGCAAATTAAAGGGGGAGCTCGAAATTGGATTAGGTCTTCTCATACTTGGACCATTGTTGATTTAACTAAGTTACATAAGCTAGATACGGAGTTGACTAGCATTAGGGGAATTTTTAGGTCTAAAATGGGCCTCCTAAGGAAATTATAAAATAATAGTGGAAATAATAAAATAATATTAGATTACACCATCAAATTTTAGAGGGAAAAAAATAAAAATAAAATATAAAATATAAATAAATAAAAATAAATAAAATAAAATAAAAAATAAAAAATAAAATTTTAACTTGTATTTGTAACTTATCTCCCTATGGGGTTACTCAAATTTCGAGTGGAAACACTCATTGGATGCATAATTTGATTCCTCATTCAATGAGTACCCATGTTTCATACTTTTGATGGATCCTGCTACACAAAAAATGAGAAATACATGAAAATCGTGATTGCAATCACATTTTTTCATGTATTTCTCTTTTTTTCGTGTAGCAGGGTCCATCGAAAGTATGGAACATGGGTACTCCTTGGATGAGGAATTCATTTTTTCATCCAACGAGTACTCCCACTCGAAATTTGAGTAAAACCTTAGGGAGCTAAGTTGAAAATATGAGTTGAAAAAGTAGTTTTATTATTTTTTAAACTTTTTACTTTTTTACTCCAAAAATGGTGAATCATCCCCATGGTTGACATCATCATCTTGAATCCTATTGGTTTTTATAAAGTTTATTTTAGTTGTACATTTTTCCTAGGAGGCCCATTTTAGACCTCAAAATTTCCCTAATGAGTGGTTGATTTTTTGGTACAAGCAACTCTAGCGAGCTATATTATTGAATTTGTTGCAAAATATCACTTATCTTTCTCCAAAGTTGAAATTGTATTCAGATATGGGTTGCGCAGAAGATTGCTGAAGGAAATCCCTCTCTAGATTAAAGTTTTGATGGTGGAGGAAAACTTATTGTATTTTCAAGAGAAAAATACGACAACTTAAAATTTTAAGTATTGGGGGTAGGATTTAGTGGAGCAACGCTGCCTAGTTGCGGAAGATGAAGATGTTGTTGTGATGGATTCAGATGATTCGCGGAGGGTTTGACATTTAAGGGCACAAAGGAGTGCACATATAGTTGATGAATGTGTTGAAGTATCGAAATTCTCTACCTACAACACTATAAGGGAGACCACCCAGTCCGGACCTTAGAACAACTACTTTTATGTTGAAATGGTGGTTTCCACTGGTTTAACTAGGTCCAGTTACATTTTCCTTATTGCTACCGGTTTAGGATGTTTCTTTAGTTACCAATAGACAGGGACATCAGATTAATTCTTCTTGCTGATCAGGAAAGAGAATGACCCTTAACCCAATTAATGGCTCAGCTAAACCACACCTAGAGTTATCCTATGTCAAGTTAAGTGTTATTCTAGCCTAGATGTATTATACTAACCTATGTGTTACTATATCAACTTAACACTAATTATTAATCCTAATATCACTATATTGAATATCTCATAATGTTATCCTAATATTAGTGATATGTTAGTCATTAATATAAGTTAATATAAATCCTCTATATTAGTGATCATTAATATGTATATATATCTAATTATGTTATTATTAGTATATATTTCTACTTATTATCTTAATACTAATGTTATGTTAGATGCTAGTATGTTAGTATATGTCCTTATGTTATGCCTACATGCTTAGTATTACTTAATATATATATTTAACTACAAATTAATACTTTACTATTATATAATCCTATGTTCAAACATTAACCAACTATTAATTAATATTCTAAATATAACACATAAACTGTAACTCGTGACCAATATGAAAATTCTTTCCTGAATGCAAAAGGTAGCAAAAATGTGCCAAAAATCCAAAAGTGTCAACCATAATGTTCAAAACAAAGAATGTGCAAATATATGATTAGAACCATTCATGATCGAAAAACCCATAGGCAAGTGTTAAAGATCATAGAATTCAAAATTCACCAACATGCCAGTAAGAGAGGGGTTGAAAAAATGAAGGGTCCCCATTATTTTTTCGAAAAAATTATGGGGGGGGGTGGAGTTGTTGGCCAACAACAATGGCGATTCACTAGGAAGAACCAATTATCTCTGTAAAAACTGATGATAAAATTCAAAGGAATAGAAGTTAAATTAAATCAAATTGCTAGGATTCAGACTTTTCTTCGAAACTCTTAAGCGGAATCAAAATACTATCATTTTGTTTATCTCGTAAATATTGATCATAAGAGTGATAATTGACAACAACTTTTAAATTGATGACAACTTAAATTTAAAGCACAAAAGCTTGTTGTTTTGTTTAGTTATAAATATGAACTCTTATAATCATAGGTAGAACCACTACTGCCAGCAAGCATCCATAGCCTCGGCAGGGTTACCTCTTAGCCCAAGATGTCAATATCCCATATGTGTTTGAATATTCAGAGAAAACTTTATTTTATTAAAACTCTGAGAACCATTACCTGGATTGGTGACCAGATAATGACAATGCCATTCACAAGTTTTGATGGTTATGAATAAGTCAGGTCGTGATGAGACCTCTTGTCACACAGCGAAAAGTTGTGAGCCATTATCTTGGCTTGGTAACCAGATCGATAATGTCATAATCATCAAAATTCATGATCATGGTAGGATGGCTCCTTTACAAAGACCACCTATCTTTCAGGTTTGAACTTTTTAAAAATTTTACTTTGAGAAATAGTGATAATAGATGGGGAGGCAACTATCTCCTTAAGAGATTTGGGATGATATGGAAGAGTTTTAAAAAATAAACTTCTAAAATTTCTTTGTTTTGCTTTTAGCGAAAGCTAAGTGTATGATAAGTTGTCATAAAATTAGCTCTTATATTATGGATTGATATCATCAAAACGATAAGAAACAAAAATCAAAGCTTCAAATTAAAATCTAGATGAAAGCAATTTGAAGGTTAACCCGATATTCTTCCGTTAACCCTAAAATTCTATTAAAAATAGAGTTAATAATTTCCCATGAATGAAACCAGAGTTGGATTGAAAAATTCCTCTAACTGAAAGTTGATAATATTATTAAAAGAATATGCACGAAAAAATTTCAAAGGGATCGAAAATGATATATCGTGAAATCAACTCCATGGAAAGGGGCGAAAAATAAAACAAACCAACTAAGAATCAAAACAAACAAGCTAATAAAAGAAAAATCATGGAATGAAAACGACTCAAACAAGATGATGATGACTTGACATAAAAGCATTAAGATTGTCTTTATAAATATTCGTCAAGTTAAGTTATTGTCTTTTTTAAAGAGTTGTCGTGTTCTTGAGTTTATTAAAAATGAACTAATGATGAGTTGTGATTAATAATTTCTTTTGTGAGTTTTAAGAGGGATAATTTTCCTTAATCATGACTTACTTTAAAAACGTATTATAGAAATGATATAGGAAATATCAAGTTAAGAAAACTTCGTGAACAAGTCTTTGCAAAATTATTCTTTAAAATTGGTTTTAATCACGAAAACCTTATTCGAGAAAGCTAGACTAAGGAAAACTTGCAAAAGGGACACCGAATATAAGAAATAAAAACTAAATTGGAACTTAAACAAAGTGAAATAAAAAAAAAAATAGATGATAATAATGATACATATCTGGAAGAATTTGAGAATCAATTTACCTCATAGATGTTCGTTTTCTTCCACGTATTTACTACAAATCGTCTTTTATTCAATTTATAAAACTAAAATAAATCTATACTACTCCTAATCTAATTAAAAAAAAGGATTATAGCTATCAGTAAGATCAAACTTCCAATGTAACCAAGCAAGTTCCTTACTACCTGCAGAAATATACACCATGTGCATTAGTAACGAAAATTCAACAAATATTGAAATATTAAAAGAAGACTTATGTCCATATATTGTTAAAGTGTTTACAAAAAGAATTTTATTTGCAATCATCCTTTCTTCAAAAATGTCCTCCAACCAAATCTATAATGGATCGTAAAAGTATGGATGAATATTCTTTAAAGATTGAAGGAGATGAAATGGAAGAATGGACGAACAAAAATTAATGTTATGAGCGAAGTTATGAAGTGAGTCATCCAAACGGCCTTCAAATGGATACTTAAGGGGATCATTGGATGAGTTAGGTGATTGGCAGAATGATGAATTTATACTATCAAGTGTTTGAAAAAATAGATGTTGATCAATTGGATTTTGAACTCTATGTACATTTAATGATACACTCGATAAGTATTTAATGTCAATTTTTTCAAAATGCCAACCATTAGTATTTATCCTATGGTTAAAGTACAATTGAGACTGATTCAAAAAAAATTCCTTCCCGCAAGTTTTGATTTGAATGATATAATCATTAACAGTGTAAACATCAACTTGTGAAAATGATAAACGTTGAATATCAAGATCAAAGATAAGAAGTTTAGAATAAAAAATGGGAAGGGAAAGGCCATTACAATTTGATGTTGTTTCAAAATGAAATTCTTCATTGGTAACATTAGTAAAAGGAAAATACTCATATTGAAAAAAACATGAGTTATGAGAAATATGAAAATTTGATTTATATTCTACATAACTATCGTAAATAATTTGAATGGAATTCTCCTAATTTACAAAAAGGTTAGATCCATGAAAGTGATCACACTCAAATTTAAGAGAATTTTCAGAATCATGGAAATTGTAATTTATTGATAACTCATTACCCTGATTAAATTTGCTTAACAATTCATTACTAATAAGATCTAAATTAATTCCTTTGTCTTGTTTAAAATCGTATGTGTCAAAAGGAATTAGTAAAGGTTTAGTAAAAGAAATGTCTTTGATGAACAAATATGGGTAAAGGGAGAAATGAATATTTGTAGAGATGAACATGAAAGTTTGTTTATCAGAACATGTTTTATTTTCATTTAAACATCTTCCAGTTTCAAGTTCTTGTGAAATGTATTCATTTTCCTGATAATGAGTTTCCAATTGAGTTTGGTCAATAACATGAGATAAATTAAACTATCATTTGTACAATACACATCATTTTTATTAATAATTTCCACTTGTTGATTGTCTCGATTAGTAGTAATAGTGGATTCATTTGAATTTTCAGCAATATTATCAAGAGAAAGATTAGCAGTAAGATGTAGGTCTATGCATTGTTGAGATTTATCATTCATAGATTGTGCATTGTTAATTTGTTTTAATTCAGATGTGCTATTTAAAACGGATGTATCTTCAACAACCAATACATTCTCCTCACAAGGAGAAGGAAGAGAAAGTGATTCTTATAACCATCCCATAAATTCCTCATTTGTAGGTTGATCTTTAGAATCAAATTTTAAACATACCAATTTGAATCTGAGAATGAAATCAACTAAGTCTTTGTTTTCTAACTTTCTCAAATTCTCAATTTCTTCGCATACTTGGACATGATTAAAATTTGTAAATGTGTGAAAGAATATCGATGGGCACTCATCCCAACTATGGATCAAGGCAGGCAACTGGAAGCGATTCACACCAATGTTTGGAAATGCCTGTAAGAGTCACGGTAAAAATTTCCACATTGACTTTGGGTTTATCCCTGTTTCAAAGATAACAGAGATTAAAAATGCTTTTATTAAAACTATCCAAAAATACAATGTAGATCAAAACTTAATAATTTTTCCTATAAAACTCATTGAATATCATAGTTTTTATTTATTATAATAGTGGTTGCTCCGAAGGTGACAAGTGGCAAGAGAAAATGGAATCGGAGGTTCATGCATCGAAGTTTTTAAAGGAGTGGAAGGTTGGGAAACTCCGATAAGGAGGGGAGTCGAAATTCTTATTAAATTCTATTGAAAACTCATATTGGATCCACATATTATCAGAATATCAGAGGTAATAAGTGGTAATCCAAAATTTACAAAGTTGGAAAACTTTGATAAGGAGGGGACCCGAAATCCTCATTAAATTCTGTTGAAAAATCATATCGGATCCAGACATTATCGGAATATCGGAGGTTGGTATTATCACAAGTTTTTTTAAGTGAGATCATAAACGAAACCTCTAATATGTACTAGCCCCGATGTAATTTTATAAATGGGAGTGGAATATGATTGGTGGGATCCACACGTTATCACAAGTTTTTTAGTGAGCTTTTAAATGAAAACTCTGATAGGTGTTAGCCCGATTGAATTCATAAATGGGAATGGAGGATGATTGATAGGATACGTATGATGGTATGATGAAATATGGAATTTTTAATTAATTATTATTATTATTATTATTATTATTATTATTCAAAATTTAGAAAGATATATATATATGTGGGCAAAACCATTTTAGCTTTATTTACAAATGTTTAATTTTATTATGGTGAATTATATTAATAATTACAA
This sequence comes from Pinus tabuliformis, assembly GCA_031772625.1. Classification (NCBI taxonomy): domain Eukaryota; kingdom Viridiplantae; phylum Streptophyta; class Pinopsida; order Pinales; family Pinaceae; genus Pinus; species Pinus tabuliformis. The sequence continues at coordinate 810,807,517 of CM062806.1, read as the reverse complement.
TTTGGAATTTAAATGATTATATATCATGATAATTAATGTTTTTTGAAATTGTAATAATATTTACATTGTATTTGTTATTTTATATATTAAATACAATCTAGTGACCATTATATGCTTATTTATATTACATTGTTTATTTTTATTGATAATCTTCTTTCTTGTTTGGTTAATTGGCTTTATTTTTATTTTTATTTTGTACATATATTTATGTTGGCTTGAGGGGGCCTGACCCAGGTTCGGAGTTAATTAGCCAAACAAATCCGTAAGCCACTGGCCCTTTCGACATCAGCGCGCGGTGCGCGGACTGAAGTCTCACCTGAAACAGTATGGGGGGAGGTTGAAACCAAGTTTCCACACCCTGGAGATGTCTGAGGGTCGATTTAGTCCAACTGTGAATACCTTCGCACAGGTCACTTCGCGCATTGTCTTAACCTGCGAGACCTTCGCGATCTGTTATAACCACCTTCACGTAGCCCTAACCAAGGGTTGAGACGCTTTCGCGCTATTAGGGCAGTGATCTGTGTTATTTCCCCAAATTACACCACGGATTTTACTTATCTTCTTATAATTGTTAGTTAACTTCACGTAAACTGATACTTTATCTTATACTCACTTAATCAATACAATCATATAAGTTCGCGCACCAAATAGACAGTGAAATTTCAATATATTCCCAATACATTCACTGCACAAAACAGGAAAAAGATACACAGAAATGATATGAAGATTCTAATTATTACTTCTCCAACAATTACAGACTCGACTCGCCCTGCCCACTCAGTTACAGGGGTCTGCGCACTCAGCTGCGGACTACTAGGCCTCTGCGCACTCAGCTGCAGAGCCTTCTCCTACTCTACAACCCAAGAATCGACTCTATACTTAGATAAGACTCAATTATTCATCCTTCATTCATGACTTCCTTCTCCCTTATTTACAACTTAGATCCTTGCTCTATTTATACAATCCCATGGTCCGTGGACCATGGGTAGATCTCTAAAGCCGACATTACATTACAAAAATGAAGGCGGAGAACTCTATGACTCATTTACAAGCTCGTGCTCCACGCCAACAAAACACGAAGTCTTTACATCGGATTTAGTCAAAATCTGGGCTTTAAGCCTCAAAACTTCCCTTGGGGGATCCCGTGCCCAACAAGCCCCCAACACAAACATCGTGACTCGCCCTCAAGTCACTCTGTCGGTGCGGAGATCTTTGGGTGGAGAACTCCCAACTCTGCCCAGACCGCTGCAAGGTTGGCAACACACTGAGCCGCTGCCTGTTGTAACTCCTAGACGCACTTTTCAGAGACCGCGGTACCTAAACTGCTTCCCTGCATCTGCGCGAGATTGGCTTCGATTGAGGCTGTAATGACGAAGGCCTCATCGATCCATGGTTGGACGCGCGCCTTCAAAACCACTTCCTTATGTTGCGCCGCGTCTACCTACTCCTTGAGCACTTTTGCCTGTTGCATCCGCGCGAGCCTCTGTGTAAGGGCCACCGTCTGCACGGTCCCTTTTATATCATCGTACTTTTGTTGCAGCTCATGCGCCTCTGTTTCTAAGCGTTGTATGTTCGGGTCCTCCTGTAGAGTGGTGAGGACCTCAAACGATTCTTCAAATAATTTGGTGCAGTCCTTCACTACACTGTTGATCTCCTCTATTCCCATTGTAATGGCGTTGGCGCGTTGTTCCCTCACCTCTGGTGGAGTTGAAGGTTGCGCCTTCAACTGTAGCTCAACTATTTGAAGGTTCAACTCCAACTGAACCTTAGCCATCTCTTCCTTCACCTCGCGCACCCTTGCTGCTAGCCTCCAGATGTGCACCTCTGTTGGTGCCTCTGCTGGGATGGCCAACTCAAGGACCATCTGGCAGGCTTCTTCAACCACCTGCACAATCTGCCAGTTTTGCGCCACTACCTCGTCGCACTGTAGGCTTAGTTGTTCCATGTTAATTCGTTGTTCGCTCATTACCTGGAGCACGCGATTCTCCATGGCCCGCAGCTCTACAGTCACTCCATCCTGTAGAACATAGAGCGTCTCCCGCGGGAGTGCAGCCATGTTTATCCCAACTCCCTTCAGCGCACTAACCATAGGCCTGTCGGCCTCATTTTCTGTAACCAGTGCCCCTTCTGGCAGCACTATAGTGTTGGTTGTGTAGGCACGCAACATTTCCTCAGCTGCGGTCGTGCCTACTGTGAGGTTGGTCGACAGAGTACTAATCTGAGGAGTGTGCACCTGCAACTCCTGTATCTGTGCCCAGAGGGCCCCCAACACCATCTGATTTTCCTCCGCGAACTGTTGGAGGGCCTCCGCGGTGACGTCACACACCGTCTCCCCTATATCATGTAGATCCCCCTTAGTGAGGGTGATCGGGTCGAAAGAAGTCTTGGAGGCTTTTGACTTCTTTCACTGCCCCACCTGCTCTCTTGGGCGCTCCCATTTCAACTGTGTGGACGCTGTCTATGGGTTCACTCCACCTTCCTCTGTTTCAGTCTCATGTTCAGGCGAGGGTGACTTCTGGCCCTCGCACTCCTTCTCTACTGCCTGTTGCTGTTCTGCTACTGCCTTCGCGGCGTCGCGCGCCTCCTGCGCCTTGGCCACTACTACTTCGTTCCTTCTTTTCTCTGCAAACTACGCCATTTGCAGTTTTTCCTCCTCCTTTTTCCTCTACGCATCAGACTTCTCCGATTCCACCATGGAGCTGGCTGGAGCACACCACTCTGACGGCCACGACTCAAGCACGATGAATATGACATCATCCGTGGCCAGGTATGGAGCTCGTTCTGTTTCTTCGTGGGATCCTTGCGCGCTCAGATATATATGTGATGGAAGTCCGCCTTGAACTCCACGAAGCTCTACAGACTATTGTAGACAGTGGGCGATAACCGTGGCTTGTGGTTAATCCCCATTCTGATGTTCATCTCCATGAACACCCAGAATATTTTGTTGTCTCGGATCCTCTGCACATCTTTAGTTTCCCACAACGAAGCGTACTTCGCTGCCTCTGGAAGATCCTTCACAATCGTGGGGAACTGGCTATCCTCAGGCAATTCCCAAGCCACCAGCACTATGGACAGCAGAAGCCATGCATAGTGGAAAGTCTTCCCCTATTCCTGTGCCTCGTGGAAATTTTCCAGGAACTCCTTGCACAAGTACTCCGACCAGTTAAACTGGACCCCCTCTATGCATTGCGCAGCAAGTGAGCCACTGGCGCGAACACCTCATCCGTGCAGAACTTTCACATAACCTTGCCAGCCAGTATCTAGGTCGCAACTATGACTGCATTATTGTTGATATTGGAGATCGTATACCCTCTCTTCTTCTTCTCCAGCTTGAATTTTTTCTTCATGGTCTCCGCGATGACCAAATCGTTGCTCTTACCCTCCGAAATATTCGTCGGGTCCTCCCCTTTGCAAGGGAGCCACATAATTCTATGAATTAGGTGGTCCGTGATGGGGATGGGCTCCTCCAGCCACAAGCACCCATCATGCACCAGGTAGAGCAGGTGCCTAATAACAAAAATAGTTACTGGGGCGTGATGGTAATGCAGCACCCACACCAGGTTTAGCAACCCTGCTTTCTCTACTCCGTGCAACCACTTGAGATATACTTAAGCTGGTACACACAAATTTATGCGGGCTTATGTAGACAAGATCGTTGGGCAATGCATACTATTTTTTATTGTTTATTGATGATTGTACTAGATTTACTTGGGTATTTCCTCAGGAAGAAGAGCAACACTTTTGAATACTTCAAGGAGTTCAGAAGTATGGTTGAAAAGCAGACAGGGAAATGCATTAGGATTTTCCGCTCAGATCAAGGGGGAGAGTACAAAAAAGATTGTGTACTCAAATACTGCAAAGATAATGGGATACATCAGCAGTTTACAGTACCCCACACTCCTCAACAAAACGGGGTTGCAAAGAGGAAGAACAAAACCCTTGTGGAGTGTGCTCGCAGTTTGTTAAAAGGTAAGAATCTTTCTAACGGCTTTTGGGTTGAAGCGATTAATACTGTAGTATATCTAAAGAATAGGAGTCCAACAAGAAGTTTAGATTTTAAAACTCCTTTTGAAGCTTTATTTGGTTATAAGCCTGCAGTTAAGCATTTGAGAGTTTTTGGCTACAAAGCCTTTGCCCATATCCCAAAGGAAGATAGAAAGAAACTTGACTCAAAGGCCATCAAATGTATCTTTGTTGGGTATTGTATAGAATTTAAGGCTTACAAATTGTTTAATCCCTACTCATAAAGTGTTTGCAAGCAGAGATGTAGTGTTTCATGAGCAAGTTAATGATGGAAGCCATGAGCGTGCTAATGAAGATTGGCATGTGCCCTTGTTGGTGGAAGAAGGAAGTGATGAATAGGGTGACAACAATGATCAGATGCAGCAGCAGCAGGAAGGGAAAGAAGATGATGTAGCTGTCAAGCCAAGTCGAGAAAATGATGATCAGACAAGGTTTGAAGCTACCCCATCACTTAGGAGATCAAGTAGGAAAGCTCAGTTGCCAGAAAGATATAGGGAAAATTATTTTATAACTAGTATGATGAATGTTGTTGAACACTCTAGTAATAAAGAATCCAGTCAATATAGTGAATGGAGAGTTGTTATGGAAGATGAATATGAATCAATTCTCAAAAACAAAACTTGGGATTTAGTTAAACTACCTAAAGGAAAACAACCCATAGGATGCAAATGGTTATATAAGCCTAAATTTAAAGCAGATGGGAGCATAGATAAGTATAAATCTAGGCTGGTTGCAAAGGGGTATTCATAGCAAGAAGGCATAGATTATGATGAAACATTTGCCCCTGTAGCTAAATTAAATACGATCAGAATGATAATTGCTTTAGCTACCAAACACCATTGGATGTTTCACCAGCTAGATGTTAAATCTGCATTTTTAAATGGGGACTTAAAAGAAGAAGTCTACTTAGAGCAACCTGAGGGTTTGTTAAATAGGGTGAAGAGAATTTAGTTTGCAGATTGAAGAAAGCGTTGTATGGACTAAAACAGGCACCCAGGTCATGGTGTGACAAAATTGATTCATTTTTCTTACAGCATGGTTATAAAATGAGCAAAAATGACCATAATATTTATACTGTGTTTGGCAAAGAGGGCAGGATTGTTTTGATTTCTTTATATGTAGATGATCTAATCATTACAGGGAATGTTGATAATTTCATTAAATAAATCAAAGAGCAGATGTCACAAGCTTTTGAGATGAAAGACCTTGGAGAGCTACACTATTGTTTGGTTTGGAAGTCTGGAGGGATTCTAGACAAACTTTTATGTCACAAATTAAGTATGTAAGGAGCTTACTAGAAAATTTTAGAATGGATCAGTGCAAAGTTTGAGTAGTACCTTTACAACAAAATTTAAAACTTCAGAATGATGATGGATCTAAGGAGGCGGATGCGACGTTGTATAGACAACTGGTTTGGAGTCTAAAATACTTGACTACAACTAGCCCTAATTTGGCTTATGCAGTGAGTGCATTGAGCCCTTTCATGTCAAAGCCTTTTGAGAGCCATTGGGTTGCAGCTAAAGGTGTTTTAAGGTATCTCTATGGAACCTTAGATTTTGGTATTGTTTATACTAAATCGTGTGATGTTAGATTGACAGGTTTTTCAGACTCCGATTGGGCTGGAAATGTAGATGATAGACGATCCATAATAGGCTATTCATTTAGCATTGGATCCGGGGCCATTACATGGAGTAGCAAAAAGTAGAACAAAGTATCATTGTCTTCTGCAAAAGTTGAATATCAAGTTGTGTGTGCAACGACATGTGAAGTAGTTTGGTTGAGGAGACTTCTCCTTGATGTTGGAGAAGAATAGAAGGTTACAACAGTAATCAAATGCAACAACCAGAGCTCCATCAAACTTGCAAATAATCCAGTATTTCATAGGAACATAAAGCATATCGATACACAGTTTCATTTTGTTAGGGAGAAAGTTCAGTAAAAAGAAATCCATATTGAGTATTGTAATAGTTGTGACAATGTTGCTAATATTTTTACCAAACCTCTTAGTAGAATCAAATTTGCGTTTTTTAGGGAAGTGTTAGGCATATTTGTGAATCAATTTCTCCATTAAGCGGGAGTGTTGAGATTAATGTATAAACAGTTCAAACCGAACCCTGGATTAGGATTAAGTTCTTGTTTTATAGGATTCAGTTCAAATTCTCTAAATGTATGCTTGTTATATATATTCCGCATGTAATGTATGGAAGACATAGCGTGCACTGCAGAGGCAGTCTTACAGGTGGTGTTTCACACTTGTAAGTTGCTCAGTTGTTTAATAAAGTTGATTCGTTTTATTTTTTACAGAGGTATGCATGTATTTAACCAAACGCACTGTAGTTCGCCCCCACTAGAGAGCTCCATATGTCCTATCTCCAGGTTGATGTCCCCACTCTATGAACTTGTATTCAAGAAGCCTTATTTGATCTTTTTAGAGTAAGCCTTGCAATCCCCTCTCACTTTGATCAATGTTCAATTGATTTTACTCTCTATTTTGAAAAAGTGGAGCCTTACAACTCTTTTTCGTTTTAAAGGAGTGTAAACAAAGAGATGGGGCTCCAAACTCAAACAATATTGAATAGGTTGGAAGAGAGTGGAACAAATGTATATTTATATTTTTGTATGTAGTAGAGTTAGCAAGAACTTATAATCTTAGGAAATAAAAAAAGGTTCATTCACAAAAGAAAACAAGCAAACTCTTATATTGTGTTGCATCTAGGGGCTTTCTATCATATGAAGGGATTCTAATTTAGCACAATCACATCTATTTATTATGGAAAAGTAAGTTCCAGGTGAGTCTCAGAGCTTGTAGGTTTCATACTCAATCCATTAGTGTGCCTCTCCCTGCCGATTCAATGTGCCCTAACCTTTGGAGATTCTTGATGATCTTGTTCAGATTATTTAAACGTAATCTTACGAATGTTGTGTGAATCTTATTGAGATTACGTAACGTAGAGGCACAATGAGTTTCGAACTTTGCAATGCGAAATTTTGTGGTGTTTTCTCCTACAAACACATAGCTTCCATTACCAACGGCACATGACAGTGGTTGAGGAATTGCAATGCAGAAGAGGAAGAGTGTAAGAGCCTGAGATGATGTTGGCAAGGGATTCCATACCATCTTAAAGTTAATAGTATTTTGGACTTAATTTATGTTTAAGTTTTGATTAAATATATATTTTGAATTATAAAAAATATGATATTGTGTGCACTTAAAAGTTAATTGTATATAATATAATAGATTCCCTCCATTTGAAGTTAAACAATGTCCATAGCAATTGTGTACTAGTGCGGAGAAATTTGTTTTATCCGCACTCTCACACAATCAATTTATGTTGAAGAAGTTGATTAATAAGTTGATTGTGCGAGAGTGCGAAGAAATCAGCCTCCACACTCAGTTTCCAAGAGGTCTTCGCCAAAATCACTTCCGTAAGAGAGATGTGACCTTGGTGCTTGGACACTCTAAGCGGAAATTCATCCAAAAATTTTATATTCACACCATGGCCAGTGCGAATAGTTGACAGTGGTAAGCACGTTGTAAGCCCAACAAACTACTGGACATGAGTTTTCATAATAAATTTCAAGCTTAGTAATAAATTAAAAACTTACAAATATTTCAAGTGAATCTCTGCTCTTAAACCAAATCGGTAGAGTGATATTGGCCCTAAATTCTTATAATTATGATTGGTAAAGTAAACAAATGTATGTGTTAAATGCATTAAAGGATCACATGACACATTACTTTATGAAGGAAACGAATAATAGTATGGCCACCCGATGGATTTTTCTTTGTCCTATTGACAATTCGAGCATCACGGTCTATTGAGCCATTATATTATTGAGATTAGGACCTATGTTCACTAACATTAATGCCACACTACACTTGTATCGATCTTAGGATTCACCCTGCAAGTGAAGTGTCAACTGGTTGTTGGTAGTTGATTCTACCCACCAGAATAAGTAATATATCTTGAATAATGGTACTAGCATAGCAACAATTTATTTGGTTAGTGATGATAGTCGATAACTATAATGGAGCTATATCTAGCTGTAAGTTAATTGGGTGGTACACAATCAAGTAAGGAAGATTATTAATAGTTGAGTGAGTTATTTGAAATAATATGTATGCAACAGATGAAAGGGATAGCTAGTAGCAATAACGCTACGATATATGATGCTTAAGCTCTTTCTTGAAAGGGATAGCTAATAGCAATAATGCTACGATATATGATGCTTAAGCTCTTGCTTGTAACCGAGCTACTATAGGCGTAAAATTCTGGAGTCAACATCATCCTCAAGCCAAGCTCCTTTAGCATTTTATTTTAAAACAATAAATAAATTCCATATTCTTTCTTCCACCCATGTTATTACTCGTCTTGTTAGGTTTCATCCACTGCAGCCTATTGATGGTTGGAGAAACTCTTGTGGTGTAGGAAAAAAAGGACTTCAACAGAGTCAACCAGAAACCACAAGGCTACATTGCACGTCTATCCTGGCACATGTTAGAAAAATTTTACAAGGGCAAAGGAGCTCAAAAATCGGTTGCCGCAAAGTTAACTCACTCAGAAATAGGTTGCGGCGAGGATATCACAACCACACACAAACTTAATTAAAACATAAATTTTACGCACAACAAAACAGAGTAAAACAAAAGAGGTCTCCCTAAATCTAATTGTGAAGGATTAATGCCATAAGGCAACTAGCCACACTTTATACTATATGTCAAAACATAAAGAAATTACATTCGCATGATAAATGGATGATGCAGCTCCAAGTGAAAAACACAACAAACTAACTGTGATTTACGCATCACCACACGCCCACCAATATTTCCTCCACGATTTTCTCCTCACTACCTCACAGACTCTCGCTCTCTAACTTGCCCAACATTACATAGTAAATGATTTTCTAAACTTGGAGGGGTTGTGGAGTGTGGGAAACACTCACGGAGTAAATTTTTACCCATATCTATTTACCAAAATTTATTAAATGCTTGAATTCCTTTGTTGTGTTATGGAATGGTCAGGGTTGTACTTCTCCTCTGACTTCAGTGCTTTCACCTACAAACAAAATCACAATTGTGTAGTAGTTGATTGGGCAAGCATGGTGTTTGTCAGTGTGTTTAAGGCAGTGGTTGGGATTATTATTTCCAACAATCCCCCTTAATCACAACTTCCACCATTGAAAATTCCCAAACAATCTTTGAGATAAACAATTTTTCACGTGCCAATGGCTTTGTGAAAATATCAACAAACTATTCTTGTGCCCTCCAATGCTGCAACACAATTTCATCATTGTTAATCAAATCTCTGATAAAATGATATTTAACATAAATATGCTTGGTCCTCTCGTGAAAAACATAATTCTTTGACAATCCAATTGCTGAGGTGTTGTCACAAAAAATAGTTGTCGTTCCCCTTTGGTCGTGGCGGAGATCCCTCAACATCCTTCTCATCCACACTGCCTGACACACCGTTGTTGTTGCGGCGACATATTCAGCTTCTACTGTTGACAATGAAACTATCGTTTGCTTCTTGGACACCCGTGAAACGGATCCAGAACCCAAATGAAAAACATATCCTCACGTGCTCTTTCTATCATCGACACTTCCTACCCAATCACTGTCAGTGTAACCAACTAGCATGAAATCGTCTGTTGTGGTGTACAAAATGCCATATTGTTTTGCCCCATTGACATACCTTAGAATTCTTGTTTCTTGCCAATATGTCTCCTTGGGTGTCTCCATGAACCCCGACACCAAATTCACTGCATACATTATATCCGGCCTAGTCACGGTCAAATACATCAAGCTGTCTATCATACTTTTGTATAATGTCGGATTGACATTGCTGCTACAATCTTCTTTGCTCAAATTCAACCCCATGACCGTTGGAGTTGGTGTGGGCTAGATGTTCTGCATTTTAAACCTCTCTAAAATGTCTGCCACATACTTTTCTTGAGAGATAAAAATGTCATTTTTTGTTTGCTTCACTTCTATGCCCAAAAAATATCTTAACAAGCCCAAGTCAATCATTTCAAATTCATTCTTCATGACTTGTTTGAAATCAGCGATGAGGAAATCATCACTGCTTGTAAAAATCAAATCATCTACATATAAGATGACAATAAGAATCTTACCATCACTCTATTTGATGTAGAGAGTAGGCTCACCGTCACATTTGTCGAACCCATTGTCCAACAAGTAGGCATCTATCCTGCTATACCATGCACGTGGTGCTTGCTTCAGCCCATAAAGATCTTTCCTCAACTGATACACTTTGTCTTCTTTGCCTTTTACCTCATAACCAGGCAGCTGCGCAACATACACTTCCTCTTTCAGCACTCCATTCAAGAATGCTAACTTTACGTCCATTTGATACACTTTCCATTTATGTTGCACGGCAATCGCCATAACTGTACAAAGCGTCTCCATCCTCGCGACTGTCTCAAACATCTCCACATAATCTCTTCCATGTTGTTGCTTGTATCCTTTGACAACTAGCCTCGCTTTATGCCTTTTAATCTTACAGTCGACATTGCTCTTGGTCTTATAGACCCACTTCACTCCAATGACTTGTTTTCCTTTCAGAAGGTTCACTAACTCCCATGTGTCATTCTTTTCTATTGGTTTTATTTCTTCCTCCATTTCTGCAACCCATTTTTCTTCTTTATCTACATCTTCAAAGTGGATTGGGTCACCTACATGGCAAAACAAAGAAAATAATGAATTCAGACCAACGTTGCTATCAACCTCATCTTGTTCATAAATTTCATTTAGATTTCTGAATTTTGGTCTTCTTGTGCTTGCTCAAGATGGACTTGACATGTCACTTGTTGTTACGCTTTGCAGCGTGTTTGGAGACGCAGTTGCTTGACTGTGTGACGTCGTCCTATTATTTGTTGATGGTGTTCCTTGTTGCCTGCTTTGTTGCTCTTGAATAGGAGTAGAGGGAGTCACTATTCAGGAATTGCTTGTTGCTATCAATTTCTCTTTGTCCTCATGTGGTATACATGCTTTGACATTGATTGTCTTCTCTAAACTTCCATCCCATGCTTCCTCTTCTATAAACTGCACATCTCTGCTGGTTATGACCTTCTTGGTTAATGGATTGTAGAGTTTGTATGCCTTGGATTCATCTCCATATCCAACAAATATACATTTCTCCCCCTTGCTATCCAACTTCTTCCTCAACTCATCGGGGATATGTGCATAAGCCACACATCCAAAAACTCTCATATGTGTGACGCTATGATTTCTTTCACTCCATGCCTCTTTAGGAACCACGTTCTGGATGATTTTGGTTGGACATCTATTCAAGATATATGTTGCACAAGCGACAACTTCAGCCCAATAATCATTTGGCAAATTCTTTTCCTTCAACATACTCTTGACCATTTCCATAATGGTTCTATTCTTCCTTTCCGCCACACCATTTTGCTGAGGTGTATATCTTGTTGTAAATTGCTTGTGAATTCCATGCTCCCCACAAAAATGAAGGAAATCATTTGAGATGTATTCTCCACCTCTGTCAGTCCTGAGGACTTTGATGTAGTGTCTACTTTGCTTCTCAACAAGAGCTTTGTATTGGTGAAAGTGCTCAAATGCTTCAATTTTCTATTTTAGGAGATATACCCATGTCTTTCTTGTGTAGTCATCTATGAAGGTCAATAGATAGTGGCTTCCACCAATTGATGGTGTCTGTATCGGTCCACATAAATCTGAGTGGACAATCTCCAAAGGTGCCTTTTCCCTTACTGACTTTCTTGTTGGAAATGTCTCTCTATGTTGCATGCCCAAGATACATTCTTTCCTATGCAGTGAATTCAAACCTCCAAAGTTGAGATTTCAAAATCTCAAATGCCATAACTATTTTTCATCTTTGACCGCTGCTTGATAGTTCACTTGTGTGACAACTGCCTCTTTTCTTCCATCCTCTTGTGAGTTCATTGATAGTTGTGCTTGTGCACCTTCTTCTTTCAAATCTGATCTTATCTTTAGGGGAAACATTCTATTGTTTGTCATCTGCACCTTTTCAATCCGTTGTCTGCTTGGAGGCTTATCCAAAATTGTGCACACATCATTTTTGAAAAAGACATTGTAGCCCTTTTGCATGAGTTGTCCAATGCTTATGAGGTTATGCTTCAGACCGGGGACAAAGTAAACATCTGAGATGTACTTCTTCTCTCCCTTCTTTTTTAAGATATTAACTCTTCCTTTTCCCATGACAAAGACTTTGCTATCAGTCCCTAATGTCACTTCAGATTTCACACTTTCATATAGGTTGTAAAACATTTCTATGTTTACTGGCATGTGATTGCTACACCCTGAATCTAGATACCATATATCACTTTGTTTTTCTTGTGCTACATTACAAGATAAAAACATGCTATCATGGTTCTGATTTTCTTTTGTGAAATTTACACTTGGCTTGTTACTAATTTCATATTGCTTCTTTCTACATTCATTTTCATAATGACCATACTTATTACAGTAATGACATTGGACTTGACATTTATCATACCTCTGACCTTGCGCTTGATTTTGGCTTGGGCCTTGACTTGTATTTTGATTGTTTCCCCTTCCACTTGAGCTTGAAGGGTTTCTTCTTCCACCTCTGTGTGGGCTTCTTCCTCTTCCTCTAGCATATGATCTTCCTCTGCCTCGACCTTGACCAAAGGAAACTTGTGTCTTGAAGGCATGCTCCAATGAGAAGCTTGTTTCTCTATTCAGTCTATGTTCATGAGAAATCATTGATGCATGAAGCTCATCCACTAAGAACTGTGAGAGATCCTTTGTCTCTTCTATGGCCACAACAATGACATCAAACCTTGCTGGCAAACTTCTCAAAACTTTCTCAACTATTCTCCTTCCTTCAAGTGTCTCACCATGAGACTTGATTTGTGTAACAAACCCAATTACATGTGTAAAAAACGAGTCTACATTCTCAAACTCTTTCATACAAAGTGTTTCAAAATCTCTCCTTAGCATTTGTAGCTTTGTTGTTTTGACTTTTGCCATGCCTTGATAGGCTGTCTGGAGTGTGCCCATGCTTGCTTGGACTTCGTTGCTGCTGCAACCCTTGGAAAAATACTTTTATGAACTACTTGGAAATATAGAACTGGGCTTTTGAATCCTTTTTCCTGTTGTCCCTTAACAAATCCCTTTATTCTTGAGACAAGACATTGTATGCTGCTGCATCTGCTCGTTCTGGAAAACTATTCTCCACCAAATTCCAAATGTCTTGAGACGAAAACAGGGCCTTCATTGTAATAGCCCAATAATCATAATTTTTTCCATTAAACTGAGGTATCTGAGAAGCTTGTGCTTGATGTTGCCATTTCTGAGTGAAAGAAATTAACTTTCTACTTGCTCGTAAATATACTTCAAAAAATCCTTCAAAACGAATTTTCATTGCTAGTAAAAACACTTGTTTTTACACTAACAATATTTAACCGGCTAAGCTCGCGGAAAAGTCAATTGGCTCAGAGATAGGTTGCGAGTCAACTAGCTCAAAAAATTATGCCCTCAAAACAAATTTTAATTGCTAGTAAAAACACTTGTTTTTACACTAACAATATTTAACCCGCTGAAATCGGTTGCGGCAAAGTCAACTGGGTGTCAACTGGCTCAGAGATAAGCTAACTGGCTCAAAAATAGGTTGGGGGGAGGATATCGTAATCACATAGGGACTTAATTAAAACATAAATTTTAAGCATGGAAAAACATAATAAAACAAAAACAAAGGAGGTTGTAGTAAATTTACTTGTGAAGGATTAATGCCATAACCCAACTAGCCACACTTTATATTATATGTCAAAACACAAATAAATTACATTTGCATGATAAACACAACAAACTTACTTTGATTTTCTCCTCACTACCTCATAGAGTTTCGCTCTCTAACTTGCCCAACATTACAAATGACTTTTACATCCATATTTATCTTAACATACAAATTTGACATTAATTACATGACAGAGAATATTTAATACCCAACATGGATGATTTTACATAGTAAATGTTTGTCCATATCTATTTACCAAAATTTATTAAATGCCTGAACTCCTCTGTTGTGTTGCGGAATGGTCAGGGTTGTACTTCTGCTCTGACTTCAGTCCTATTGCCTACAAACAAAATCGCAACCGTGCAGTGGTTGACTGGGCAAGCATGATGTTTGTTAGTGTGTTTAAAGGGGTGGTTGAAATTATTATGTGTAGTGGTTCACTGGGCAAGCATGGTGTTTGTTAGTGTGTTTAAAGGGGTGATTGGGATTATTATTTCCAACTGCACATATAACCAGCTATACTTCCGGGCCATTCTAAATAACATAGGATCATCTAAAGTGAATCTTAATGATGTTTGTTAGTGTGTTTAAGGGGGTGGTTGAAATTATTATGTGTAGTGGTTCACTGGGCAAGCATGGTGTTTGTTAGTGTGTTTAAAGGGGTGGTTGGGATTATTATTTCCAACTGCACATATAAGCAGCTATACTTCCAGGCCATTCTAAATAACATAGGATCATCTAAAGTGAATCTTAATGCTAAAGATCCACTCCGTGCCTATGGTTGAAAATCCATTTGAAGGTTGCATTGTAGATCATCCACTAGCTTCTTATCAAGCTTGAAATCAATTGAAGAATTATTTTTAGATGTAGAAATTGTAAATCTGATGGAAGATCCAACTGGTAAATTAGCTCAAGGTTCAACGATGCATTGATTCCATTGTTGACCCGTGGATTTTATATCTACTGGGAAATCCCCACAAGTTTGTATTGGAATGAACTAATTATTGTATGAACTATATAACCCTCCAAAATTGGCATGAACAACCTGAAAATGACCTACTGGACATCGTGGAGAAAAATGAGAGATAGAGTGATTATATAGCAATAACAACTACAACATAATCTGAAATCAGATTATAAAAGAATGGCGTTGCTTGGGGATGATCTGGTCATTGTAGCAGGTCCATACCATGTGTATTAAATGGGTAATCAGAATGGTTGAAGGTTAATAGAATTGGAAAGTAATTATCCGCAATTGTATCCTGAGAGGGGTCCAAATAGGGAAGAGGTTTGGAACCTCCCATGGATTAAGATAGGTTGTCAAGCGGTCATATTTTGGCCAAGGCTTTGGCTCTTTGATTGCGTACTGTTGCATCCAGCATTGTTCGGGCAGAGCAGACAGACTAGCTTTGTGCAGTGAAGATTTCTTCTTTACATAGTTCGTTCCGCATGCGAGGATATGGATTGGGCTCAGGAGACTTGACAGGGGTCCTTGAGAAACTCAAGATTGACTTTGACAATGCTTATAAGAGGGTTGGTTTATTGGTATTCTATCACAGTTATGCTTCAATGCCTTGGCTTTTGTCCTAATTGTGTTGGAATGATTAATATTATTTTCTCTCATGCTTCTAATTTTGTTTCAGTTAATAGCACTCTGAAGGATAACATTCCACGGAATCGTGATAAGGCAGGGATGCCCCTGAATCAAGCTTCTTTGCAAATTATTGGGGGATGTTTGCATACTTTTTGTAATGCCTCTAGGGTGGTGGCAAGTGACATGAAAACTTCTAATTGGTAGATTGGATGTGTTGAGCCTGCAGGTTGCCTTCTAGAGGTCTGGCACTGGATCAAACTCGAGGAAATCATTTACTATCTTCGGATCTCCTAATGTAGCTAGTCGTTATGTTGCTTACATATGGAGTTGGTGCCTTGAGATACTACAGTCCAATATTTTGGTGTGGCAGTATAAAGATATCTCTCTGGAAGGGAAGCTTACAGTGGTCTCTCCATTCTACAAGCTCCCATATTTATTGTCTGCTGGAGGAATTGCAACATGGTAGTATGATGTACTTGACTAAACGTGACCTAGTAATATTTGAGTGTATGGAAGAGCCCATGTGCAGAGATGTGGAGGCAGAAACGACAGGTGACAACCAGAGTGTGGAGGACCACATGTGCAGAGGTGTGAAGTGCGGAGAAGCCCATGTGAGGAGATGCGGAGGTGTGGATGCAGAAAATAAGGGTTAGAGCTTCCTCCGCACTCTGCGCACATTGGTATATGAAGTGGGACGTTTATTTTGATTTGAAACTTTAATTTACCGAGGCTTAAACCCTGATTGGCAAAACATCCTAATAATACCTGTATTCTGAAAATTTATCAATAATAAAAATACAATGAGGAAAAGAAGTATAACATATAGCAACTTAAAAATGCTAGGATTATATCTGAAGGCGCTTCTGCACTCACCAATATGCATATATGCATTTATAGTCTACATTATATGTGTTTTAATTTCTCAGGGATTTGATAAATTATATGAGTTTTAGTGTGCGGTTGGAAATTCGTGCAATTAAAGCTGCAATACTTTTCCTATTGCCCAATTAAGATAAAATAGAGCGCTATAATGTTACATGCGTTGTGAAAGGAGAGTGGAGTATTCATGTAATCTGAAGTTTTAGATGAATAGGTAGGGAGTTGTTTTTAGTGTGATATTTTAGATTTTTTGGTGTTGAAATTTGGTTGAAAATTTTGAGATGAAATTTTGATTTATGTTATTTAAATTGGTTTTTTTATTATATATATAAAATCAGCATTCTGAAAAATCTGGAAAAATTTGAAGTGAAATCTTGATTTGCGTTATTTAAACTGGTTTTTTGACTATATATATATGAATTTAGCACCCTTAGAAATCCATAAGGCATTTAAATTGTCTATGGACTACCCATCAAATTTGTGATTTCAATAAATTTATGCCGTATTTTAGAAAAATTAAACCCACAAAAAATTTTCCAAAAAATCTCACTAAAAACAACTCCAATAAATAACAAAAACATACATTAAATGAGAGGTCACTGATATTATGAATTTTAATCTGCAATTTGATTTTCTATTGACACTCTCCGTGGCAACCGTCTAGCAGCTGTCTAGTTTCGTTAAACTAGGATTTGAATAATACTAAATTGAAGCTCAGTATTAAACTCCAAACAATATTCAATGAAGTCGATTTTGTCAACGTTGGCATTTTGCAGGTATTTTAAAGAAACTTAAGGTAATTGTTTATGATGAACATAATGTGTGGCATTCTCAAAACATGCATATCCAGAAAAACTAGTGCATAAGCTATCTGGTTCTCAGCGAGCTGCCACATATAATGAGAGTTTTGACTATTTAAAAAAACCAGTTAACCAAATGGGAAAGGAAAAATAATCAATTTGTTTAGTCAATTTGCATTGAAAATAAAGGATGAAAGGGCCCACAGTCAGAGTGCAGAGATTAGAAATATCTCCGTAGTCTGCACTTCCGCATTTGTTTATATATTATTTACTTCTGGATTTCGACCCACAGTCGAAGTGTGGAGATTAGCTCACAATCTGAGTGCGAAGATTAGCAATACCCCGCGCTTTCGCATTTGTTTTCACATTTGAATTTATTTATTTACAAAGGTTCAAAGTTCCAAAAAAATCGAGAAAATAACTCGTTGTCTGTAATAAAACCACAATGAAAATGAAAATGGGTGCCTGGTAAATTTCACCCACTTCAAAATGTTTGTTTGTTTTTTTTTGAATGTTTAAATATTTTTTAAGTACTCTTATATTATTGATTTGAGGTTTCTGTTTGTAGATACTGTTTGTTGGAGTCATTGTATTTATGTTGGAGTCATTGCATTTATGTTTGATTGGTAACCAATTTTTGTGGTCTATTATTAAGATTAGATCCAAGATTTTTAAGTATTTTTATATTTTTCAAATATTTGTTATGTTGTTTGAGTTTTCGAAATTTGGATACATTGGGAACGGCTAAAGATTTCCTTAAAATTTACAAGAAACCCCTAATCAAAAACAGTAATATTATATAATAAAAAATTAAAAATATAAAAATAAAAAAAATAATTTTTTAATTATATAATTTATATAATAATCAAAATTAATATTGGATCAAAATATTCAAATATTAAAATCAATTTAAATATATAAATAATAAATATATAATCTCCCTTATATATAAATATATTATCTAGGTGTCTCTCTGAGTCTCTCTTTTTTATATATCTAAAATATTAAAATGTCAAGTTCATTATGACACATGACGAGTCTTTGAAACGATTTGGCTTAAAAATACAAAGGAACAGTGTTACATATGTTTCTCTAATTATTCTTAAGAGAAAAAATAAACCAATTCTAATGTTTAAGCATTCACTGCCACATACAATATGCACACACAATTTTCTGCCATATATATGCATAAACAACAAAAAAAATGCTCATCAGTATGACATCCCAGATATGGCCCTTACATCGAGGTGCCACACCCTTCCTTAACCCATCAAGAGATTGCTCCAATTTCTAAATTAAGGATATGGGTGTTAAGGATGTCTTTGGCCTTTCTTCATGCAAAAGTTTCAATTTAGGCTCATGTTTTGTGGGTAGTTCAGCATATTTCTCTACAGACTTTGTATTCCCCAACCCCAAAATTCCAAAAAAAATAATCTTCAAAACTACCGGAACTTTCCCAAGCTCCCATTGCAGCGCCCGCTGAAAAAAAAAAAAAAAAAAAAAACAACAACAACAACAACAACAAAAACAAAACAAAACAAAACATTACAATTCCAAAACTCCTAAAATCACGAGAACCATTAGAACAAATTTCTCAACTCTTGAAATCACAATGTCACAATTATTAATTAAGTTACATTCCGAAACTCTTTAAATTGAGATTGTTATAAATGAAAGTTTATCATAATTATATTGGAAAACATCATTTACGAATATTTACATGTTTATAGATATATATTTATAGATAATAAATATATAAAATTTAAATTGATCCAACTGCATTTTTTTATTTTTTTTTCTATTTTTACGCTTTGCAAGGGTGGATTCGACGATTAAACTCTAAAAGATTCGAAACATGGCCGAGAAAAAGTAGAATCCTAATGTTGAGAAGATAGAGGATACAACCATCATAGTGTTTGTATAGGGTAAACAACCACCGGTATTGATTAGAAGCCGTCACCAAGTTTTTTGGACTGCAATCTGCAATGTATGTGGAATTCTCCAATTGGAACAAAGAGATGTATATTTTGTTTACGATAAGTTGAAAAAACATAAATAAAACTATATTACACGATGAAATTATAAATCTAAAATGTTAAAATGTTAATATATTGTATAAAGTGTGGAGTTGCAAAAAAAAAGTTCAATTTGGGTTTTTTTGCATTTTTTTACTCGGCACATGGATCAATGTTATGTATTTTTTTCATTTATGTAAGGGACTTGTAACAGTGGGTATAATAGTAACAACAATGTTAGTGTCAAAGTACTTATTGTGAAAATGACAGCTCATTTATATACATTTTTTAACTTTACACAATGTATCAATGATATGTCCCTCTCCCCCTCTCTTGTCTACCTAAATGACCTCTCTCTTGACTACCCAAATGACCTACAACATTGGGTAGAGAAGTGACAGTTTTAATGTCAGATCATTCACAGCCAGAATGACCATAAATTAGTTTTCTAAGTTCTTTATTTTAAAATGATTATTCAAAAATTGACAAATAAAACGCCCGAATTATGTCTCATATAAACTTGTTGAGACAATTAAAAATTAGAAATAAAATTTCCATGAAAATAAAAAATTATTTTTAAATTTACAGAAAATAAAAATATTCAACATTTTCTAAAAAATTTAATTAAAATTATAAAAAATAAAATAAAATAATATAAAGTCAATTGCCTGTCACTATTAAACAAATACTGCAGTACCTCCTTAAACCATGACTAATATAACATTCACTTAAGGTTTTAATATTTTAGGTATAGAGCAATTGAGTGGAATATAAACCATGACTAATATAATATTCACTTAAGGTTTTAATATTTTAGGTATAGAGCAATTGAGTGGAATAAAAACTCTTCAGAATAATACTTTGTCTCTTGTTTTTAGTATAATGAGGCAACGTTCATTGTAAAATCCAAAATATTTACAAATTCATAATAATATTTAGATGAAAAAACAATGGTTAATTATATTTGAAATTTATAATAATATGTTGATTAAAAAATTATTAATTAAAATAAATTTAAATATAGATAAATTTTTTTAAATTAATATTTAAGACATAGATACATAAATTTGTACAAAATTAAATATTAAAAATAGAAGGGTTAGGTTCTTTTAGCGGAGAAAAGAGAGTACATTTAATAAAAACTTATTATACTTAGCACTTTATGTAAAAGAATGGCTAAGCATCGAATTTGAGAAAAGAAGTGTCTTATTATTTTCCACCGCCCATTGGTCAACACATACCACAAAATTCCAATTCAAAGCAAAGACGTTTAACCACTTCAAATGTCCGCCCGCCTATGTTGACTCCATTACTTAGTCCAACACGCCAGCAACGCGTCTTCTGCTTTTGTCGTTCTATATAAGCCGTCGCTCCCAAACTAGCACTACACTACCCAAGCCCTGAGCTTATCTCGATTCATTCAGACTTTGATTTTTGCTGCTTCTTGAATATGACAGCAGCGATCTGTGCTGCGCTACTTGTTCTGACAATGGCCGTACAGGGCATCCACGCCTTGGACTTTGTGGTCAACAACTCGGCCGAGGGCAGCGATGGCGGGACGAGATTTGACAGCGAGATAGGAGGGCCAACGCCACCAAGATAATGGACGCCGCCACCCAATTCATCTGGCAGACCTTCGCCCAGCAATCGTCCGCCGACAGGAAGAACGTGCAGACGGTATCCCTGTTTGTAGAAAGCATGAGCGGAGTCGCCTACACGAGCAACGACCAAATCCACTTGAGCGCCGAGTACGTTACCAATTACCAGGGCGACGTAAAGAACGAGATCACGGGCGTTCTGTACCACGAGATGACTCACGTCTGGCAGTGGGACGGCAAAGGCGGTGCGCCGTCAGGGCTGATCGAAGGCATCGCGGATTATGTTCGCCTCACTGCGGGCTTCGCCCCATCGCACTGGGTTAAGCCTGGAAGCGGTGATAAGTGGGACCATGGCTACGATGTGACTGCCTACTTTCTCCAGTATTGCGACACCGTTGCCTCTGGTTTCGTTGCCAAGATGAATTCAAAACTGCGCGATGGATGGGACGTGGGATTCTTCAATGATCTCACTGGTAAATCTGTTGATGAGCTTTGGAATGATTACAAGGCCAAGTATGCAAACTCCCCATGAAAAAAAATGGTAGACAGATTAACAACCTGTATCCCATCTATTGTTCAATAATGAATATGTGGTACTTTTGAATTAATATTAAATAAAAACGTATAAATCGTATTTTGTGGAGCTCCATATGACTTTGACAGTCCACGTTTGCTCGTGATGACAGACTACTGAGCATTGCCGTCCATATTTTTCAACGTACTATGCTATTTCAGTGCAGTTAAAATTTTTGGAATTATTTTAAGGAGAAATGAATGATAAAATATGCTCATTCATATCTTAATAATTCTCCTCAACCTTTGCAATGACTCCTATCTTGTCCTTTCATGTGGACAAGGTAGTCCCTTCTCTCATATTAAATAATACTGACCTTGCATAGATCAACATGATAAAGTATGTTCTTTTAACCATTATTAAAAATAAATATATGGTGATGGATCTCCTACTTTTAGAATTATGTGCGAAGGGTTAGGCTCTTGTCTTTTCTATTCTCTATTTTTGGTGGGTATAACTTGATTATAAATTTTCCCCTCAATAAGTTAGAAAAAGGGTTGAGCCAGTTTCACTGGCCCACGAGCCCATGGCACGCTTCCTTAGGAGTTCATTTAAGTTTTGCACAAGTTACGCAATTGTGAGCCATGCACCACATTCATGATTTAGCATGGTTATTTGCACCAAGGGGAATTTCAAGGGATTTGCAATGGTTTCATATCACTAACTATACATTTTTCATAGTTTTATATGGCAAGGACAATTTTATCAATCATCTAATCATTAGTGAGTCATTAATGGTTACTCAATTAAGAATTAAGATTTAGCATGAGATCTAAATATATTTTTAGAAAATATTGGTATAGATTGTAACAATATTAGGTTTGTTTTACAATTTGATTTTAATTCTCATTTATCAGGGTTTTTATTTTTTTTACTTTTCTGTAATTCGTAACCACCACCTATTCCCTTGCTTAGTTCCAAGGCCTTTTAGTTAGGCCTTTTAGTTAGGCAAGTTGGACTGCCAACTTCGTAATCAGGAGGGAAAAGTTGGGCTAGCCATGTTGTTTCCTCCTCCTAGGCTATGGTTGGCATCATCCCTCTTAGCGCTCTGATCCTCTAGATGTTTAATTTTCTCTCCAAGCCTGAGGCACTTCATACTTCTCGCTAGTGCAAACTACCAAGACAGCGTTGTCTCACCCCTTCCTCCCCCACCCCCCTGCAAACTAGCAAGACAATGTTGTCTCACCCCTTCCTCCCCCACCTCCCCCTCCCAAACTAGGAGGACCTTTTGAGCCTAGGAATGTTGAGTCTCTCTCGCTATATGTTTTTATTCCTAGCCCTCAGTCTAATTCTCATTTTTCTCCTATATATGTCTCATGCCTTGGGATGGCTCCACCACTAGCAAGTCTTGGTAAGGATAAGAGATTGTGTCAAGGATCCTCCACTCTTGCTAGACCATTCAAACTTGTCACATGCCTCTTATCTTTCAGATTTATTGCCATGCGAGGAAAAAGCGCTAGAGTAGACAAGGAGCAACCTGCTACCAAGAGAGAGGCAACTCCATAGCTCAAACTTGAGCTAAGAGCTCAACAAATTGCTACTAGGATTTGACCCCCCAACCAATTCAAGAAGAGATTACTTAGGTGGAAAGCAAACTCTTCAATGAATAACACAATCATACAAACATCGAGGTGTTTGCTAAGGTGGAAAATTAGGTTCCTAGTGCTGGCCAAGCAAGGGGCAGATATAATTAATACATGTACACAATTGACATCTATCGGAACCTCAATGTTGTCTAGGGGAGAGTGCTAATAGATCAAAATGAGATCAAAGAAGACATCATCTTGCCTCTAAATCAAATTCAATGACCTCTTATAGTTATGGACTGTTGGCTTGGGAGAATTGAATGGAAAATGGAACCTCCTTCTGATCCTGCATACTCTGTTAGAACAATAAGGAACCCATCCTTGTCGAAGCAATTGATTCAAGAAAATAAGCATGCATGCTTATCTGCCTCTTTACTTTTAGTTTTCTTGTCTTAGATCCCTGAAAAAGGACCTTTGCGTCCAAATATATATATCTTCGATGTCTTGCATCTAGGAGTCAAAAAAATCATCTTTTCATTTGTCATTTTGAAGCATTTGAAGTTCTTTGTTTGGTCTAATTTCCCTAATGTGAGGTTGGCACAAAATTCTTATATATGAATATAAATTTATGAAAACATATAATACACCTTTTATGTTGTGAATATAAATTTTAGAAAACAAACAATACACAATTTCACCTCACAATAAAAAAATAACTCAACTATAAATTTGGAATATTTCAAAAAATTGACAAACATAATGAAGTCAAACAATTAACTTCCCTCCTCTCCATGAAAGTTTTGAAAAACTTTGAAAACTACCATCAAAATAATGAAAAATAACTTTTTATTTTAAATTCTTGCCAAAATTAATAACTACCAATAAATTTCAATTTATTTAAAAAACACTTATTTATTAAAAAATTCCAAAATCATTATAAAAAATTCCAATTTAAAATTGCAAAGAGAACCAAAACCTTTTATTGACTGTCGAACATTTTCAGGCTCTTCAACCATTGAGACACCCTAAAGAAATTTATTATTAAAATGGAACATAGGCAAATAATATGATAACCTTAAGCTTTGCCTATACATAGACTTTCGAGCAAAGATACTTTAGGGAAAGTTGTGTTAAGTCATGCAAATCACAGCTGAAAGTAATTATTAGATTAAAACAATATCCCTTTTCACGCCACTTAAACTTTATTTAACCATGAAATGCGTCATTTACATTATAATTAAAACGAAAAAAACAAAGAATTTGGTGGTTGTACTCACATCACGGTAGAATTTAAATGGTCCCGTAGGGATATTTATTTAATTTTATTTTTTTAACAATGATTAATAAAGTAATTAGCAAAATTTGTCCATAAAACATACCAAAATTATTTATATATATATATATATATATATATATATATATATATCAAGATAACAGCCGCAGTTTACTATTTTTCTAGCTCAGTATGAGTTTTGAAAGTATAATGGATTAACAAAACATATAAAATTTTGATCTTCATATAATTTTTTTAAAGTTATTTAATGTAAATATTGAATTTAATTATTTTTTTAATTTGTCTATTGGGAGTAGAATAGATGATGATGGGTGTACTATTAAGTCATTTCGTGATGTGAAGATCATCAGTTTGAAACTCTATAGGAAAAAATCTAGTCATGTTAAAAGCTGGTGTGACCCAAGCTGGGTGTGATCCCAAAGTGATTTTGACGGCTTAGATGCCTTTGGGTCGTGCTTTCTCAAGCCAAAGGTTAAGCATGTAGTCATCTCTAGATGACACAAACAACAGCTTAGATGATCTTGGTTCATGGTTTCTTAAGCCAAAAGTTAAGCGTGTAATTATTTCTACAGGACACAAACAACTTGACAAAAAAAACAACTATTTTTCTAACTCAAAATTAGATTACAAAATAGTAAAGAGTTTTGAAAATATAATCCACGAAAAAAAAACACCCAAAAACATATAAAATTTTGATTGTATGGCAAACTTTATATTATACGGAAATCTTGGAAAATAGCTAGAGTATATTTTTTGTTTAGATTGGTTGCAGAAATTTTGATATGGCAGGGTGGCAGGAAGAGAGTGGATTGAGTTCACTAATGAGACTATGGATGGCGCAGGGTGAGCTTCTTGTTGTTGTAACACCTCCTATTGATTTCTCAGACTATCAATTTCATCATTTTGTCTCTAATTCATGTGTCAGTGTTCAATTAATAACTCCATTGTTAAGAAAAGTCTTTCGGTAGAAATCACACAAGAAAATTTTTGGGCTAACGTGTTTCGAACCAACAAGTGTGGTTCATCATCAAGACCAGATGAAGAGGCAGACTATGGCACAGGCTTAAATAGAGAGCAATGTAGAGATCATAATTTCAAGTAATGATTATATTGGAACAATAATATTTAAATTATGATATTAATTTATTAATATATTAAAAACAAATATTATTAAGTAACGACTATATTAAACGACTAGTTTTTGAAAAAAAAAAATATGATATTAATTTATTAACTTAACTCCATTATTGTCAATATTTGTGTAGCCAAGTTATCCATTCTTAATTATAGAATTATGAAATTTAAGTGTGGGACCATTAAAAACAAGGGAGGCCAAGCTTTTGTGATCCTTACAAAGAACCATGCTAGAAACTAGGGGAGAGCTAGAAACGTCTTGAACCTACATTCTGAGAGCATTCCATCGACGTTGGAGTATCTCTCAATATTCAATTTTCTAACTTTCGAGATTCATAAAAACAAAGGTCATAAAAATGGGAGCCCATATGTGAGGGCGGTAGAGTGTCTTATCATCCATTTATTCCCATGTAGAGCCATTCAAACCAATGGATTTCTCATAGATCTTAGACATATTTAATATATCCTCTCAACCAGGGTTCAAAATTGAAGTTGTCATTACCCTTCAAAAACTATCTAGCCTATCATAGAAGGACATAAAATTATTTCCCATGCAAATAAAAATTAAAACAAAACATTACTTTTCAAATTTGAAAGGAAAATTTTTTTGAGTTTCTTCAATTGAAGGGTAAGGAGATTTTTCATAACATGTTATACTTGTCATTATTTTTATAAGAATTATTTTTATTAATAATTTTTATACACACCATGGCAATGAACAAAAGAAAGAATGTTAACAATTTTCCCGACATCATCATAATTCAATAAAATAAATGTTATGATTTTTGTACAATAGGATTCTATTGCTATGAACCTCATGCATTCATGTATAGCCTATTTATTAAACTTACATCTTAGTAGTGGGCATTCAAAATATAAAGCTTTGTTTGTGGTGAATTCTTTTGCTACTTAGAGACGAGAAAGAATTCCAATTTGAAGTAGCTCACCATTCTCTTTTACATATGGTACCTACAAATATCATATGACTCCAACTATAGATTTGTGTACATCCTACAATACTTGTTTATATTTACTGCCGACTCCACCTACTTGCTTATACTACTTGCTCTGCTTGCTTGCATTTATGAATATTACATGCATATTTTCATTATATTTCTATGGAAAGTTGAGCATCTGATACTACTTAACGGAAGCAATGAACAATATTGTGAGTGGGGAGGGGGAGAGGGTTGAATTAGTATTGTGTCATTATACCAATTTTTCCCTTTTTAAAAAATTACGCAATCATGCATTAGTTTACAAGCAACAAAAAATGTATAACCATGAGAAACATGCATAAGCATAAATAAACCATGAGCACATTAATGATTAACACAATAAACATCATTAACAAATCATCAAAAAAGGGGACACAAGATGTTAGGTGGAAACCCAAAGGCAAAAAACCCCTATTTTGGTCAGAAAATGGTTGTGCAGGAGATCGCTAGAAAAAGGAAAAGGAATGGCCAAAATAACTAGATGCTGAGAACTATTGGAAATAAGCGGCAAGAGAAAATAACAAACAGTTACATTGGAATTTGTAGAGGCTGCAAAAGAAGGATAGGAACGTTGGATCTTGAAAGAATCAAAGGCGATAAGGATCAAAACCCCATATTTTATTAAAGTGGACCCGATCAAGCAAGCAGGATCAAGTGAAGAAAATATATAAAAGTTGAAGGAAAGATGGAAAGAGAGAGATTCAAGGAGATATGTTGAAATGTTGTCGTTGTGATGACTGAAGGAACTCTTGCTATATTTGATCTTTCTATTTAATATTTATTGTATTTTGATCCAGTAGTGATCCACGCCCTCACTCATAATGAAGTGCCTTTTATGATGTAATGATTAGGTTGATAATGAAAAGGAATTGTAGGAATTATCTGTGCATTTGAATTATGTTGGATTTTGCAGCCACTTTAAAAATTTTGAATCTTAACTTAGAATGTTCTTTGTGATTTCTATTATGTTGCGAACTTCTTCTTCTTTAAGTATGTTATGTCTACAAGTGCGAAACTTATGAGATGATCGTATGTAATGGGTTATTTGTTGCGCTATTAATCGATGCCACACTGTGATCCTTTATCTTATTAAGTCTTTTCACGCCTCGGGTGAGACACCTCTCCTTTTTACTAAGAGAGGTGAAAATGTTAGTGGATTGCTAGACTACGACAGATTATTTTGTTGGCACCTTGTGTCTGAACCCAGGGTCTAGAGTCTATTTAAATTTTAAGCCAACCAATGATTCCATTGTTAGGACCCTAAGTATTTTGAAGGGATTTGGATCATGGTACCAAGGATCCTTAGATGCGATCTTCAAGATTGGTGGCATGAGCAAATCGGTCGCTTTATTTTCCAGCAAGATCAGTTACGCCAGAAGAACCTAAAGTGGGTAAAAGAGGAGGTTTTGTAAGCAGATCCTGCCCGCGGCCAATATGAAATATTATGGTGTAAGTTCCCTGAGGAACTCCATAACTGGCTACGTCAGCTGCAAATTAAAGGGGGATCTCGAAATTGGATTAGGTCTCCTCATACTTGGACCATTGTTGATTTAACTAAGTTACATAAGCTAGATACGGAGTTGACTAGCATTAGGGGAATTTTTAGTTCTAAAATGGGCCTCGTAAGGAAATTATAAAATAATAGTGGAAATAATAAAATAAGATTAGATTACATCATCAAATTTTAGAGGGAAAACAGAAAAAAATAATTTTTTAAACTTGTATTTTTAACTTATCTCCCTATGGGGTTACTCAAATTTCGAGTGGAAACACTCATTGGATGCATAATTTGATTCGTCATCAAAGGAGTACCCATGTTTCATACTTTTGATGGATCTTGCTATACAAAAAATGAGAAATACATGAAAATCGTGATTGCAATCACATTTTTTCATGTATTTCTCTTTTTTTTCGTGTAGCAGGGTCCATCGAAAGTATGGAACATGGGTACTCCTTGGATGAGGAATTCATTTTTTCATCGAACGAGTATTCCCACTCGAAATTTGAGTAAAACCTTAGGGAGCTAAGTTGAAAAAGTAGTCTTATTATTTTTTAAACTTTTTACTTTTTTACTCCAAAAATGGTGAATCATCCCCAAGGTTGACATCATCATCTTGAATCCTATTGGTTTTTATAAAGGTTATTTTAGTTGTAGATTTTTCCTAGGAGGCCCATTTTAGACCTCAAAATTTCCCTAATGAGTGGTTGATTGTTTGGTACAAGCAACTCTAGCGAGCTATATTATTGAATTTGTTGTAGAATATCACTTATCTTTCTCCAAAGTTGAAATTGTATTCAGATATGGGTTGCACAGAAGATTGCTGAAGGAAATCCCTCTCTAGATTAAAGTTTTGATGGTGGAGGAAAACTTACTGTATTTTCAAGAGAAAAATACGACAACTTAATTTTAAGTATTGGAGGTAGGATTTAGTGGAGCAACGCTACCTAGTTGTAGAAGATGAAGATGTTGTTGTGATGGATTCAGATGATTCGCGGAGGGTTTGACATTTAACGGCACAAAGGAGTGCACATATAGTTGATGAATGTGATGAAGTATCGAAATTCTCTACCTACAACATTATAAGGGAGACGACCCAGTCTAAACCTTAGAACAACTACTTTTCTGTTGAAATGGTGGTTTCGACTGGTTTAACTAAGTCCAGTTACATTTTCCTTATTGTTATCGGTTTAAGTTGTTTCTTTAGTTACCAATAGGCAGGGACATCAGATTAATTCTTCTTGCTGATCAGGAAAGAGAATGACCCTTAACCCAATTAATGGCTAAGCAAAACCACACCTAGAGTTATCCTATGTCAAGTTAAGTGTTATTCTAGCCTAGATGTATTATACTAACGTATGTGGTACTATATCAATTTAACACTAATTATTAGTCCTATTATCACTATATTGAATATCTCATAATGTTATCCTAATATTAGTGATTTGTTAATCATTAATATAAGTTAATATAAATCCTCTATATTAGTGATCATTAATATGTATATATATATATATATATATATATATATATATATATATATAATTATGTTATTATTAGAATATATTTCTACTTATTATCTTAATACTAATGTTATATTAGATGCTAATATGTTAGTATATGTTCTTATGTTATGCCTATATTCTTAGTATTACTTAATATATATTTAACTACGAATTAATACTTTACTATTATATAATTCTATGATGAAACATTAACCAAATATTAGTTAATATTCTAAATATAACAGGTAAACTATAACTATAATGTTAATTCCATTACTACACCATAATAATACAATAATACTATATAAATTAATATAATAGAAAAGGTAAGTCCTAAGAGAATGCATCTACTCTAAAGAGACCATTTCTTTTTAATACACAATCAAAGTTGTTAGGCACAATGCATTGTAATTTCAATTTGCAACTGTCAACATCTATTATTTCTTCCATCATTTCGAATTGCTTACCAAAGTTTACTTGTGCAATTGTCTTCGCAGAAACTCAATTATTTTAGCAATTTTTTTTATTGCTCTTATCTACAGATTTGCCAAAAAAATTGATGATATGAGAAAAAATTGAAGATGATTGTTTCCAACAAAATAGATATATTAAAACAATATGCTCTCACATTCTGTTGCCAAACAAATATCAAGTCTCTAGCAACAAGTTATTTTTAGAAATGACAAAGGAATTGAAAATGGAAAAATCTCTTTGGAAAGCAATATAAATTGATAAAGAAAGCAATGCAAAGACATAATGAAAATGACAAGTAGTCCTTATATGTATAACAAAATGAATACATTAAAAATGCTTATAAGAATTGGAAGAAGGGATAAACAAATTGTTAACATATTTATGTGACCTTGAAAATGACAAGTTTTCCAATAGAATAATTTGATGGACTTTGCCATCTTCTATATGATGATTTATGTCAAGGTGCAACATCCATCTCATTCACAATGTCTATAAAAAACAGTATGTTGTCAATTGAGAAGCAAGTAGCTATGCCAATCTTACGTCTATCAAGTGGCATGATAATGTTGACTACCAGTCAGCTATTTGATTGTGGAAAGTCCGCAGTGGTCAAATTGGTCAACGAATCTTGAGCTTCCATACAATCAATCATACATTGATTGGTATAACCGTTAGCGCAATTACAGTATGCAACAAAGGTTATTGTCAAATTACAACTACATTTACTGAAAGAGCCATGTTTGCTTTGTCAACATACTTAATATTTAAATATCTAACCACCTCAAATGCCAAATCCTTATCACACCTAATATTTAAAGATCTAACAACTTCAAATGCCAAATCCCATAATGCTGATCACTTATTTCTAAGCAGAATAAAAAGTAAAAATGTAGCATATATTCATGGGGAAATAAACATTAAATGCTCAACTTATATTAAAGTCAATACAAAATAATGCTAATTGTTATAAGTATGTACAATTTTTTAAATAATTAACAAAGTTGTATAGCTAGCATTTCTAGCGGCCTAGCTTAAATGTAATTTGATGGCTTTTCAAGCTTTAATGGAAGAAGGGGGTCTGCAATTAGTTGTTTCCTCAAAACTACTTCTTCTTACGTGGCAATAGAATTTTAATTGCACACCTCCCTCAAAAAAAATGCTTACAGCTATGGACCCCTGACCCCTGGCCAATAGCACTGGGTAACACCGATAGCACTTGATTTGGATAGACCCTAATATTGGTAGCGTAGAATAAATGCTGGAAATAAAGACAGTCAGTAAGGCAACCCCATTCACATAAGAAAATGGGGAACAAGTTTCTAAGAAGCAACTCAAAAGTTTCTCCTACTGGTGAAGATAATGATGCAAAACTAAAGCTTAAAACTTTTACCAATACAGATACAATTCTCAGCAAAAAATTCCAAACATACATTAGGAAATATACAATGTAACTTAAATGATATGAAATAGAAACTTTCAAATTATGTTATGAAATTTCTAAAAATTGCTTTTGGATTGTAAACAAATATTTATCTCATCAATAACACACCATGCATCAAGTGAACGAGGACTACTTTAGCGGATGTGGTCAGAGCAACCAATACACTGAGACAAAGGAATCATGTGCCAAAGAGACAAGGTGGGGAGGTGTCCTAAAATGGACAGTGGCCAATGGACCCAGAAAAATGGAAGTAAAAAACCAGAGTTTTCAATAGAATGTAATGTGACCTGAGAAAGGTTTTAGAACCCAAAGTCATAGCAGCAGCAGTAACACCCCCTACAATTTAACCATAAATTTCAAAACTGAAACCCACACTCTTGCATGGTCTAGAAATGACTATGTGGTTTGTTAAATTGAGCCATAATGGGATTTGAGAATGAGAAGGATCCTAATAATCTGTTTCATCATTTTCCCAGTTTTCTTTAATCCCACATTTCACCAATGTTGAAGACTCTAGGAAACTCTGGGAGTTGTATCTATTTAACACTACCCCTCCCTGAAAGAAATAGACAATATTTATGTGTGCAAGAGTGAGCCTAATTGTAACAAACCTGGATTCTAATGCTGCTAAATGGTTTAATTAGTGTACTGTTTTTTTCACCTACAAAGGGTGTTGAAATGGTTGGGCTGCCATATCCTAGACTATGAATATGTTGTGCTAAGTTTTGGTATCTTTCCAAACTTTTGTCTTAGTAGCAGTTCTGATCTTAGAGTAGGTTGTCTAACATTGTCCACGTATTCATGAATTATGATTGAATTCTAACATATTTTTCTCACTTTGGAGATATTTCAGTCATGCTTTTTGCAGTTCTGATGTTACAGTAGGCTGCTTAACCCTGCTCATTGCATACAGGGGAATTTGGTTTAAATGGAATACCTTTATCATATCACAAGCTTCCTTGTGCATAGAGTATAGAATACCCAGTTGTTCATAGCATGGAGATCAAATATAAACATAGCCAATGATTTTGGTTTTTGGATGGTTCTGATTGGGCAGATTTTGTTTTAGTACTAATCATGTTCTAACGTAAATACCCAGTTGTTCATAGAATGGAGATCAATTATAAACATAGCCTATGATTTTTCTTTTTGGACAATTCTGATTGCACAGATTTTGTTTCAGTACTAGTCTTGTTCTAATGTTAGAACATGATCTCTTTTCACCCTAATTATGTATTTATTGGTGCAGACAAAGGAAGCAAGAAACCTATATTAGATCATGAGCTTTCTTTCGTTCACAGTTATAAGGAATTTAAAGTTTAGTTTCATCCTTCTCTATTAGAAAGTGTTTAGAGAATGGTTTTTCTTGCTAGTTGCTTTCAAAATAAAATGTTAAGGAAACTTATGAATTTAGTGTTTCTATGTTTTGCAGAATAAAATGTAAAGGCAACCTATGAATGTTTCCCACAAAGCATGACTACTTAAGCGATTGTACCCAAAAGTAGAGGAAAAACCTCCTTGTGTAGAATCACTACTATAAGAATTATAAATAATAGGCATAGTGGTACAACTTCGGACTTTGATATCATGAAAAAGGCTACCATTACAACAAAACATGTGTTAGTAAACTTTCTATATCGATAACTAAAATGATAGGATGAAAATTATAGATTCCATAAAAATGAGGTGATTCTTTCAACCCACTCTATGGACAGCAAGATGGAAATTACAGATTCCATAGAAATGGATGATTCTTCCAACACACTCTATCGACAGCTGATTACTCTGCTACTGTATTATTGGCTATTGTAATTCACTTGTTATAACTTAGAATGTTGCTATAATTCACTTGGTTTTACTCACAACCATTGGTAGCACCAAGTCATCTACAACGAGAAGGATACGAGGTCACCTGGAAAACAGTAACATTTTCTTAACTGATTCTTATATGAAGGATAATAAAGTATAGCTAGGTGTAGACAATTCAACCTTAAACCAAAAATCCTGCAAAGGGAATTCCTATTGCACTGATTGGATCCATGGTGGTCGTCATAATGGTCTACTATTTGATCCTAATCCTGCATACTATGTATTTTTCACAAAGGTGGGAATTGATTGGGCGAAATACATAATAGCCCTTGGAGCCCTTGAGGATATGACTATTGTCATAATGGTGAGTGTTGTAGGCCAGGACAAGTATCTGACCCACATTGCAAGGAAACATATGTTCGTACCCTCCTACTATTGCTGCTCTATCATACGGGATCAACAATAAGGAAGGTTTGGTGGCTGTTTTTTTATCTCAGGGGAGGAACATTTGACATTTCTATCCTTGAAATATCAAATGGTGTGTTTGGGATGTAATCAAATAGATATGATGAAATATTTTATAGTAGTTCAATTGTCCGACGCTGCTTTTGGTCCCAAACTTGTTATTACCTGTCTCTTTTTTCAAGTCTTTTTACTGTCTTGCAGGTAAAGGCATCGATTTATCGAAAGATAGGCTTGTTGTGCAGAGGTTGCGAGAACCAGCTGAGAAAGATAAGATTGAGCTTTCTTCAACCACCTTGACAGATATTAATCTGCCTTTCATCACATCAGATGCCTCTGGTGCAAAACATTTAAATATTCAGTTGTCTCGGTCAAAATTTGAAATGCTTATGAATCATTTGATCGAAAGAACAAGGAAACCTTGTAAGGATTGTATGAAGGATGTTGGTTTGACTCCTACGGAGTTGGATGAAGTATTATTGATAGGAGGAATGACTAGGTTGCATGAGGTTCAACAATTAGTTGTTGAATTATTTGGTAAGGAACCAAGCAAAGGTGTTAATCTTGACAAGGCACTAGCAACCAAGAAGAGTCAAGTGTTCTCCACTATCACTCATTCTCAGTGATGCGGGATAAAATGGTTGGATCAACCTTTGGTAGAGCATACAATCCTAAAAGGGAATTACTATTAGACTGATTCGATCCTTGGTGGTCATCATAATGTAAACAACATTGATTTCCTAGCATGTGCATGGATTCCTGGTTTCTCCGAGATGCCAAGGAGAATTCCAAACTACCCATATGCATACACTGAGTGTAATCTATTGTCATGAATTGGTTAAATGATTTGAGTTATTTCTTATCTTTGGATTTGTTCACCCTTCCGAAGGACGTTCAGAGGCTGATATATATAATATGGTAAAAGAAGCGGAGATGTATTCTCAAAAAGATCAAGAGAGAAAGAAATTGACTAAGGCAAAAAGCCAGGCAGACAACACCATATAGACCGACTCATCATGGAGTTATGGATGAGGTAAACCCAAACCCTCTAAGGACGGCTACTTTGACTATGTTGATGGAGTAGTAACTTGAAGGGGAACCCTTTGGAGGTGAAGACTCTGTCATGGATTATCCAGACTATTTTTCATCACTCTTGAATCCGACGATGAACAGGGGGTCCCGAATCAATTGTGATTCACTGAGCCAAGAATACATACGTGGCCTTCCAATAGATCTGAATGACCAACATCATACGCCATTTATTAACGCATAGCTAACACCTCAATGACAAATAGTTGGACAATTCAAGCTAAAAAATCAAAATATGCCATTTACATTTTTTAGCAGATACCAAGCAGCCTATATATGCAAAACATTGCATCACTAATGAAATCAATAGTTAACAGAAGTGAAATGCATATAAATTTGAAGGATTACTGCAAAAACAACGAAAAAAATGGTGCAGAGAAGCCCTAAACAATGTTAAACCGCAAGATTGTCTAAGGCGAAGAAATTCTTTGAGCCCAAAAAATGTCACGACCATACCTGTCAAGTAAAGACGGACCTCAAAGGCTGTCAAATTAAGCTGGATTTCAAAATATGTAGCAGTTCACTCCTCTCAAACTATAATGTAATGTATAGAGGTAAAGAAAAACTGTAATGTATCAAGCTAAAGACAGAGCTTTTAAAAAAAAGACCTCTAAGACCCGCAAAAAAAGACAGAAACTGGAAGATACCTGTAACACATGCAAAAAAAAAAGTATAATACAAAAATATATTTCAACACGTAAAAACCTGTGGGCCCAAAATTTTACCACTTGCTTTCTTGCATATCCAAGGTGTCTACTTCCGTCTCTCTTGCATGCTCAACGTGTCTACTTCCTAGCTAGGTGGAATGGATTGCTCAGCCTGAAAAATAAATAAGTTCACAGCAAGACCCCATCTTCATATAGCAAGCATGAAGTTAGAAGCTAACCAACTCATTAAGCAAAACCTCAAATGCAGCTAACCCCGTAGAAGTATCTTAGATTCGAAAGGCCCTTGATTTAGTGGAGAAGTATCTTAGATTCGAAAGGCCCTTGATTTAGCAAGGAAAGACAGGAAAAAATATCCCTTGTTGTGGATGTGTGTGCCATCCTAGGGGCCGAGTAGCCAAAAATGGCTCTTAATCTACAACTTTTCATGACCCAGGAAACTGGCTAGGAAATAGATAGGAAACAAAAAGTATCTAGATAAGACCCTGCCTTTCTAGAACCTGCTTTTCTTGGAAGATCAGGAACAAACTAGAGGGACTAGGTTTCAAGCCCAGGCTTGGCTTCCTTTCAGGTCCAGAATTGCCTTCGTAGAGCTCAGAGTTTTGCTTCAAGTAATACTTGGCCTTCCTAAATCACCTGAAAGTACTTTTGATTCATAGCTCTATTAGTACGGCAGGACTTTCAGGTTGTCCTCAAGTAGTAGAACCATGCCATATACAAAACAAGCAATTTAGGCTTCATTGCTTTCCCCCCTAAATGCTATGATTCATGCAGAACATGCATGCGGAGATCCAGCTTCGAGGCCAAAGTGGGTATATAGGTGCAGAATGTAATTCTCTATACGCCTCTACTAATGTTATGAAGAAAGAAAGAGGGTAAAGTTATGCAGAAAATAAGAGGGAAAGCCAGAAAAAATGGTAAAGTCGTGCAGAAAACAAGAGGTAAGTGAGCAGAAATTACTAGAACAGAGATACCCTCTACAAACCCCTTCCATTCTACATGCTAGACCTTACGTGGAATTTGATCTCCAGTCTTTTGGTTAGTTTTCCGGAATTTGATCTCCATCTGAAACCTTAACCATGATATCCCCACTAGCAAATAGTCCACTTTCCTTCGTAAACCTTGAAACTGAAATTCCTCCACCTTCACTCGCAAACTCTTCCCTGACTGAAACTCCTCCTCTCCTCCTTGACAACTGAAACTGAAACTCTCTTCCTTGACACCTGAAACTAAAACTCTCCCGAAACTCTCTGCTTTGCATCACACCTGAAACTGAAACTCTCAACTCTCTGCTTTGCATTAGACTTCCTTGACACTTGGCTCACCGCCGATGCATTTGATCTTAGCCTAAGCCTAAATTTGCATTTTCCTAAAACTAGTTCTATAAAATATAAAATGAGCCAAATGAACTTCGGTTAAAATGAATGGCCACAACAATTTTAAAATGAACTTTGTATAAAATTATATTGTTCTGTGCATTTTATTGCATCTGAAAATATATATATATATATATATATATATATATATATATATATATATATATATATATATATATATATATATAATAATAATTGAATTGAGACTTCTGTGATCCATATCAAATTTTTGAAGAATTCTTCGGCGAAAATTTCTCCATGTGATTTTCGCTGAAGAATTCTTCAAAAATAATAATAATAATAATCATACAATAAAAGATCCATTTTTTTACAATCAAAACCTTTGCCAAAAAATCAATTGATAAATATAATCGCTATAAAACTTTGGTTAAACCATAAATAAACAAGGGAAAAATTGGTCAACGGGAAATTTAATAGGATTTCAACAATCTACCGATCGCTATAGTCCTGCTGAAGGGAGGGACTATTAAGTTGGAAGAGAGTGGAACAAAAAAATGTATACTTATATTTTCATATGCATTAGAGTTAGCAAGAACTTACAATCTTAGGAAATAAAAAAAGGTTTATTCGTGAAAGAAAACAAGCATAACTCTTATATTGTGTTGCATCTAGGGGCTTTCTATCATATGAAGGGATTCTAATTTAGCACAATCACGTCTATTTAATCTGGCAATGTAAGTTCCAGGTGAGTCTCGGAGCTATCTTCCTCGCTATTGATTGTAGGTTCCATACTCGATCCATTAGTGTGCCTCTCCCTGCCGATTCAGTGCACCCTAACCTTTGGAGATTCTTGATGATCTTGTTCAGATTATTTAAATGTATTCTTATGAATGTTGTGTTAATCTTATTGAGATTGCATAATGCAGAGGCACGATGAGTTTCGAACTTTGAAATGAAAATTTTGTGGTTTTTTCCCCTACAAACAAAGAGCTTCCATTACCAACGGCACACGGAAGCAGTTGAGGAATTGCAATGCAGAGGAGGAAGAGTGTAAGAGCCTGAGATGATGTTGGCAAGGGATTCCAGGCTATCTTAAAGTTAATAGTATTTTGGAGTTAATTTATGTTTAAGTTTTTATTAAATATATATTTTGCATTATAAAAAAATATGATATTGTGTGCACTTAAAAGTTAATTGTATATAATATAATAGATTCCCTCCATCTGAAGTTAAACCGTGTCCATAGAAATTGTGTACTAGTGCGGAGAAATGTGTTTTATCCACACTCTCGCACATTCAATTTATGCTGAAATAGTTGATTAAGAAGTTGATTGTGGAGAGTGCAAGAAATCAGCGTCCACACTTAGTTTCCAAGAGGTCTTCGCCAGAAGCACTTCCGCAAGAGATTTTCCAAGAGGTCTTCACCAGAAGCACTTCCGCAAGAGAGATGTGACCTTGGTGCTTGGACACTCTAAGCGGAAATTCATCCAAAAATTTTATATTCGCACCATGGCCAGTGTGAATAGTTGGCAGTAGTAAGCACATTGTAAGCCCAACAAACCACTAGGCATGAGTATTCATAATAAATTTCAAGCTCAGTAATAAATTAAAAACTTACAAATATTTCAAGTGAATCTCTGCTCTTAACCAAATCGGCAGAGTGATATTGGCCATAAATTCTTATAGTTATGATTGGTAAAGTAAACAAATGTATGTGTTAAATGCATTAAAGGATCACATGACACATTACCTTATGAAGGAAACGAATAACAGTATGGCCACCCGAGGGATTTTTCTTTGTCCTATTGACAATTCGAGCATCACGGTCTATTGAGCCATTAAATT
Organism: Pinus tabuliformis; assembly: GCA_031772625.1. NCBI lineage: Eukaryota > Viridiplantae > Streptophyta > Pinopsida > Pinales > Pinaceae > Pinus > Pinus tabuliformis. The sequence goes on along the minus strand of CM062806.1, from coordinate 810,769,175 downwards.
GTTGAGATTAGGACCTATGTTCACTAACGAATAACAATATGGCCACCCAAGGGATTTTTCTTTGTCCTATTGACAATTTGAGCATCACGGTCTATTGAGCCATTAAATTGTTGAGATTAGGACCTATTTTCACTAACATTAATGCCACACTACACTTGTATCGATCTTAGGATTCACCCTGCAAGTGAAGAGTCAACTGGTTGTTGGTAGTTGATTCTACCCACTAGAATAAGGAATATATCTTGAATAATGGTAGCATAGCAACAATTTATTTGGTTAATGATGATAGTCGATAACTATAATGGAGCTATATCTAGTTGTAAGTCAATTGGGTGGTATATAATCAAGTAAGGAAGATTATTAATAGTTGAGTTAGTTATTTGAAATTATATGTATGCAACAGATGAAAGGGATAGCTAGTAGCAATAATGCTACGATATATGATGCTTAAGCTCTTGCTTGACAGGGATAGCTAACAGTAATAATGCTACGATATATTATGCTTAAGCTCTTGCTTGTAACCGAGCTACTACAGGCGTAAAAGTCCAAATTCAACATCATCCTCAAGCCAAGCTCATTTAGCATTTTATTTTAAAACAATAAATAAATTCCATATTCTTGCTTCCACCCATGTTATTACTCGTCTTGTTAGATTTCATCCCCTGCAGCCTATTGATGGTTGGAGAAACTCCTATGCTGTAGGAAAAAAAGGACTTCAACAGAGTCAACCGGAAACCACAAGGCTACATTGCACGTCTATCCTAGCACGTGTTAGAAAAAATTTACAAGGGCAAAGGAGCTCAGAAATCGGTTGCGGAAAAGTAAACTCACTCAGAAATATGTTGCGGCGGGATATCACAACCACACATGAACTTAATTAAAACATAAATTTTACGCACAACAAAATAGAGTAAAACAAAGGAGGTTGCCCTAAATCTAATTGTGAAGGATTAATGCCATAAGACAACTAGCCACACTTTATACTATATGTCAAAACATAAAGAAATTACATTCGCATGATAAATGGATGATGCAGCTCCAAGTGAAAAATGCAACAAACTTACAGTGATTTACGCATCACCACACGCCCACCAATATTTCCTCCACGATTTTCTCCTCACTACCTCACAGACTCTCGCTCTCTAAATTGCCCAGCATTACAAATGACATTTACATCCATATTTATCTTAACATACAAATTTAACATTAATTACATGACAGAGAAAATATTTAATAGGCAACATGGGTGATTTTACATAGTAAATGATTTTCTAAACTTGGAGGGGTTGTGGAGTGTGGGCAACACTCGCGGAATAAATGTTTACCCATATCTATTTACCAAAATTTATTAAATTCTTGAGTTCCTCTGTTGTGTTATGGAATGGTCAAGGTTGTACTTCTCCTCTGACTTCAGTCCTTTCACCTACAAACAAAATCGCAATTGTGCAGTGGTTGAATGGGCAAGCATGTTGTTTGTCAGCATGTTTGAGGCGGTGGTTGGGATTATTATTTCCAACACTCCCCCTTAATCACAACTGCCACCATTGAAAATTCCCAAACAATCTTTGAGATAAACAAATTTTTCACGTGTCAATGGCTTTGTGAAAATATCAACAAACTATTCTTGTGACCTCCAGTGCTGGAACACAATTTCATCATTGTTAATCAAATCTCTGATAAAATGATATTTAACATAAATATGCTTGGTCCTCTTCTGAAAAACATAATTCTTTGACAATGCAATTGTTGAGGTGTTGTCACAAAAAATAGTTGTCGTTCCCCTTTGGTCATGGCGAAGATCCCTCAACATCCTTCTCATCCACACTGCCTGACACGCCACTGTTGTTTCGGCGACATATTTAGCTTCTACTATTGACAATGAAACTATCGTCTGCTTCTTAGACACCCATGAAACGGATCCAGAACCCAAATGAAAAAAATATCCTCACGTGCTATTTATGTCATCGACACTTCCTACCCAATACTATTTGTGTAACCAACCATCCTGAAATCATTTGTTGTGGTGTACAAAACGCCATATTTTTTTTGTCCCATTGACATACCTTAGAATTGTTTTTGTTGCTTGCCAATGTGTCTCCTTGGGTGTCTCCATGAACCCCGACACCAAATTCACTGCATACATTATATCGTCCTAGTCACGGTCAAATACATCAAGCTGTCTATCATACTTTTGTATAATGTCGGATTGACATTGTTGCTACAATCTTCTTTGCTCAACTTCAACCCCATGACAGTTGGAGTTGGTGCGGGCTAGCTGTTCTGCATTTTGAACCTCTCTAAAATGTCTGCCACATACTTTGCTTGAGAGATAAAAATGTCTTTTTTTGTTTACTTCACTTCTATGCCCAAAAAATATCTTAACAAGCCCAAGTCAGTCATTTCAAATTCATTCTTCATGACTTGTTTGAAATCAGCGATGAGGAAATCATCACTGCCTGTAAAAATCAAATCATCTACATATAAGATGACAATAAGAATCTTACCATCGTCCTCTTTGATGTATAGAGTAGGCTCACCATCACATTTGTCGAACCCATTGTCCAACAAGTAGGCATCTATCCTGCTATACCATGCACGTGGTGCTTGCTTCAGCCCATAAAGAGCTTTCCTCAACCGATAAACTTTGTCTTCTTTGCCTTTTACCTCATAACCAGGCAGTTGCGCAACATACACTTCCTCTTTCAGCACTCCATTCAAGAACGCTAACTTTACGTCCATTTGATACACTTTCCATTTATGTTGCGCGGTAATCGCCACAAATGTACGTAGCATCTCCATCATTGCGACTGGCTCAAATGTCTCTGCATAATCTCTTCCATGTTGCTGCTTGTATCCTTTGACAACTAGCCTCGCTATATGCCCTTCAATCTTACCATCACATTGCTCTTGGTCTTATAGACCCACTTCACTCCAATGACTTGTTTTCCTTTCGGAAGGTTCACTAACTCCCATGTGTCATTCTTTTCTATTGGTTTTATTTCTTCCTCCATTTCCGCAACCCATTTTTCTTCTTTAACTACATCTTAAAAGTGGATTGGGTCATCTAGATGACAAAACAAAGAAAATAATGAATTCAAACTAGCACTGCTATCAACCTCATCTTGCTCATAAATTTCATTTAGATTTCTGAATTTTGGTCTTCTTGTGCTTGCTGAAGATGGGCTTGACATGTTACTTGGTTTTGTGCTTTGTGGCGTGCTTGGAGAAGCAGTTGCTTGACTATGTGACGTTGTCCTATTATTTGTTGATGGTGTTCCTTGTTGCCTACTTTGTTGCGCTTGAATAGGAGTAGAGGGAGTCACTATTGAGGAATTGCTTGTCGCTGTCAATTCCTCTTTGGCTTCATGTGGTATACATGCTTGGACATTGATTGTCTTCTCTAAACTTCCATCCCATGCTTCATCTTCTATAAATTGCACATCTCTGTTGGTTATGACCTTCTTGGTTAATGGATTGTATAGTTTGTATGCCTTGGATTCATCTCAGTATCCAACAAATATACATTTCTCCCCCTTGCTATCCAACTTCTTCCTCAACTCATCATGGATATGTGCATAAGCCACACATCTAGAAACTCCCATATGCGTGATGGTATGATTTCTTTCACTCCATGCCTCTTCAGAAACCACGTTCTGGATGCTTTTGGTTGGACACCTATTCAAGATATATGCTGCATAAGCGACAACTTCAGCCCAATAATCATTTTTCAAATTCTTTTCCTTCAACATACTCTTGGCCATTTCCATAATGGTTCTATTCTTCCTTTCCGACACACCATTTTGTTGAGGTGTATATCTTGCTGTAAATTGCTTGTGAATTCCATTCTCCCCACAAAAACGAAGGAAATCATTTGAGATGTATTCTCCACCTCTGTCAGTCTGAGGACTTTGATGTAGTGTCTACTTTGCTTCTCAACAAGAGCTTTGTATTGGCGAAAGCACTCAAACACTTCACTTTTCTGCTTTAGGAGATATACCCATGTCTTCCTTGTGTAGTCATCTATGAAGGTCAATAGATAGTGGCTTCCACCAATTGATGGTGTAGACATCGGTCCACATAAATCTGAGTGGACAATCTCCAAAGGTGCCTTTGCCCTTACTGACTTTCCTACTGGAAATGTCTCTCTATGTTGCTTGCCCAAAATACATCCTTCACATAGGTTGTTCAGTTTTTCTATGAGTGGTAATCCCTTCACCATGCCTTTCTTATGCAGCGAATTCAAACCTCCAAAGTTGAGATGTCCAAATATCAAATGGCATAACCAGTTTTCATCTTTGACCTCTGCTTGATAGTTCACTTGTGTGATAGCTGCCTCTTTTCTTCCATCCTCTTGTGAGTTCATTGATAGTTGTGCTTGTGCACCTTCTTCTTTCAAATTTGATCTTATCTTTAGGGGAAACATTCTATTGTTTATCATCTGCACTTTTGCAATCAGTTGTTTGCTTGGAGGCCTATCCAAAATTGTGCACACATCATTTTTGAAAAAGACATTGTAGCCCTTTTGCATGATTTATCCAATGCTTATGAGGTTATGCTTTAGACCGTGGACAAAGTAAACATCTGAGATGTACTTCTTCTCTCCCTTCTTTGTTAAGGTATTAACTCTTCCTTTTCCCATGACAAAGACCGTGCTATTAGTCCCTAACATCACTTCAGATTTCACACCTTCATCTAGATTGGAAAACATTTCTATGTTTACTGGCATGTGATTGTTACACCACCATATATCACTTTGTTTTTCTTGTGCTATCTTACAAGATAAAAACATGCTATCATGGTTCTGATTTTCTTTTGTGAAATTTACACTTGCCTTGTTACTAATGTCATATTGCTTCTTTCTACATTCATTTTTATAATGACCATACTTCTTACAGTAATGACATTGGACTTGATATTTATCATACCTTTAACCTTGTGCTTGATTTTGGCTTGGGCCTTGACTTGGATTTTGATTGTTTCCCCTTCCACTTGAGCTTGAAGGGTTTCTTCTTCCACCTCTGTGTGGGCTTCTTCCTCTTCCTCTAGCATATGATCTTCCTCTGCCTCGACCTTGACCAAATGAAACTTGTGTCTTGAAGGCATGCTCCAATGAGAAGCTTGTTGCTCTATTCAGTGTATGTTCATGAGAAATCATTGATGCATGAAGCTCATCCACTGAGAACTGTGAGAGATCCTTTGTCTCTTATATGGCCACAACAATGACATCAAACCTTGCTGGCCAACTTCTCAAAACTTTCTCAACTATTCTCCTTTCTTCAAGTGTCTCACCATGAGACCTGATTTCTGTAACGAACCCAATTACATGTGTAAAAAACGGGTCTACATTCTCAGACTCTTTCATACAAAGCGTTTCAAAATCTCTCCTTAGCATTTGTAGCTTTGTTTTTTTTATTTTTGCCATGCCTTGGTAGGTTGTATGGAGGGTGTTCATGCTTACTTGGACTTCATTGCTGCTGCAACCCTTGGGAAAATACTTTTATGAACTGCTTGGAAAATATAGAACTGGGCTTTTGAATCCTTCTTCGTGTTGTCCCTTAACAAATCCATTTATTCTTGAGACAAGACATTGTATGTTGTTGCATCTTCTAGTTGTGGAAATCCATTCTCCACCAAATTCCAAATGTCTTGAGAAGAAAATAGGGCCTTCATTGTAATATCCCAATAATCATAATTTTTTCCATTAAACTAAGGTATCTGAGGATTAGTCAAGCTTGTGCTTGATGTTGCCATTTCTAAGTGAAAGAAAAAAAACTTTCTACCTGGTTGTAAATATACTTTAAAAATTCTGCCCTCAAAACAAATTTTAATTTCTAGTAAAAACACTTGTTTTTACACTAACAATATTTAACCCGTTTTCTGAGTGAAATAAAAAAAAACTTCCTACGTGCTCGTAAATATATTTCAAAAATTCTTACCTCAAAGCAAATTTTAATTGCTAGTAAAAACACTTGTTTTTACACTAACAATATTTACCTGCTTGTAAATATACTTAAAAAATTCTACTCTCAAAACAAATGTTAATTGCTAGTAAAAACACTTGTTTTTACACTAACAATATTTAACCCGTTTTCTCAGTGAAAGAAAAAAAACTTTCTACTTGCTAGTAACTATACTTCAAAAATTTTGCCTTCAAAACGAATTTTAATTGCTAGTAAAAAAACTTGTTTTTACATTAACAATATTTAACTCGCCTCACGGAAAAGTCAACTAGCTAAGAGATAGGTTACAAGTCAACTGGCTCAAAAAATTTGCCCTCAAAACAAATTTTAAGTGCCAAAGTCAACTAGCTCAAGTCAACTAGCTCAGAGATATAGGTTGCCAGTGAACTGGCACAGAAATAGGTTGGGGGACTTAATTAAAACATAGATTTAACGCAACTAGCCACACTTTATATTATATGTCAAAACGCAAATAAATTATATTGGCATGATAAACACAACAAACTTACTTCGATTTTCTCCTCACTACCTCATAGAGTTTTGCTCTCTAACTTGCCCAACATTACAAATGACTTTTACATCCATATTTATCTTAACATACAAAGTTGACATTAATTACATGACAAAGAAAATATTTAATACCCAACATGAATGATTTTACATAGTAAATGTTTGTCCATATCTATTTACCAAAATTTATTAAATGCTTGAACTCCTTTGCTGTGTTGCGGAATGGTCAGGGTTGTACTTTTGCTCTGACTTCAGTCCTTTTGTCTACAAACAAAATACCAACCTTGAAGTGGTTGACTGGGCAAACATGGTGTTTGTTAATGTTTTTAAAGAGGTGGTTTGAATTATTATGTGTAGTGATTCACTGGGAAATTCGTGCCTATGGTTGAAAATCCATTTGAAATTTGCATTGTAGATCACCCACTAGCTTCTTATCAAGCTTGAAATCAATTGAAGAATTATTTTTAGATCTAGAAATTGTAAATCTGATGGAAGATCCAACTGGTGACCCATGGATTTTATATCTACTAGGAAATCCCCACAAGTTTGTATTGGAATGAACTAATTATTATATGAAACCCTCCAAAATTGGCATGAACAACCTGAAAATGACCTATTGGACATCGTGGAGAAAAAAGAGAGATAGAGTAATTATAGAGCAATAACAACTACAACATAATCTGAAATCAGATTATAAAAGAATGGCGTTGCTTGGGGATGATCTGGTCATTGTAGCAGGTCCATACCATGTGTATTAAATGGATAATCAGAATAGTTGAAGGTTAATAGAATTGGAAAGTAATTATCCGCAATTGTACCCTGAGATTGGTCCAAATAGGGAAAAAGTTTGGAACCTCCCATGGATTAAGATAGGTTGTTAAGCGGTCATATTTTGGCCAAGGCTTTGGCTCTTTGACTGCGTACTGTGGCATCCAGCATTGTTCGGGCAGAGCAGACAGACTGGTTTTGTGCAGTGAAGATTTCTTCTTTACGTAGTTCGTTCCGCATGCGAGGATATGGATTGGGCTCAGGAGACTCGACAGGGGGCCTTGAGAAACTCAAGATTGACTTTGACAATGCTTATAATAGGGTTGGTTTATTGGCATTCTATCACAGTTATGCTTCAATGCCTTGGCTTTTGTCCATTTTCTCTCATGCTTCTAATTTTGTTTCAGTTAATAGCACTCTGAGGGATCACATTCCCCGGAATCGTGATAAGGCAGGGATGCCCCTTGCTCCTTACCTATATGTTATTACCGTTGATGTCGTGGGGTCTCTTTTGGAGGCAAGGAGTAAAGGGAGGATTCATGGCATCTCTATCTTGATGGGTTGGAGATGAAACAATCACTTGTTTTTTGACTTTTTGCTTTCGGTGCGTCTGAATCAAGCTTCCCCAAATTATTGGGGGAATGTTCGCATACTTTTTGTAATGCCTCTGGGGTGGTGGCAAGTGACATGAAAACTTCTAATTGGTTGATTGGATGTGTTGAGCCTCCAGGTTGCCTTCTAGAGGATCAAACTCGAGGAAATCATTTGTTATCTTGGGATCTCATAATGTAGCTAGTCTTTATGTTGCTTACGTATGGAGTTGGTGCCTTGAGATACTACTGTCCAATATTTTGGTGTGGCAGTATAAAGATATCTCTCTGGAAGGGAAGCTTACAGTGGTCTCTCCATTCTACAAGCTCCCATATTTATTGTCTGCTGGAGGAATTGCAACATGGTAGCATGATGTACTTGACTAAACGTGACCTAGTAATATTTGAGTGTATGGAAAAGCCCATGTGCAGAGATGTGGAGGCAGAAACGACAGATGAGAACCAGAGAGTGGAGGACCACATGTGCAGAGGTGTGAAGTGCAGAGAAGCCCATGTGAGGAGATGCGGAGGTGTGAGGCAGAAAATAAGGTTTAGAGTTTCCTCCGCACTCCGCGCATATTGGTATATGAAGTGGGACGTTTATTTTGATTTGAAACTTTATTTTACTGAGGCTTAAACCCTGATTGGCAAAACATCCTAATAATACATGTATTCTGAAAATTTATCAATAATAAAAATACAACTTAAAAATGCTAGGATTATATCTGAAGGCGCTCCTGCACTCACCAATATGTATATATGCATTTATAGTCATACATTATATGTGTTTTAATATTTCAGGAATTTGATAAATTATATGAGTTTTAGTGTGCGGTTGGAAAGTCGTGCAATTAAAGCTGCAACACTTTTCCTATTGCCCAATTAAGATAAAATACGGCGCTATAATGTTACATTCGTTGTGAAAGGAGAGTGGACTATTCACATAATCTAAAGTTTTAGATGAATAAATAGGGAGTTGTTTTTAGTGTGATATTTTAGATTTTTTGGTGCTAGAATGTGGTTGAAAATTTTGAGTTAAAATCTTGATTTGTGTTATTTAAATTGATTTTTTGATTTTATATATGAAACTAGCGCTCTGAAAAACCTGGAAAATTTTGAGGTGAAATTTTGATTTACTTTATTTAAACTGTTTTTTTGACTATATATATGATATTAGCACCCTTAGAAACCCCTAAAACATTTAGATTGTCTAAGGACTACCCATCAAATTTGTGATTTCAATAAATTTATGTGGTATTTTAGAAAAATTAAACCCAAAAAAAATTTCCAAAAAAACTCAAAAAACAACTTGAACAAATAACAAAAACATACCTTAAATGAGAGGCCGTCTAGCAGCTGTCTAGTTTCGTTAAACTAGGATTTGAATAATACTAAATTGAAGCTTAGTATTAAACTCCTAACAATATTCAATGAAGTCGATTTTGTGAACGTTGGCATTTTGCAGGTATTTTAAAGAAACTTAAGGTAATTGTTTATGATGAACATAATGTGTGACATTCTCAAAACATGCATATTCAGAAAAAACTAGTGCATAAGCTATCTAGTTCTCAGCGAGCTGCCACATATAATGAGAGTTTTGACTATTTAAAAAAACCAGTTAACCAAATGGGTGTTAAATTCTAATTTTGAACAGCGCGGTGGTTTTCAGGAAAACAACCCGGTCTCCCCGCACCGCCATTCACCAAAGGCGGTATCCGTAGCTGAGGCTCCGAACACATTCACTCTCCGCCACGCGTCCCTTGTACAAACACCAAAACTGTTTTCCCCGGACGGTAAAGGTCGTTTGGTTTGCTGGAGGTTGGCGTGCGAACCACGTAGGATCGGCTCAGCGATTTGATCGCGTGATCTCAGCCGTTGACTTCCTGAAGATGCATACAGCCCGCGTCAAATCAATTTTTACGTGGAGTGCTAGTTTATCAGTTGACCGTCGAGAAGGGAAATTTAATGTATTCATTGTTGTTCGTAGAAAGTAGGTAGTTGTCTTAATTTCCTTACGGCACATATAATGTTTTTATGTTTTTGGTTATGGGCATATGTCCCATATGACATACGCTTTATTTTTATATATGTTTTTTTTAATACACGTTGTCATATATTAAAAAAAAGGTCTACGTACTGTAGTAGTGTAGTTTTTTTTTAAGTGGTGGCTACGCACGAGAATGTAATCATATTTTTGTATATGCACAGCAGTGTTGTAGTGTTTTGTCCGGCAATGAAAAACACAGGAATGTTTTTGAAGTTGTTTATGTGATATCCACAGCAGTGGAAAATCTGTGAGAGAAGCAGAGTTTTATTTTGTGAATCCCTCTTTGCACAGAGGATGGAATTTGTATCAGTCTTTCAGTTTTAAATTAATAGAAATGTGTTGTGACTGTGTTCTGAGTTAATTTTTTTAAAAGAGGTTCTCTGCAAAAGATCTTGGACAGAGTAAACAGAGCATTGTCTCTGTGGTGAATTTTTATTTTGGTTTTGGTATTTTCTCCATCAAAAATACCCAACAGTGGTATCAGAGCAGGCTCAGGCTCTTTAAAGAAGTTAAAGAAGCTGAAGGGAGAAGGTTGTTGCTGCAGCAAAACTTCTCAGGCAGACAGAAGACTCAGACAGCGAAGGATTCAGGTATTCCCCAAAAGCATTTCTCTTGTTATTGCTGAAGACAGTCAGTTTTTTTTAAAAAATCACAGTCAAGGATTTAAAACCATAGTTCAAGATGCAAGGAATGGCAAGCACAAGCATGGGTATGTTCAACACCCAGCTCCCACACTTTAATGGGAAGAACTATGACTACTGGTCTATAACCATGAGAGCTTTGTTCATCTCTCAAGATATATGAGAACTAGTAGAATATGGGTTTGAGGAACCAGCAGATGAAACTGAGTTCAATGCATTAACTCAGGGAGAGAAAGATCAGCTGAAGCTCAATAGGAAGAAGGATGCAAAGGCCATTGTCTTGTTGTATCAAGCAGTGGACCAGAGTATATTCCCAATGATAGCATCAGCTACAACATCACATGAAGCATGGCAAACTCTCAAGACAGCCTATCAAGGCATGGAGAGAGTGAAGACAACAAAGTTGCAAATGCTGAGAAAGGATTTTGAAAACTTGAACATGAAGGAGTCAGACAACATTGAATCATTCTTCACTCATGTGATTGGTGTAATCACACAAATGAGAACTCATGGAGAAACAATTGAAGATAGAAGAATAGTGGAGAAAATATTGAGAGTCTTACCCCCAAGGTTCGATGCCATAGTCTGCACCATTGAAGAGACAAAGGATCTCTCAAACTATTCAGTTGATGAGCTACATGCATCACTGATAACTCATGAGCAGAGGTTGAGTAGGAATGAAAACTCATCCCTTGAGCAAGCCTTCAAGACCCAGATGTTCTTTGGAAGAGGAAGAGGTCAAGGCAGAGGAAGCAAAAGAGGAAGAGGCAGAAGCCAGAACAGAGGAGGAAGGAACAGCCCAGCAAATGCACAAGGAAGATGCAGCAATCCAAATCAGAACCAAGGTCAAGGCAGCAGCCAACAAAGAGATTAGTAACAGGCTCAAGGACAAAGGTATGATAAATCTAATGTTCAATGCTATTATTGCAAAAAGTATGGACATTATGCTAATGATTGTAGAAAGAAACAGCATGATATGAACAGCAGACAAAATGCAAATGTTACAAGAGAAAACAACAGTCAAGAAAATGTCATGTTAGCTTGTAACATGGCTGAAACACATAGTGAGGACATATGGTTTTTAGACTCAGGTTGCAGCAACCAAATGACAGGGAATATAGCCCTCTTTTCAGCCTTAAATCAGAATTTGAAATCAGAGGTCACACTAAGAACTGATAGTAAAGTGTCTGTTATGGGAAAAGGGGAGGTAAAAATATTTACAAAGCAAGGAGAAAGGAAAACCATAGCAGATGTCTACTATGTCCCCGGAATGAGATGTAACCTATTGAGTGTTGGACAGCTTATCCAAAAGGGTTACAATGTTTACTTTGTAAATGATGTGTGCACCATCATGGATATACCACCCAACAAAAGATGCATTGCTGAAGTGAAGATGACAAGGAACAAGATGTTCCCTCTTTGGATCAGGGCAGACTTGAAGAACAAGAAGGAAATGGCAGCAGTTACCCAAGAGGCCTTCCAAAGCGTGCCAAAGGATGAAAATTGGTTGTGGCACTTGAGATTCGGGCATCTAAATTTTGGAGGTCTAAACTTATTGAACAGAAAAGGAATGGTAAAGGGATTACCATTGATAGAGAAGCCGGACAGCCTTTGTGAAGGTTGTATATTGGGCAAACAACATAGAGAGAGTTTTCCATCAGGGAAAAGTATAAGGGCAAAGGCACCCTTAGAGATTATCCACTCAGATTTGTGTGGACCAATGCAAGCTCCATCATTAGCTGGCAGCCTATATTTCTTGACATTCATTGATGATTTTACAAGAAAGACTTGGATATATTTCCTCAAGAACAAAAGTGAAGTCTTTGAGAAATTCCAAAATTTCAAAGCACTTGTGGAGAACCAAAGCGGGCTGCACATAAAAGTATTGAGAACTGATAGAGGAGGTGAGTATATCTCCAATGAATTCCTAAAGTTTTGTAGAGAAAATGGGATTCATAAGCAATTTACAACTCGGTACACCCCACAGCAAAATGGAGTTGCTGAAAGGAAGAACAGAACTATCATGGAGATGGCAAGGAGCATGTTGAAGGCAAAGCATTTGCCAAATGAGTATTGGGCTGAAGCTGTACATTGTGCAGTTTATATTTTGAACAGGTGTCCTACAAAGGCGGTCATGAACAAAGTGCCAGAAGAGGCATGGAGTGGGAGAAAGCAAATAGTCACCCACATGAGAGTTTTTGGGTGTGTGGCCTATGCACACATTCCGGATCAGCTAAGGAGGAAGTTGGACAGCAAAGGGGAGAAATGCATCTTCATTGGATACAGTGAGGAATCCAAAGCCTACAGGCTTTACATTCCATCTACCAAGAAGTTCTTTGTCAGAAGGGATGTTCAATTCATTGAGGAAGAATCTTGGGATGGAAGCATAGAGAAAACAGTGAACATTAAAAACTATTTGTCTCATGATGAGGATGAAGAGGAGGTGGCTGAAATGAATCCCCAAACAGCAGCACCAACACAAGAACAACAAGGTACACCATTGAGGATCAATGAGAGTGCTTCTCCAAGCACACCACAAGGAGGGAATTCAAGTGCATCTTCAAGCACTTGCACACCAAGTGAACGAGATAAGAAGTTTAGAAATCTAAGTGAAATTTATGAAGAAGGAATGAATTCCTTATTTGCCTTGTATTGTCATGTTGATGATCCTATTCATTTCGAGGATGCAATTAAAGATAGGAAATGGATAGAAGCTATGGATGAAGAGATGAATGCCATAGAGAGAAACAAAACATGGGATTTGGTTGAGCTACCAAAAGGCAAAGAAGTCATTGGTGTGAAATGGGTCTACAAGACCAAGAGCAATGCTAAAGGCAAGATTGAAAGGCATAAAGCAAGGCTGGTTGTCAAAGGCTACAAGCAGCAGTATGGAAGAGATTATGAGGAGACGTTCGCCCCGGTTGCAAGAATGGAAACAGTGAGAGCAGTGTTGTCCATAGCAGCTCAAAACAAATAGAAAGTCTACCAAATGGATGTGAAATCAGCATTCCTAAATGGAGTGTTAATGGAAGAGGTCTATGTGGAACAGCCTCTCGGATATGAGAAGAAAGGTGAAGAGCACAAAGTGTGCAAATTGAAGAAAGCTCTTTATGGGCCGAAGCAAGCGCCAAGAGCATGGTACAGCAGGATAGATTCATATCTATTGGAGAATGAATTTGACAAATGTGAAGGAGAACCCACAGTCTAGATCAAGGAAAAGGATGGTAAAATTTTAATTGTTGTCTTGTATGTAGATGATATTATTTTCACTGGAAATGATATTTATCTTATTGAGAATTTTAAATCAGTCATGAAGGATGAATTTGAAATGACTGACATGGGTTTGTTGAGATACTTCTTAGGCATAGAAGTAGATCAAAATGAAAAAGGAATTTTTATATCTCAAGCAAGATATGTAAATCAAGTTTTGGGCAGATTTAAGATGGAAGAATGCAAGGCAGCAATCACTCCCACAGTGATGGGATTAAAGCTCAGTAGAGAGGACAGCAGCAAGGATTTTGATCCTAGCTTGTATAAAAACATTATGGGCAGCCTTATGTATTTAACAGCAACTAGGCCTGATTTAATGTATGTTGTTAGTTTAATTTCCAGATTTATGGAGAGGCCAAAGGAGGCACATTGGCAGGCAGCAAAGAGAATTTTGAGGTATGTGAAAAGCACTAAAACGTTTGGAATTTTATATCATGCCTCAGAACATTCAGATTTGATTGGGTACACAGATAGCGATTGGGCTGTAAGTGTAGATGATCGGAAGAGCACTTCCGGTTATGTTTTTAACATGGGTTCAGGAGCCATTTCATGGGCTTCTAAGAAGCAGTCCATTGTAGCATTATCTACAGCAGAGGTTGAATATGTGGCAGCGACAGCAGCAGCATGTCAAGCAGTATGGATGAGGAGGATGTTGAGAAGCTTAGGCCAAGAGCAGGCAAAAGCAACAGTGGTCTTTTGTGACAATAGCTCTGCTATTGCTTTGTCAAAGAATTCAGTGTTTCATAAGAGAACGAAACACATCGATACAAGATTTCACTACATCAGAGAATTGGTGAACAATGGAGAAATTGTCCTAGAACATTGCAGGACTCAAGAACAGGTTGCAGACATCTTGACAAAGCCACTGGTTCAGAAGAGTTTCGAATTTTTGAGAAAGTGTTTGGGAATGACTGAACGCGCGGCTGTTAAAATTAAAGGGGAGTGTTAAATTCTAATTTTGAACAGCACGGTGGTTTTCAGGAAAATAGCCTGGTCTCCCCGCACCGCCATTCACCAAAGGCGGTATCCGTAGCTGAGGCTCCGAACACATTCACTCTCCGCCACGCGTCCCTTGTACAAACACCAAAACTGCTTTCCCCGGACGGTAAAGGTCGTTTGATTTGCTGGAGGTTGGCGTGCGAACCACGTAGGATCGGCTCAACGATTTGATCGCGTGATCTCAGCCGTTGACTTCCCGAAGATGCATACAGCCCGCGTCAAATCAATTTTTACGTGGAGTGCTAGTTTATCAGTTGACCGCCGAGAAGGGAAATTTAATGTATTCATTGTTGCTCGTAGAAAGTAGGTAGTTGTCTTAATTTCCTTAAGGCACATATAATGTTTTTATGTTTTTGGTTATGGGCATATGTCCCATATGACATACGCTTTATTTTTATATATGTTTTTTTTAATACACGTTGTCATATATTAAAAAAAAGGTCTACGTACTGTAGTAGTGTAGTTTTTTTTTAAGTGGTGGCTACGCACGAGAATGTAATCATATTTTTGTATATGCACAGCAGTGTTGTAGTGTTTTGTCCGGCAATGAAAAACACAGGAATGTTTTTGAAGCTGTTTATGTGATATCCACAGCAGTGGAAAATCTGTGAGAGAAGCAGAGTTTTATTTTGTGAATCCCTCTTTGCACAGAGGATGGAATTTGTATCAGTCTTTCATTTTTAAATTAATAGAAATGTGTTGTGACTGTGTAATGGACTGTGTTCGGAGTTAATTTTTTTTAAAAGAGGTTCTCTTCAAAAGATTTTGGACAGAGTAAACAGAGCATTGTCTCTGTGGTGAATTTTTATTTTGGTTTTGGTATTTTCTCCATCAAAAATACCCAACAATGGGAAAGGAAAAATAATCCTAAAATGTTAAATACTGTACACATTTCCCAAATTTGTTTAGTCAATTTGCATTGAAAATAAAGGATGAAAGGGCCCGCAGTCAAAGTGCAGAAATTAGAAATATCTCCGTAGTCTGCACTTCCGCATTTGTTTATATATTATTTACTTTTGGATTTCGACAATATATTATATTTACTTCTGGATGTCGATGTGTGGAGATTAGCTCACAATCTGAGTGCGAATATTAGCAATACCCCGCGCTTTCGCATTTGTTTTCACATTTGAATTTATTTATTTACAAAGGTTCAAAGTTCCAAAAAAGTCGAGAAAATAAATCGTTGTCCGTAATAAAACCACAATGAAACTGAATATGGGTGCCTCGTAAATTTCACCCACTTCAAAATGTTTGTTTGTTTATTTTTTTTCTTAATATTTTTAAGTACTCTTCTATTATTGATTTGAGGTTTTTGTTATCTACATTTTTTTATAGTATTGTTTGCTGGAGTCATTGTGATTCGTCATTAAGATTAAATCCAAGATTTCTTAAGTATTTTTATATTTTCCAAATATTTGTTATGTTGCTTGAGTTTCTGGAATTTGGATACATTGCGAACGGTTAAAAATTTCCCCAAAACCTACAAGAAACCCCTAATCAAGAACAATTGTTTACTTTTACAATTATTAGGGGTTTTATAATGTGTTGATTAAAAAATTATTAATTAAAATAAATTTAAATATAGATAAATATTTTAAAATTAATATTTAAGACATGGATACATAAATTTGTACAAAATAATTAAATATTAAAAATAGAATAGGTTCTATTAGCGGAGAAAAGAGAGTACATTTAATATATTATCCACGCCCCATTGGTCAACACTTCAAAGCAAAGCAAAGACGTTTAACCACTTTGCGTCGTTGAATCCTTTGTCCTCCAAATGTCCGCCCGCCTCTGTTGACTCCATTACTTAGTCCAACACGCCAGCAACGCGGCTTCTGCTTTTGTCGTTCTATATAAGCCGTCGCTCCCAAACTAGCACTACACTACCTAAGCCCTGAGCTTATCTTGATTCATTCAGACTTTGATTTTTGCTGCTTCTTGAATATGACAGTAGCGATCTGTGCTGCGCTACTTGTTCTGGCAATGGCCGCACAGGGCATCCACGCCTTGGACTTTGTGGTCAACAACTCGGCCGAGGGCAGCGATGGCGGGACGAGATTTGACAGCGAGATAGGAAGGGCCAACGCCGCCAAGATAATGGACGCCGCCACCCAATTCATCTGGCAGACCTTCGCCCAGCAATCGTCCGCCGACAGGAAGAACGTGCAGACGGTAACTCTGTTTGTAGAAAGCATGAGCGGAGTCGCCTACACGAGCAACGACCAAATCCACTTGAGCGCCGAGTACGTTGCCAATTACCAGGGCGACGTAAAGAACGAGATCACGGGCGTTCTGTACCACGAGATGACCCACGTCTGGCAGTGGGACGGCAAAGGCGGTGCGCCGTCAGGGCTGATCGAAGGCATCGCGGATTATGTTCGCCTCACTGCGGGCTTCGCCCCATCGCACTGGGTTAAGCCTGGAAGCGGTGATAAGTGGGACCATGGCTACGATGTGACTGCCTACTTTCTCCAGTATTGCGACACCGTTGCCTCTGCTTTCGTTGCCAAGATGAATTCGAAACTGCGGGATGGATGGGACCTGGTATTCTTCAACGATCTGACTGGTAAATCTGTTGATGAGCTTTGGAATGATTACAAGGCCAAGTATGCAAACTCCCCATGAAAAAAATGGTAGACAGATTAACAAACTGTATCCCATCTGTTGTTCAATAATGAATATGTGGTACTTTTGAATTAATATTAAATAAAAACGTATAAATCGTATTTTGTGGAGCTCTATATGACTTTGAAAGTCCACGTTTGCTCGTGATGACAGACTACTGAGCATTGCCGTCCATATTTTTCAACGTACTATGCTATTTAAGTGCAGTTAAAATTTTTGGAATTATTTTAAGGAGAAATGAATGATAAAATATGCTCATTCATATCTTAATAATTCTCCTCAACCTTTGCAATGACTCCTATCTTGTCCTTTCATGTGGACAAGGTAGTCCCTTCTCTCATATTAAATAATACTGACCTTCATATTAAATAATACTGACCTTGCATAGATCAACATGATAAAGTATGTTCTTTTAACCATTATTAAAAATAAATATATGGTGATGGATCTCCCACTTTTAGAATTGTGTGCGAAGGGTTAGGCTCTTGTCTTTTCTATTCTCTATTTTTGGTGGGTATAACTTGATTATAAATTTTCCTCTCATTAAGCTAGAAAAAGGGTTGAGCCAGTTTCACTGGCCCACGAGCCCATGGCACGCTTCCTTAGGAGTTCATTTAAGTTTTGCACAAGTTACGCAATTGTGAGCCATGCACCACATTCATGATTTAACATTTAAGTTTTGCACAAGTTACGCAATTGTGAGCCATGCACCACATTCATGATTTAACATGGTTATTTGCACCAAGGGGAATTTCAAGGGATTTGCAGTGGTTTCATATCACTAACTATACATTTTTCATAGTTTTAGATGGCAAGGACAATTTTATCAATCATCCCATATTTAATGATCAGTGATTAATGGTTACTCAATTGAGAATTAAGATTTAGTATGAGATCTAAAAATATTCTTAGAAAATATTGGTATAGATTGTAACAATATTAGGTTTGTTTTACAATACGATTTTAATTCTCATTTATCGGGGTTTTTATTTTTTTTGGTTTTTTGTAATTCGTAACAAGTGCCTATTCCCTTGCTTAGTTCCAAGGCCTTTTAGTTAGGTAAGTTGGACTGCCAACTCCACAATCAGGAGGGAAAAGTTGGGCTAGCCATGTTGTTGGCATCATCCCTCTTAGCGCTTTGGTCCTCTGGATGTTTAATTTTCTCTCCAAGCATGAGGCACTTCATACTTCTCGCTAGTGCAAACTAGCAAGACAGTGTTGTCTCACCCCTTCCTCCCCCACCCCCTTGCAAACTAGCAAGACAATGTTGTCTCACCCCTTCCTCCCCCACTTCCCCCTCCCGAACTAGGAGGACCTTTTGAGCCTAGGAATGTTGAGTCTCTCTCGCTATATGTTTTTATTCCTAGCCCTTAGTCTAATCCACATTTTTCTCTTATAGATGTCTCATGCCTTGGGATGGCTCCACCACTAGCAAGTCTTGGTAAGGATAAGAGATTGCATCAAGGATCCCGCATTCTTGCTGGACCATTCAAACTTGTCACATGCCTCTTATCTTTCAGGTTTATTGCCATGCGAGGAAAAAGAGCTAGAGTAGGCAAGGAGCAACCTGCTACCAAGAGAGAGGCAACTCCATAGCTCAAACCTAAGCTAAGAGCTCAACAACTTGCTACTAGGATTACTTAGGTGGAAAGTAAACTCTTCAATGAATAACACAATAATACAAACATCGAGGTGTTTGCTAAGGAGGAAAATTAGGTTCCTAGTGCTGGCCAAGAAAGGGGCAGATATAATTAATACATGTACACAATTGACATCTATCGGAACCTCAATGTTGTCTGGGGGAGAGTGCTAATAGATCAAAATGAGATTAAAGAAGACATCATCTTGCCTCTAAATCAAATTCAATGACCTCTTATAGTTATGGACTGTTGGCTTGGGAGAACTGAATGCAAAATGGAACCTCCTTCTGATCCTGCGTGCTTTGTGAGAACAATAAGGAGCCCATCCTTGTCGAAGCAATTGATTCAAGAAAATAAGCATGCATGCTTATCTACCTCTTTACTTTTAGTTTTCTTGTCTTAGATCCCTGAAAAAGGACCTTTGCGTCCAAATATATATATCTTCGATGTCTTGCATCTAGGAGTCAAATAAATCATCTTTTCATTTGTCATTTTGAAACATTTGAAGTTCTTTGTTTGGTCTAGTTTCCCTAATATGAGGTTGGCACAAAATTCTTATATATGAATATAAATTTATGAAAACATATAATACACTTTTTATGTTGTGAATATAAATTTTAGAAAACAAACAATACACAATTTCACATCACAATAAAAAGAATAACTCAACTATAAATTTGGAATATTTCAAAAAATTGACGAATATAATGAAGTTAAACAATTAACTTCCCTCCTCTCCATGAAAGTTTTGAAAAGCATTAAAATTTATCATCAAAATAATGAAAAATAAACTTTTATTTTAAATTCTTGCATGACTACCAATAAATTTCAATTTATTTAAAAAAACACTTATTTAATAAAAAATTCCAAAATCATTATAAAAAATTCCAATTTAAAATTGGAAAGAGAACCAAAACCTTTTATTGACTCTCGAACATTTTCAGGCTGTTCAACCGTTGAGACACCCTAAAGGGATTTATTATTAAAATGGAACATAGGCAAATAATATGATAACCTTAAGCTTTGCCTATACATAGACTTTCGAGCAAAGACACCTCAGGGAAAGTTGTGTTAAGTCATGCAAATCACAGCTGCAAGTAGTTATTAGATTAAAACAATATCCCTTTTCACGCGACTTGAACTTTATTTAACCATGAAATGCGTCATTTACATTATAATTAAAAGGACAAAAACAAAGAATTTGGTGGTTGTACTCACATCACGGTAGAATTTAAATGGTCCCGTAGGGATATTTATTTAATTTTATTTTTTTAACAATGACTAATAAAGTAATTAGCAAAATTTGTCCATAAAACATACCAAAATTACATATCAATGACTAATAAAGTAATTAGCAAAATTTGTCCATAAAATATACCAAAATTACATATCACTGCTTTTATATATATATATATATATATATATATATATATATATTTATTTATTTATTTCAAGATAGCAGCCGCAGTTTACTATTTTTCTAGCTCAGTATGAGTTATTAAAGTATAATGGATTAACAAAATATATAAAATTTTGTAAATATTGAATTTAATTGTTTTTTTAATTTGTCTATTCGGAGTAGAATAGATGATGATGGGTGTACTATTAAGTCATTCCATGATGTGAAGATAATCAGTTTGAAACTTTGTAGGAAAAAATCTAGTCATCTTAAAAGCTGGTGTGACCTAAGCTGGGTGTGATCCCAAAGTGATTTTGACGGCTTAGATGCCTTTGGGTCGTGCTTTCTCAAGCCAAAGGTTAAGCATGTAGTCGTCTCTAGATGACACAAACAACAGCTTAGATGATCTTGGGTCGTGGTTTCTTAAGCCAAAGGTTAAGCGTGTAATTATTTCTACAGGACACAAACAACTTGACAAAAAAAAATAACTATTTTTCTAACTCAAAATTAGATTACAAAATAGTAAAGAGTTTTGAAAATATAATCCATGAAAAAAAAACACCCAAAAACATATAAAATTTTGATTGTATGGCAAACTTTATATTATATGGAAATCATGGAAAATAGCTAGAGTATATTTTTTGTTTAGATTGGTTGCAGAAATTTAGATATGGCAGGGTGGCAGGGGGAGAGTGGATTGAGTTCACTAATGAGACTATGGATGGCGCAGGGTGAGCTTCTTCTTGTTGTAACACCTCCTATTGATTTCTCACACTATCAATTTCATCATTTTCTCTCTAATTCATGTGTCAGTGTTCAATTAATAACTCCAATGTTAAGAAAAGTCTTTCAGTAGAAATCACACAAGAGAAATTTTTGGCTGACATGTTTGGAACCAACAAGTGTGGTTCATCATCAGAACCAACTGAAGAGGCGGACTATGGCACAGGCTTAAATAGAGAGCAATGTAGAGACCATAATTTCAAGTAACGATTATATTGGAACAATAATATTTAAATTATGATATTAATTTATTAATATATTAAAAACAAATATTATTAAGTAACGACTATATTAAACGGCTAGTTTTTGAAAAAAATATTTAAATTATGATATTAATTTATTAATTTAACTCCATTGTTGTCAGTATTTGTGTAGCCAAGTTATCCATTCTTAATTATAGAATTCTAAAACTTAAGTGTGGGACCATTAAAAACAAGGGAGGCCAAGCTTTTGTGATCCTGATGAAGAACCATGCTAGAAACTAGGGGAGAGCTAGAAACATCTTGAACCTACATTCTGAGAGCATTCCATCGATGTTGGAGTATCTCTCAATATTCAATCTTCCAACTTTCGATATTCATAAAAACAAAGGTCATAAAAATGGGAGCCCATATGTGAGGGCGGTAGAGTGTCTTATCATCCATTTATTCCCATGTAGAGCCATTCAAACCAATGGATTTCTCATAGCTCTTAGACATATTTAATATATCCTCTCAACCAGGGTTCAAAATTGAAGTTGTCATTACCCTTCGACAACTATCTAGCCTATCATAGAAGGACATAAAATTATTTCCCATGCAAATAAAAATTAAAACAAAACATTACTTTTCAAATTTGAAAGGAAGATTTTTTTGAGTTTCTTCAATTGAAGGGTAAGGAGATTTTTCATAACATGTTCTACTTGTCATTATTTTTATAGGAATTTTTTTTATTAATAATTTTTATATACACCATGGCAATTAACAAAAGAAAGAATGTTAACAATTTTCCCGATATCATCATAATTCAATAAAATAAATGTTATCATTTTTGTACAATAGGATTCTATTGCTATGGACCTCATGCATTCATGTATAGCCTATTTATTAAACTTACATCTTAGTAGTGGGCATTCAAAATATAAAGCTTTGGTTGTGGTGAATTCTTTTGCTACTTAGAGACGAGAAAGAATTCCAATTTGAAGTAGCTCACCATTCTCTTTTACATATGGTACCTACAAATATCATATGACTCCAACTATAGATCTTTGTACATCCTACAATACTTGTTTATATTTACTATCGACTCCACCTACTTGCCTATACTACTTGCTCTGCTTGCTTGCATTTATGAATATTACATGCATATTTTCATTATATTTCGTTGGAAAGTTGAGCCTCTAATACTACTTGAAGGAAGCAATGAACAATACTGAGAGGAGGGAGGGGGAGAGGGTTGAATTAGTATTGTGTCATTATACCAATTTTTCCCTTTTTAAAAAATTATGAAATCATGCATTAGTTTACAAGCAACAGAAAATGTATAACCATGAGAAACATGCATAAGCATAAGTAAACCATGAGAAGATTAATGATTAACACAATAAACATCATCAACAAATCATCAAAAAAGGTGACACGAGATGTTAGGTGGAAACCCAAAGGCAAAAAACCCCCTGTTTTGGTCAGAAAATGGTTGTGCAAGAGATCGCTAGAAAGAGGAAAAGGAATGGCCAAAATAACTAGATGCTGAGAACTATTGGAAATAAGTGGCAAGAAGAAATAACAGACAGTTACATTGGAATTTGCAAAGGCTGCAAAAGAAGGATAGGAATGCTGGATCTTGAAAGAATCAAAGGCGATAAGGATCAAAACCCCAGATTTTATTAAAGTGGACCAGATCAAGCGAATAGGATCAAGTGAAGAAAATATATAAAAGTTGAAGGAAAGATGGAAAGAGAGAGATTCAAGGAGATATGTCAAAATGTTGTTGTTGTGATGATTGAAGGAACTCTTGCTATATCTGATCTTTCTATTTAATATGTATTGTATTCTAATCCAGTAGTGATCCACACCGTCACTCATAATGAAGTACCTTTTATGATGTAATGATTAGATTGATAATGAAAAGGAATTGCAGGAATTATCTGTGCATTTGAATTACGTTGGATTTTGCAGCCCCTTTAAAAATTTTGAATCTTAACTTAGAATGTTCTTTGTGATTTCTATTATGTTGCGAACTTATTCTTTAAGTATGTTATGTCTACAAGTGCGAAACTTATGAGATGATCGTACATAATGGGTGATTTGTTGCACTATTAATCGATGCCACACTGTGATCCTTTATCTTATTAAGTCTTTTCACGCTTCGGGTGAGACACCTCTCTTTTTTACTAAGAGAGGTGAAAATGTCAGCGGATTGCTAGACTACGACGGACTATTTTGTTGGCACCCTGTGTCTGAACCCAGGGTCTAGAGTCTGTTTAAATTTTAAGCCAACCAATGATTCCATTGTTAGGACCCTAAGTATTTTGAAGGGATTTGGATCATGGTACCCAGGATCCTTAGATGCGATCTTCAAGATTGGTGGCATGAGCAAATCGGTCGCTTTATTTTCCAACAAGATCAGTTACGCCAAAAGAACCTAAAGTGGGTAAAAGAGGAGGTTTTGTAAGCAGATCCTGCCCGCGGCCAATATGAAATATTATGGTGTAAGTTCCCTGAGGAACTCCATAACTGGCTATGTCGGCTGCAAATTAAAGGGGGAGCTCGAAATTGGATTAGGTCTCCTCATACTTGGACCATTGTTGATTTAACTAAGTTACATAAGCTAGATACGGAGTTGACTAGCATTGGGGGAATTTTGAGGTCTAAAACGGGCCTCCTAAGGAAATTATAAAATAATAAAATAAGATTAGATTACATCATCAAATTTTAGAGGAAAATAAATAAATAAATAAATAATAATAATAATAATTATTATTATTATTTAAACTTGTATTTTTAACTTATCTCCCTATGGGGTTACTCAAATTTCAAGCGGAAATACTCATTGGATGCATAATTTGATTCCTCATCCAAGGAGTACCCATGTTTCATACTTTTGATGGATCTTGCTACACAAAAAAAGAGAAATACATGAAAATCGTGATTGCAATTACGTTTTTTCATGTATTTCTCTTTTTTTCGTGTAGCAAGGTCCATCAAAAGTATGGAAGATGGGTACTCCCTGGATGAGGAATTCATTTTTTCATCCACCAAGTACTCCCACTCGAAATTTGAGTAAAACCTTCGGGAGCTAAGTTGAAAATATGAGTTGAAAAAGTAGTTTTATTATTTTTTAATTTTTTTACTTTTTTACTCCAAAAATGATGAATCATCCCCATGGGTGACATCATCATCTTGAATCCTATTGGTTTTTATAAAGTTTATTTTATTTGTACATTTTTCCTAGGAGGCCCATTTTAGACCTCAAAATTTCCCTAATGAGTGGTTGATTTTTTGGTACAAGCAACCCTAGCGAGCTATATTATTGAATTTGTTGCAGAATATCACTTATCTTTCTCCAAAGTTGAAATTTTATTCAGATATGGGTTGTGCAGAATATTGTTGAAGGAAATCCCTCTCTAGATTAAAGTTTTGATTGTGGAGGAAAACTTATTGTATTTTCAAGAGAAAAATACAACAACTTAAAATTTTAAGCATTGGGGATAGGATTTAGTGGAGCAACGCTGCCTAGTTGCGGAAGATGAAGATGTTGTTATGATGGATTCAAATGATTCGCGAAGGGTTTGACATTTAAGGGCACAGAGGAGTGCACATATAGTTGATGAATGTGTTGAAGTATCGAAATTCTCTACCTACAACATTATAAGGGAGACCACCCAGTCCGGACCTTAGAACAACTACTTTTCTGTTGAAATGGTGGTTTCGACTGGTTTAACTAGGTCCAGTTACCTTTTCCTTATTGCTATTGGTTTAAGATGTTTCTTTAGTTACCAATAGGCAGGGACATCAGATTAATTCTTCTTGCTGATCAGGAAAGAGAATGACCCTTAAGCTAATTAATGGCTCAGCTAAACCACACCTAGAGTTATCCTATGTCAAGTTAAGTGTTATTCTAGCCTAGATGTATTATACTAACCTATGTGTTACTATATCAACTTAACACTAATTATTAGTCCTAATATCACTATATTGAATATCTCATAATGTTATCCTAATATTAGTGATATGTTAGTCATTAATATAAGTTAATATAAATCCTCTATATTAGTGATCATTAATATGTATATATATCTAATTATGTTATTATTAGAATATATTTCTACTTATTATCTTAATACTAATGTTATATTAGATGCTAATATGTTAGTATATGTTCTTATGTTATGCCTATATGCTTAGTATTACTTAATATATATTTAACTACGAATTAATACTTTACTATTATATAATCCTATGATGAAACATTAACCAACTATTAGTTAATATTCTAAATATAACACATAAACTGTAAATATAATGTTAATTCCATTACTACACCATAATAATACAATAATACTGTATCAATTATTATAATAGAAAAGGTAAGTCCTAAGATAAAGTTAATATAATACTAAAGTTAAATCTGGTTATTATTATTATTATCTACTTATCTGGGATATGTGTGATGCAATTTGGCATTTTTAATTAATAATTATGTTTATTATTTTTTTGTTAGTTTATTTTGTTTTTTTTTGGGTATTTACATGTTTCACAATTTAGAAAGAATATATATTTGGGAAAAACGTTTTACTTTTACTTACAAATGTTTAATTTCACTATGGTGAATTATATTAATAATTACAATTTGGATATTTAAATGATTATATATCTTTATAAATAATGTTTTTTGAAATTGTAATAATATTTACATTGTATTTGTTATTTTATATATTAAATACAATATAGTGACCATTATATGTTTATTTATATTACATTATTTCTTTTTATTTACAGTCTTCTTTCTTGTTTGGTTAATAGGTTTTATTTTTATTTTTATTTTGTACATATATTTACAATATCAAATAAGGATATAAAATAAGGTTAAAGCAATCTATATATTATATTTTCTACTATTTACAATATTTAATGATTTACCCCTATTTGATGCAGTTATGTGCCAAGCGAAGTGGGGAGGAAAAACAACCAATGCAACCAATTGTGAAACATGAGGAAATGTGGAAACCAAGGATCGTCACAATCAAGCAATTTAAATAACAATCTCAATGACCATAGTGAAAGATTTACCCAACACATTATCAAATTTTGAATTATCAAAAGCCCCAATACCAAGCAATAAAGATTAGGGAAATCACCAACCACCAAAATGCCAGATGTAAGGTGATGTAGCAACCGGAGGTAGCCACATCGTCTTCTCATGACCAATATGAAAATTCTTTCCTGAATGCAAAAGGTAGCGAAGATGTGCCAAAAATCCAGAAGTGTCAACCATAATGTTCAAAACAAAGAATGTGCAAATATATGATTAGAACCATTCATGATCGAAAAACCCATAGGCAAGTGTTAAATATCATAGAATTCAAAATTCACCAACATGCCAATAAGAGAGGGGTTGAAAAAATGAAGGGTCCCCATTATTTTTTCGAAAAAATTATGTGGCGGGGGGTGGAGTTGTTGGCCAACAGCAATGGTGATTCACTAGGAAGAACCAATTATCTCTGTAAAAATTGATGATAAAATTCAAAGGAATAGAAGTTAAATTAAATCAAATTGCTAGGATTTAGACTTTTCTTCGAAACTCTTAAACGGAATCAAAATACTATCATTTTGTTTATCTCTTAAATATTGATCATAAGAGTGATAATTGACAACAACTTTTAAATTGATGACAACTTAAATTTAAAGCACAAAAGCTTGTTGTTTTGTTTAGTTATAAATATGAACTCTTATAATCATAGGTAGAACCACTATTGCCAGCAAGCATCCATAGGCTCGGTAGGGTTACCTCTTAGCCCAAGATGTCAATATCCCATATATGTTTTAATATTCAGAGAAAACTTTATTCTATTAAAACTTTGAGAACCATTACCCTGGATTGGTGACCAGATAATGACAATGCCATTCACAAGTTTTGATGGTTATGAATAAGTCAAGTCGTGATGAGACCTCTTGTCACTTAGCGAAAAGTTGTGAGCCATTATCTTGGCTTGGTACCAAGATCGATAATGTCATAATCATCAAAATTCATGATCATGGTAGGATGGATCCTTTACAAAGACCACCTATCTTTAATGTTTGACTTTTTAAAAAAAATTCTTTGAGAATTAGTGATAATAGATGGGGAGACAACTATCTCCTTAAGAGATTTGGGATGATATGGAAGAGTTTTAAAAACTAAACTTCTAAAATTGCTTTGTGTTGCTTTTAGCGAAAGCTGAGTGTATGATAAGTTGTCATAAAATTAGCTCTTATGTTATGGATTAATATCGTCAAAACGATAAGAAACAAAAATCAAAGCTTCAAATTAAAATCTAGATGAAAGAAATTTGAAGGTTAACCTAATATTCTTCCGTTAACCCTAAAATTCTATTAAAAATAGAGTTAATAATTTCCCATGAATGAAACCAGAGTTGGATTGAAAAAATTCCTCTAACTGAAAGTTGATAATATTATTAAAAGAATATGCACGAAAATTTTCAAAGGGATTGAAAATGATATATCGTGAAATCAACTCCATGGAAAGGGGCGAAAAATAAAACAAACCAACTAAGAATCAAAACAAACAAGCTAATAAAAGAAATTTCATGGAATGAAAATGACTCAAACAAGATGATGATGTCTTGACATAAAAGCATTAAGATTGTCTTTATAAATATTCATCAAGTTAAGTTATTGTCTTTTTTAAAGAGTTGTTGTTTTCTTGAGTTTATTAAAAATGAACTAATGACGAGTTGTGATTAATAATTTCTTTTGTGAGTTTTAAGAGGGATAATTTTCCTTAATCATGACTTACTTTAAAAACGTATTATAAAAATGATATAGGAAATATCAAGTTAAGAAAACTTTGTGAACAAGTCTTTGCAGAATTCTTCTTTAAAATTGGTTTTAATCATGAAAACCTTATTTGCGAAAGCTAGACTAAGGAAAAACTGCAAAAAGGACACCGAATATAAGAAAGAAAAAATAAATGGGAACTTAAAAAAACTTAAATAAAAACAAATAGATGATAATAATGATACATACCTGGAAGAATTTGAGAATCAATTTACCTCATAGATGTTCGTTTTCTTCCATGTATTTATTACAAATCGTCTTTTATTCAATTTATAAAACAAAAAGAAATCTATACTACTCCTAATCTAATTAAAAAAAAGGATTATGGCTATGTAAGATCAAACTTCCAATGTAACCAAGCAAGTTCCTTACTACCTGCAGAAATATACACCATGTACATTAGTAACGAAAATTCAACAAATATTGAAATGTTAAAAGAAGACTTATGTCCATATATTGTTAAAGTATTTACAAAAACAATTTTATTTGCAATCATCCTTTTTTCAAAAATGTCCTCCAACCAATTCTGTAATGGATCGTAAAAGTATGGATGAATATTCTTTAAAGATTGAAGGAGATGAAATGGAAGAATGGATGAACAAAAATTAATGTTATGAGCGAAGTTATGAAGTGAGTCATCCAAACGGCCTTCAAATGGATACTTAAGGGGATCATTGGATGAGTTAGGTGATTGGCAGAATGATGAATTTATAATATCAAGTGTTTGAAAAAATAGATGTTGATCAATTGGATTTTGAACTCTATGTACATTTAATGATACACTCAATAAGTATTTAATGTCAATTTTTTCAAAATGCCAACCATTAGTATTTATCCTATGGTTAAAGGACAATTGAGACTGATTCAAAAAAATTTCCTTCCCACAAGTTTTGATTTGAATGATATAATCATTAACAGTGTAAACATCAACTTGTGGAAATGATAAAGGTTGAAGATCAAGATCAAAGATAAGAAGTTTAGAATAAAAAATGGGAAGGGAAAGGCCATTACAATTTGATGCAGTTTCAAAATGAAATTCTTTATTGGTAACATTAGTAAAAGGAAAATATTCATATTGAAACAAACATGAGTTATGAGAGATATGAAAATTTGATTTATATTCTACATAACTATCGTAAATAATTTGAATGGAATTCTCCTCATTTACAAAAAGGTTAGATCCATGAAAGTGATCACACTCAAATTTAAGAGAATTTTTAGAATCATGGAAATTGTAATTTATTGATAACTAATTACCCTGATTAAATGAATTAGAATTAGAAATTAGAAATAAATTATGAATGAATTAGAATTAGAAATTAATTTTTTGAATGAAAAATTGTTTACAATTTGCAATTTATTAAAATATTCTTATGCATATCCAATTTACTTCAGTAAATAGTTATTCTATTAAAGAGGTGAATTTATTATGTGATTTTCATTAATTAAAACAAATCATTCATTTAATTAATGAAAGTGAAAAGTAAAATAAGTCTGTAAATGAACACTAAAGAGTTAATGTTTAGAACATCTCCATTTTGATGGATTCAACTTGACCTCAATTTCCTCCTACCTTGTAGAGCTTTAGTAGAAATATTGTAAGTGATACAACAAAAGTGTATAATATCACAAAAACAATACACTACTTAGAAAAGAAATCAAGATAATTTAAACAAACTTTGGTAGCAATATATACATTAATATCCAGGACAATAGTGAACTGAAATAAAAAATTTATAAAAGCAATACCAAAACTTCATTAAAAATGCAATGCTTTGAGAAACATCTGATCCTTTGAAGAGATCATTTACAATAGTGCAAGAAAACTTTCCTCTTAAAGCCAAACTGCTCTTTCTCTCTACAACCTCATACCCTTCTTACTACAATAGTGCAAATAAGCAAAAATAAAAATTACAGAGGAAAAAACCCCATTGTGGATCTGGAAAACTCTTTTCCTTCCCCCCTCCCTTTTCTCATTGAGGAGATGGGTATTTATAGGATTAAACATGATGATTGTTCCCTTTTATTTCTCCATATATTCAGATATTTGTTGTGATACTCTGGCCGAACTTGGAAGATCGTTGTAGCGAATTCATTGATCGGGAAATTTTTCCTCATTGACTTTGGGTTTATCCCTATTTCAAAGATAACAGAGATTAAAAATGTTTTTATTAAAACTATCCAAAAATACAATGTAGATCAAAACTTAATAATTTTTCCCGTAAAACTAATTGAATATGATAGTTTTTATTTATTATAATAGTGGTTGCTCCGAAGGTGACAAGTGGCAAGAGAAAATGGAATCGAAGGTTCATGCATCGAATTTTTTAAAGGAGTGGAAGGTTGGGAAACTCCGAATAAAACATGCTATCATAAACTTAGGAAAACACTCGCAAAACCCAAAAAAATTAAGTTTTATGATAGATTCGGAATAAAATCATTCTCTTAACAAGAATACATCGCATCACAAAAGGTAACAGGGGAACATCATATAAACAAGCTATCCGAAATTGCGAAAACGCGATGCGAGATCACGCGCCTTGAAAACCCATCGCGCATCGCAGATTTTATACGCCGCAAAGTATCACCTAAGGTAAAACATCCCGATCCGGCGATATGTGATAAGGAATCTCGCAAATCGCATCTCGCGCACGCATAAGGTAATAAATGATTGTTAACAAACGGATTAGCGATATTGCGATCTGCGATATTGTGAAGCAAATCGCAAAATCGCTTTATCACAGATCTACAGGGCTCATCGTTCAATAAAGAATTTCTCATAATCCGATACCAAGTTATGGACATTAATGTCAATTTAATGGTTACTTGGTAGTCATTTATGAGATAAGATTTAGATCTGATTGAAAGGTGATTTCACGTAGGGTGATATATTTAATATCATTTCGGCATTAAGAGCTTTCCCGTCACCTTATTTTTTTTTACCATTATTCTTTCCTTTATTGTAAATTTGCAGGAGAGGCAAGCAGAGTAATATACGCAACAGTGTGCAGAACGTAATGGGAAAAAAGGGAAAAGCTCCAGTTGCAGAAGACAAAGAAATGACGCCCTTATACACAGACACCACCTACAATAGAGATGCCAACATAACCACTTGGGAAGGCATGTATAGTCTGCTCGAAGAAGAAAATCCGAGAGTTATGGATGTTAAAGCAACAGCAGTCTCACACGAGTCGTTTGAGGCATCAATCACTGAACTGGCATGTTCGTTCTTGCACCAAATAGCGGCAAGATCGAAGATTCTTCCATACATGGACATGGTCAAGTGGGTACTAGACAGTGTCGTTATATCAGACAGACAATTCAAGACTCGGAGCCAAAACCTTATCGGTTCGTTCACTGCACAAGATTTAAGGGTTATGTATCATCTACCAGAGCCTCAAGCAACCTACAACAAATAGTTCATGGAGAAGTTCACCAAAGAAAACAAAACTTTTGCGGAATGAACCAAAAAACTGGCCAGTAAGGGAAGAACCATTGAAAAAGGGCAAAGCGCGCTGACCAAGGCTCGTCGAAACTGCGCAGGAGGCAAAACTAGCACCAGGGAAGCCAAGATCGGGAAATGGAGGCAGTTTCCGATGCGCAATTCGCACTAAGCGGGCAAAACCCTCAAGAAGGAAAGCCTTGAAGCGCTTAGTCGCATGGAAGCCGGGGAAACCGTAGGGAAAAAGCGCTAAAGGCTAAAGGTAGGACCCATGCTCTAAAACCGACGGTATTTAACAAGTAAACCCTTGAGCGGTAAGCGAAGTTGGCTGAAACTTAGCGATTCCATTCAGAGCTCGATGCGTGGCAGCAGAAGACGCGACTACAACGGCAAACAACGTCATTGACTATGTCAATGAAAACTTGCACAAAGAAAACCTCATATCAGAGACCGCTCCCAGATTCCTCCCAAAGGCACAACAACTGCAGATAAGTTGGAAACAGAAAGCTGAGGAAAGGGCAGAGTCCATCAAGAAGTTAACCAAGTTAAACTAGGATACTTACTGGCAGTACTTGGTTAAACCGCACAGTCAATGCATGACTCTTAAATGCCTTACGAAATCTATCGAGAAGATAGCACCAGCACTTGCCGATTCTGTTTTCATAGGGCAACTAAAATCAGAGGTCAGCCAACCAACGCTCCTCAAGCCAACGTTGAATGCTTGCGACCATAGAGAATAGATACATAGATAGTTAATTTCTAGATTCAGTTTTAGTTTTAATTTTGATTTATTTTTGCCTTAGATGAGGATGGTCATTTAAACCTCCTCCTATATTTTTGTAATAAACTATTTTTAGTATTTAGGTAGTAGTATTTTAACCCCTCTCATGCGTTTAGAGAAGGGTCCTGAAATTTTTCAAAAACGTTTCCTCAGAACATGCACTTTTGCAACCCCATAGGAGGTTTTGATGAATGAATGGAACAAGATTTATTGATATCTGTGTTTAATATCTGCTACTGAAATGCACTTTTGTACTCTTAGTAGATATTGAATTAGGAAGAGATAAATCTATATTGCTGAAGCTCATGAGTAGAACTTGTTATCAATGGTACTTTTATCTCTTAATGATTTCTGCTTATGTGTCAAAGTAATATTTTATGCTCAGTTATTTATATATGAAAGCTTGAATGTTTGAGTTATCATTTGGCACTTTTGTACGATGATACCTATTCTATTTATGCTTAATATATGAATGAATTATTATGCGATATGCGTCTCACCATTGTTTCGGCTAACCTTTTATACGAAACAATTTATTTTTATCGAATTCTTTTCTTGTAGCAATTGAATGATATTTATTACCAATTGTTGTTAGAAATTATTTTATATCGCATAAGTGAAAAGTTGAATCCTGGGCTAGTTTTAGTTTTAGATATTTATGTTCACTAGAATACAATTGCATTTTTAGATTAGACTTAGATTAAAAGCATTTTACTTAGAAATCTTTAGAAAATAGAAATATCAATTCTTATCAACACACACAAAAATTGGGAAATCGGTCCCATTATCCTCAGTCAGACCCACCATCCCAAACGGAAAAGGAGCTACTTTCATGGTCCGGACTGGGTGGGTATCCCCCTTGTTGTAGGCCCAATTTTCAGGGCTTCAACATATTTGGCGCTAGAAGGAGGGCCCTGAACTATGAATGGCTAGTAAATCCAAATCTAAATACCATTCTGAGAGTAAATCAACCTCAACATCTCCCCCGACTTCTCCATCGCATTCTAAATCTTTAAATCCTAAGCGAGAAGTTGAGAAAACAACAACCACTGCCACAAACCGAAACATTTCAAACAAATCTACTACCGAACCTCCTGAAGTTGGGTCTCTGATTCATAAACTTCATGGATTCTCCATATCACCTCAAAAACCTGAGATATCTCAAGGTAGTGTGACTTTGCAATACAATCCTTCTCATCCTTTAACCAGATTGTAGAGTGAAAAATTTTGTATCGAACCAATTGAATTACCTCTAACTAAAAGGAAAAGAGCAAGGAAATCACCTCAAGGGTCTGATAGTGAGACTCTTTCATCATCAACATCCATTCCAGTTTCTCCATTGCAAAGTCAACCATCCACCCCTCCACTTCAAATCGTCGTCCATCAGGGTACTGGAACTTTAACATCCTCATCCCTTCCATAAGGAACTTCATCCATGTTTTCCTCTGTTAGTAGTTCAACGATGGCTCAAACCCCATGGAATAACCCAGGGGCAGACTTAATGACTAACCCCTTGAGTCAATTACTGGCCCATCCTGAAAAATGGCTACCTAAGTTTAATCTTGAAGTAGGCATGCTAGTATAAGAACACATAAACAACTTTAAATGGTGTTACTAATGAAGATGTTGTTGTCCGACTCTTTCCTTATACATTACAAGGAGCAGCTGGATCCTGGTATTTTTTATTACCATCAAGATCCATCACTAGTTGGGACATTTTCCAAGAACAATTCTTGACTAAGTTCAGCGATGACAGATCTACAGCAACACTGATCAATGATCTATCAAATCTAAAGGCTGAATCAAGAGAACCTATCAAAGATTTTAATTCGCGTTTCAACAAGCTTTTGAATAAAATTCCTACCGCTTCCAAGCCTAGTGAAGAAGTTCGAAGTGAATGGTACATATCTTCTTTACCATCGAACATAGCTATCTTTGTTGACAGGGCTACCAAGGCAACATTAGCTGAAAACATGAAGGAAGCGATAGCGATAGAGAAACATATCTTAGCTTTAGAAAATAAAATGTTGTTGATGAAAGAAAATCTAAGAAGGTTACTTTTAGAGATGATCCTAAGAAAAAGCAATCAAAAGACCCATTTGATTTAGAAGGATTGCAGAAAGTCTTAAAAACCATGTCTAACGAAATGGTTGACATTAAGAAACAAGTAGGAGAGACTTCTTCTAAGAAAACCTACAAGCCTTATAGAAAAAATCCTTCAACTGATTCAAAGCCACCCAATGCTATAACAAATGCAGAATCAGAAGAAGAAGAAGAGGAAGTTTCTAACGAGGAACCTACCGATGAAGATGAAGTTGTAGAAGTACAGGGAATGTGGGACTTCATTCTTCCAGACAAAGAGGATCAAGAGGTATTACTAGTTAGTACAAGAAGTAGAAATCAACTTGATCCTCCACAACCTAGTCCTAAACAGAAGAGCACAATCTCGACATCTAAAGATGAAGTCGTAGGTAAGAAATCATCACCTAAAGCGACTCAAACAAGCGCAGTCCAATTCGATCCCTCAACTCCATCTAAAACACTGATTGTTTCTGATGAGATGGATTATAATATCGTTGAAGATATGAAGAAGACTAGGGCTAACATTACTTTTCATGAATTGAGCAAATTGAAACATAAACAGAAGCTACTTTTGAAAGAGTTACATACAATACAAATTGCACCTCTTCCTGCCGCTATAATCTCGCAAGCTTCTCATGGGATGGGAATACTTCCAACTAATATGGCAAATAAAATTGATCCGAATGATATTGCTTTAATTGGAAGTAGGTCAAAATCTCATACTCTCCCATTCCTTCTTACTTACGAAATTTTCAATAAAAATTTTCATAACTGTTTGGTAGATTCGGGAGCTTCATCTAATATCTTACCTAAAACAATATGTGCAAATTTAAACGTCCAACCACAAAAATCTGTAGTATGCATAGTTCAGCTGGACCGATCGCAGGTTGAAGTAATCGGTGAACTAAATCAAGTTACCATAAGGTTATCATCTAATCCAAAGGTATGTCAAGTCATTGATATTCTAGTTGCAGACATTCCCGAATTTTATGGCTTAATTCTTAGTAGGGATTGGTCTGAAAAACTTCATGGATACTTTGTGACCGACTGGTCACATATGTGGCTCCCTTACAATGGTAAACCGAATCAGATAAAGGTTGAGTGAGAAAGACACCAAAAATACATAGTGACAGAATTGGAAGGAGAAAATGAACCTGTAGCATACAGCAACAATATAATTGGCAACTATTCTGTTGACTCTTTCTTAGGAAATTTTAATGCTCATACTTCGCCTTACTTAGAACATTTTTTTCTGTCTCAAGTAGAAAACTTTTCTCAAACAGATAGTTCTAAATGTATTAATTTTATAGATAGTCCTGTAAATAAACCTTTATTTTGGAAATTATTTTTTGATGGCTCCAAGTCTAACGATGGAGCAGGAGCAGGATGTGTATTAATTAGTCTAGAGGGAAACAAAACTATGCTAACATGTAGACTCGAGTTCGATTGCACAAACAATACTGCAGAATACGAAGCTCTAGTCCAAGGACTATACAAGGCAATCGGATTAAATATCAAGTATCTACAAGTCTTCGGAGACTTTGAGATTGTTATTAAATAGGTACGAAATAATATGCATCGTCTATCAAGTCATTTGAAACATTATCAATCTTTAGTGCAAGATCTGACTGAACATTTTATAGCATTTAATATTTCACCTATTCCCATACTCCAAAATTCTAGTGATGACCTCCTGGATAACGTAGCTTCCAAGCTCATTCCCTCAGAAGTCTATAGCCCAGACAGATTCTCAATCGAATTTATCTTTAGGCCCTCCATCCCTGATAATGTTACAAACTGGAGAATTTTTAACGATGATCCTGATATTGTAAGTTTCCTGACATCGGGAGGATCTTACACTAATCAGATAATTGATCAAGACCAACATGACAAACAGTTACAACAAGAAAGCATTAATAATGTTATACCAAAATCTGTATTCAAGTTGGAAGACTTATATGATTTGAAAGACCAATTTAAGAGATCTA
This sequence comes from Pinus tabuliformis, assembly GCA_031772625.1. Lineage (NCBI taxonomy): Eukaryota > Viridiplantae > Streptophyta > Pinopsida > Pinales > Pinaceae > Pinus > Pinus tabuliformis. The sequence continues at coordinate 810,732,604 of CM062806.1, read as the reverse complement.
ACAATTCAAAACTTCAAAGTTCAACTCTAAACTATGAATTAGTAAATCTAGGAATGGATACCAAGCCACAAAATATCAACCTAGGTCTTGGCCTAGCCCTAGAAGAAAAATTAGCCTATGTTCGTCTCCTAAAACAGTACAAAAGTGTATTTGCCTAGAACTACGATGAACTTAAGACTTACGACTATTCAATCATTCAACATACTATCCCAATGATAGTTTGTTATGAAACCAGCTCACAAAAAGATAGAAAAGAGAGATCCACGCCTTAGAATTCAGCCTCTTCGAGGGGGCAACCTCCTTTACATTACATAAATGAACAATTCTTGGATGATACAAATGACAAAACCTCCTTTCTATATATAGGAGTCTAAGGAGTCACAATATAATCCAGCCGACCTAACAATAATAATATAAAGCCACAAAAATAACAATAGAGGGATTCTATGGGGCACAGAAATAACAATATGGGGGTAATAGGGGCACAACAATATAAATAAGGGTATAACTACAATAGTAATGGGGTAATCACTAGTATTATAGGGACCCAACATGCCCCTCTCCTTCAAAAAAGTGTTGTCCTCAACGCTTGAGCAGTTCTGGATACTTCTGCATAAAATTCTCATCCTCCCATGTGGAATCTTCAGCGGATAAGTTCTTCCACTTGATAAGATACTCTGAAATTGATCGATTTCGTAGCTGTCGAGTTCTTGTTTCTGTGACTGCTTCCGGTTCCAATATAATTTTTCCTTCCTCGTCAAGTTCTGGCAATATTGTTTGAACTGGGAGCTTGTCGCCTATAACCTTCTTTAAACATGAAACATGGAAAACTGGGTGCAATCGAGAAGCTGCAGGAAGCTCCAATTTGTATGCCATAGTACCAATCTTTTCCAACACCTTGTACGGACCATAATACTTTGGTGATAATTTATTATCCTTCTTAGCTTGCTTTAGGGACATTTGCTTATATGGTTGTAGCCGTAGGAATACCCAATCACCTACATCAAAACTTCTTTCACTGCGATGTTGATCTGCCTGTTGTTTCATTCTATTTTGTGCCAACACGAGGTTATCCTTTAAGAGTTGGAGGACTTGTTGTTGATGTTCGATGTGATGTTCCACTGCCTGAACCTTAGAATTTTCTCTTAAATATGATGTGATGGATGGTGGTTGATACCCATAAAGTGCCATAAATGGGGTCATTTTTGTTGCTGTATGGAAGGAAGTGTTATACCACCATTCAGCCAGAGGCAACCATTTGACCCATTGTGTCTGTTTATCAGATACAAAGCAACGAAGATATCCTTCCAAACATTTGTTTACTATCTCAGTTTGCCCATCAGATTGAGGATGATAAGATGAGCTATGAGCTAACTGAGTACCAAGACAAGAAAATAATTCTGTCCAAAAATTTCCAGTGAAAATGGGATCTCTGTCACTTACAATAATCTTTGGGTTTCCATGTAGCTTTTGAACTGTTTCCATAAATGCAGTAGAAACTGTACTGGCTTTAAATGGATGTGATAATGCACAAAAGTGTGCATACTTGGTAAGTCTGTCAACTACCACCATGATGACACTCTTTCCCTCAGACTTGGGTAAACCTGTGATAAAATCCATTGAAACCTCCTCCCAACGTTGGCTTGGAATGGATAAAGGTTGTAATAGACCCGGTGTCTTAATTGTTTCAACTTTATTTTGTTGGCAAACCAAACATTCCGCCACAAACTTTTGAATATCTGATTTAAGGCCATCCCAAAAAAATTCCTTCTTAACCCTGTGGTAAGTTTTTAAAAATCCTGAGTGCCCTCCTAAGGGAGAAGTGTGCAATTCCATAAGAATCTTTTGTTTTAGCTGGGAATTCTTACAGAGGTATAAGCGATCTTTGTACCATAACGAATCATTTTGCCAGCTAAATGTATCAGAAGTACTGGAATCTTGTTGTAGCTTTCGAATAAGTGCCCACACTTCTTCGTCATTCTTCCATTCCTCCTTTGCTTCGTTTATCCAATCTGGTTGGATAATAGAAATGGCACACAACAATGCTTCCACATCCTCATCCTTTCTTGAGAGTGCATCTGCCACCACATTTTGCTTCCCTTTTTTGTAGATGATTTCAAAGTCATAACCCAACATCTTTGTGACCCACTTTTGTTGCTCTTCAGAGGATAATCTTTGTTCTAAAAAGTATTTAAGGCTATCATGATCCGTTTTTACCTTGAAGTGTCTTCCCATTAGGTAGGGTCGCCATTTCTTAAGTGCATGGAGTATTGCCAACATTTCCTTCTCATAAATAGCTTTGCTTAAAAACTTTCCCTTGATTGGACGACTTTCAAAAGCAATGGGTCTTTCATCTTGCATTAGAACAGCACCAATTCCATTTCCTGAAGCATCACATTCCACAATAAAGGTTTTTGTGAAGTCCGGTGTAGCTAAGACCGGTGCTTGGCACATTGCCTCTTTAAGATGTTCAAAGGCCTTTGTTGCTTCCGGAGTCCATGAAAATGAATCTTTCTTCAATAATGTTGTTAGAGGTGCTGCTATTCTCCCATAATTCTTAACAAACTTGCGATAATACCCTGTCAACCCAAGAAATCCTCGCAGATGCTTTATGGATGTGGGGATTTTCCATTCCTTAATGGCTTTAATTTTGCTAGGGTCTACCTTAACTCCTTCATGAGATACAATATGACCCAAATATTCCACCTCCTGGACTCCAAAGAAACATTTGGATCTTTTTGCATATAATTGTTTCTCCTCCAATAGTTGTAGCACCTTGTCAACATGTTCAACATGATCCTTCCAAGACTTGCTGTAGATTAGTATATCATCAAAAAATACTAACACAAATTTTCTAAGGAATGGTTTGAAAATTGAATTCATCAAACCTTGAAATGTTGAAGGTGCATTGGTAAGGCCAAAAGGCATGACCAAAAATTCATAATGACCCTCATGAGTTCTAAATGCCGTTTTCGGAATGTCTTCAATCTTCATTCTGATTTGATGATATCCCGAACGAAGATCCAACTTGGTGAAGTAAATTGATCCATGCAATTCATCCAGTAATTCATCAATGACAGGAATGGGGAACTTATCTTTAATAGTGAGCTTGTTGAGCTCCCTATAATCTGGACACATGCGCCATGATCCATCCTTCTTGTGCACCAATACTACTGGAGCTGAGAAAGAACTTTGACTCGGTTGAATTATACCAGCCTCTAGCATTTCTGCAACCATACGTTCAATTTCACTTTTTTGGACATAGGGATATCTGTACGGCCTGATGTTTGGAGGAACACTTCCTGGAATCAGATGAATAGCATGATCATGATCACGCATAGGTGGGAGACCTTTGGGAGTCTCAAATACCTTGGAATGATTGTCCAGGACTTTTTGGAGATCTGGAGAAATAGATGATTCCAATGTGGAAACATCTAGCGAACATAATTGTGCAATTACACCTCTTTGCTCCTTTTTTAGAAGCTTTGTCATGCCATTAGAGCTGATTATCTTTCCTGGTTTCCCTGCAATACCCCTTAATTCAACTTCCTTTCCTTCCACAGAAAATTTCATGAAAAGTTCTTGAAAATTAAAAGCTATTGTACCCAAGGATTGTAGCCATTGGACTCCTAGTACAACATCAGCACCTCCCATTGGAATGGAAAGCATTGGGCTAGTCAATACATATTCTCCCATGGATAGCTTGATATTATGGCACTTTCCAGAACAATTTATTGTTCCTCCATTTGCAATCATCACTTGACACTCTGGTGCTGGATATAGGAAGCAATTCAATTCTTTTGCTACCCTACAATGAATAAAATTGTGGGTGCTTCCTGAATCAATCAACACTATTACCTTTTTCTTCTTGATTTGTCCTTCTATCTTGATGGTTTGAGGAGTGGTAATTCCCGCCAATGCATTACAAGATATGGTCGGATTTATTTGTTCTTCATCTAGGCTTTGTTCCTGGAATATATCCTCTTCTTTTGACCTTTCTTGCTCCTTTTCTTCTTCCTCTTCACAATCTATGTAGAATAATTTCTTCTCAGCACACTTATGACCTTTTGTGTATTTGCTATCACAATTGTAACAAAGCCCTTTTGCTCTTTTTTCTTCCAATTGTTGTGGTGTCAACCTTGTAGGTTGTGGAAGACTATGGGCAACAACACTTCCGTCTTTATAGTTGTGAATGGTATGCTTCCTAGTTGCCATAATTTTGCTTTCCATTTTTCTTGCTAACCTGAATGCCTTCTCTAATGAATCAGGTTCCCAAAGGCGCACATCATGTTGGATATTATCCTTTAAAGACCCTATGAACACATCAATCCTATGCTCCTCTGGAATATCTTTTACCCTTATGTTCAATTTTTGGAACTCCTCAATGTGCTCCATTATTGAACCCTTTTGTTTGAGACTTATCAATTGGCTAAAAAAAGTGTTGCTTTTTGTATCCTCATAATGTGCTATCAATTCTTCCGTAAAAATTGCCCAAGTGATAAATTGTTTACGAGAACAAAGCCATTGATACCATACAAACTGATTTGGTTCCAAATATAAAGTTGCCATACGTACCTTTTGTGTGTTTTGCACATTATTGAGATCGAAGAATTGCTCCATCTGTAATATCCATGTGGCGGGATCCTTGCCATCAAACTTCCTCATATCGATTTTTGGAACATGGTGAGTCTTCGATCCAACATTAGAGTCTATGGAATCATGATTAACATTTCTTTTGTTCTCATCATGAGTTTCCTTTACTACCTTTTCACCATTAGTGACCCTTTCTTGTAGCAAATTCTTCAATTCTTCCATATCTGTCTTCAAATCTGCCATGTCTCTCTTCAAATCTGTCTTCGAATCATCCATCTTAGCTTCCATGCCCTTTATCTTAGATTCCACGCCACTTATCTTAGCTTCTGTTAGCTTTTGTGAGCGTGACATTTGTTGCACTTGTTCTTGTAATTTTGATATATCATGTAGCATTTCTTCCTCTTCTTCATGAGTCATGCTAGAGCTTTCAGGTTCCTTACTAGGTGTTTGCATTTTCTTTCCTCGGGGCATCAGTTACCGATAATAATGCTTTACTATGCCCTTTGAATTCCGTTAAACCAAGCTTACACAAAAATTTAAAAAAAAAAAAAACTACACACCTTTTTTCACTTTATAGAAGCCTGATATTGAATCTGATGTATCTCTGTAATTTTGGATCATCCAGTTCTAAAATTGCTACCTGTAGTAGCCTTCTGCGTCCTCTTTCCAATGCCACAAGTCTGAGCCAAATTGGATTCTCCAAGGAAGAGTTATGTGAAATCTCCCACAGTGACTTGCTTTTAGACTGGTTCAGTAGAGCGAACTTGTACGACGTGCCACGAGTCACTGTTTCAACCTTTGAATCTAAAACACACATACAAGAAACTACAGTCCGTCCTCTTTCTGTACCTTTTACGAAATTTCAATCCGATCCTCAGAGAGAGAGTTATGACGATTTTCCCCAGGTCACCTGTTTTGAATGTAATTCAGGAGTCTGCAAAAAGACCAACTTCCTCAGATCATATCTCCGAAAATATCATGCAAAAAGCTCTGAAATTTGGACCCAAGGTTCAGCGCCAATTCTTCTCAAATGGGTTTTTTTTGCGACTTCTGAAACGTCACAGAAAAAAAATTATAGCGAAAATGCCACGATGACCTGTTTGGAGCAGCGAAACCCTAGAATCCAAAGCTCTGATACCAAATGTTATGAAACCAGCTCACAAAAAGATAGAAAAGAGAGATCCACGCCTTAGAATTCAGCCTCTTCGAGGGGGAAACCTCCTTTACATTACATAAATGAACAATTCTTGGATGATACAAATGACAAAACCTCCTTTCTATATATAGGAGTCTAAGGAGTCACAATATAATCCAGCCGACCTAACAATAATAATATAAAGCCACAAAAATAACAATAGAGGGATTCTATGGGGCACAGAAATAACAATATGGGGGTAATAGGGGCACAACAATATAAATAAGGGTATAACTACAATAGTAATGGGGTAATCACTAGTATTATAGGGATCCAACAGGGGCACAACAATATAAATAAGGGTAAACTACAATAGTAATGGGGTAATCACTAGTATTATAGGGGCCCAACATAGTTGATGAAAAACATGTCCAGCAAAAGCTAAGGAAGATCCATCCTAATCTGGAAAGTCAAATTAAATCAGAACTCAATAAATTATTGAAAGCCAAAATTATTTTTCCCGTCCGACACTGTAGATGGGTTTCCAATATGGTTCCCGTCAGAAATAAAAATGGAAATATTAGAATTTGTATTGACTTTCGAAATCTTAACAAAGCCTGCCAAAAGGATGATTTTCCCCTACCTCCAATGGAAAAAATATTGCAAGTCGTTGCAAGATCATAATTAATGTCCTTTTTAGATGGTTTCTCTAGCTACAACCAGGTTCTGGTCCATCTTGACGATCAGCTAAAAAACATGTTCAGAACCAAATGGGGTACTTACGTATATCAAAATATGTCGTTTGGTTTGATTAACGTCGGCGCTACATTTCAAAGGGCCATGGACATCGCATTTAAGGGATTAGTAAACAAATCAGTGGTGATTTACTTGGATGATATAACAGTATATTCTAAAAAACGCGGTAATCACCTTAGAGACTTAAAACAGATCTTCCAACGTTGCCAAAGGTATGAGATTTCACTTAACCCAAAAAAGTCTTTTTTTTTGCATTAAGTGAAGGAAAACTTCTTGGATTTATATTGTCAAAATCTGGAATCCATATTGATCTCGATAGAATTAAGGAGATTTCCGAAATATCCTTACCACATAACAAGAAACCCATGCAATCCTTTCTTAGTCAGATTAATTTTGTCAAAATATTTGTTACAGATTTCTCAAGGATTGTGTTACCATTACAAGAAATGATAAAAAAAAAAATCACTCTTCAAATGGGGCCAAGAGGAATATGAAGCATTCAATCTGATCAAGCAAGCGATTATTAATGCCCCATCCTTAGCGACTCCAAATTTTTCCAATCCTTTTATTTTGTATACATTTGCATCTGATAAATCATATGTTGCGATACTCACTCAAGCTAATCAAGATAAGGTGGAAGCTCTGATTGCATTTTTTAGTTCAAATCTGCAAGGGGCTGAATTAAATTATTCTGACGTTAAGAAACAGGTTTATGCTGTTTTCAAAGCGATCAAATATTTTAGACCCTTTCTTCTTAAAACCCATACAAAGATCATAGTGTCGTTTCCAGCGGTAAGAAATCTCTTAGTACAGAAAGACGTGGGTGAAAAAAGAGCAAATTGGGTCACTTCCCTACAAGAATACGACGCCGAGATCAGACCAGCAAATATTGTAAAAGGACAAGGCTTTTTCAAGATGTTGGCTGGAGCATCGCTTATTTCTGAAATATCATCTCCAAATCAGGAGGTACAAATGTATGAGGTAAGCCTAAACGATATTGAATCGAGATATGTTGATATCAAATTTTATCTAAAGAACGAATATGCTCCTCCAAATTTGGATTATACAAAGAAAAGAGCTCTAAGATTGAAGGCTAAGCAATATCAACTCATAAATGATGTACTCTTTAGGATGGATTATGATTATGTTCTCCTTCGATGTCTTGAGAAATCTGAAGCTGAAAAGGTGTTGCAGGAACTCCATGATGGACCAACAGGTGGACACTATGCGGGAGATGCTACAGCACATAAAATTTTATGCGCAGGATACTATTGGCCTACATTATTTAAAGATGTGCATAGCTATGTAAGGAAATGTCAAATTTGTCAAACTGTTGCCAGGAGACAAAAGAAACCATCATTGCCTTTGCAACTAGTCAATATCGATCAACCTTTTGATCAGTGGAGATTAGATATAATAGGTGAGATTGTTCCTCGCTCTTCTAAACAGCATAGGTATATCCTTACAGCTACAGATTATTTTACTAAATGGGTAGAAGCAGTTCCTCTCAAGACAGCTAATGATGAACACATCATTCATTTCATAGTTCAGTTCATAATCACCAGGTTTGGTTTAACCTCTGCTTTAATGTTTGATAATGCATCATATTTTTCTGGAAATACTATGACTGAATTTGCACTTAAAAGAGGTTTTAAGCTTAAATACTCGGCCAATTATTACCTACAAGGGAACGGGTTGGCCGAATCAACGAGTAAAAACTTAATCAAAATCATTAAGCGAACAATTGATCAGAATCATAGAAATTGACACAAATCTTTGATGTATGCTTTGTGGGCATACTGAATAACCCAAAAAGCTTCCATTGGCACTCTCCCTTTAATTTAGTTTATGGGAAAGAAGTAGTTCTCCAAACTCATCTAGCGATTCCTTTTTTGGCCTTAGTACAATTTATTGATGAAATACCAACTTCATCTTTACAACTAAGACAATTGCAGATCCTTAAGCTATAAGAGCAACGAGAATTGGCTAAAATAACACACACTCATCATCAAGCATTAGTAAAGGCTTCCTTTGATTCAAACATAGTATCTAGGAAAGATTTTCAAATTGGAGATCTAGTTTTGAAATAGGATAAGGCTCACAACGAAAAAGGAAAACATTATAAATTCCAACAGATGTGGCTTGGCCCATTCCAAATTGCTGAAATCATAGGTCCATCCACTTTCATGTTGCAAGATTTAACAGGGAAAAGAGAATCTTTACCTGTTAATAGGCAAATTCTCAAAAAATACTTTCCATAGAAGATGACCTCTTCTATTTTGGTAAATTAGTATTTATAGCTTTATTTTGATAATAAAATAGGTTGTAAATGGTTAAAATTTGGGAATTCATGAAAAAGATTAGTGTTTCTTTTAGATTTTTTTTTTTCACTTGTATAAATAGAACTGATTTTCCAGAAAACATTTTTGTTTTGGAAGTCTAGAAAATTCAAAAGATAATCAGAGACAATTGGTTCTTCCTAGTGAATTGCCAATTGTTATGGCCAGCAACAACCCCCCTTTTTGTTTATTTTTAGTAATAAAGCTAAATAAATGGGGACCCTTCTCTAAAAAATAAAAACTAGCACTTATGTTTCCCTTTGAATAAAACGTGCTATCATAAATTTAAGAAAACACCCGCAAAACCCAAAACAACTTAAGTTTTATGATAGATTCCGAATAAAATCGTTCTCTTAACAAAAAGACATCGCATCACAAAAGGTAACGAGGGAACATCATATAAAAAAGCTATCTGAAATTGCGAAAACGCGATGCGAGATCGCACGACTTGAAAACCCATCGCGCATCGCAGATTTTATACGCCGCAAAGTATCACCTAAGGTAAAACATCCCAATCCGGCAATATGTGATAAGGAATCTCGAAAATTGCATCTCGCGCACGCATAAGGTAATAAATGATTGTTAACAAATGGATTAGCGATATTGTGATCTGCGATATTGCGAAGCAAATCGCAAAATCACTTTATCACAAATCTGTAGGGCTCATCGTTCAACAAAGCATTTCTCGTAATCCAATACCAAGTTATGGACATTAATGTCAATTTAATGGTTAGTTGGTGGTCATTTATGAGATAAGATTTAGATCTGAACGAAAGGTGATTTCACGTAGGGTTATATATTTAATATCATTTCGGCATTAAAAGCTTTCCCGTCACCTTATTTTTTTTACCATTATTCTTTCCTTTCTTGTAAATTTGCAGGAGCGGCAAGCAGAGTAATATACGCAGCAGTGTGTAGAACGTAATGGGAAAAAAGAGAAAAGATATGATTGCAGAAGACAAAGAAATGACGCCCTTATACGCAGACACCACCTACAACAGAGATGCTGACATAACCACTTGGGAAGGCATGTACAATGTGCTCGAAGAAGAAAAACCGAGAGTTATGGAGGTTAAAGCAACAGTAGACTCACGCGGGTCGTCTGAGGCATCAATCATTGAACTTGCATGTTTGTTCTTGCACTGAATAGTGGCAAGGCCGAAGATTCTTCCATACGCGGACATGGTCAAGTGGGTACTGGACAGTGCCAATATATCAGATAGACAATTCAAGACTCAGAGCCAAAACCTTATTAGATTGTTCACTCCATAAGATTTAAGGGTTATGTATCATCTACCAGAGCCTCAGGCAACCTACAACAAAAAGTTCGTGGAGAATTTCACCAAAGAAAACAAAAATTTGGCGGATGCACCAAAAAACTGGTCGGTAAGGGAAGAACCATTGAAAAAGGGCAAAATGCGCTGACCAAGGCTCGTTGAAATTGCGCAGGAGACGAAACTAGCACCAGGGAAGCCTGGATCGAGAAATGGAGGCAATTCCTGATGCGCGATTCACATTAAGCGGGCAAAACCCCTCAATAAGGAAAGCCTCGAAGCGCTTAGTTGCATGGAAGCCAGGAAAACCGTAGGGAAAAAGTGCTAAAGGCTAAAGGCAGGACCCACGCTCTAAAACTGACAGTATTTAACAGCTACACCCTTGAGCAGTAAGCGGAGTTGGCTGAAACTTAGTGATTCCATTCAGAGCTCGACGCATGGCAGCAGAAGAAGCGGCTACAGCGGAAAACAACGTCATTGACTGTGTCAATGAAAATCTGCACAGAGAAAACCTCATATCGGAGACCACTCCCGGATTCCTCCCAAAGGCACAGCAACTGCAAATAATACAACTTAGATCCTCGCTCTATTTATACAATCCCATGGTCCGCGGACCATGGGTAAATCTCTAAAGCTGACATTACATTACAAAAATGAGGGCAGACAGCTCTATGACTCATTTACAAGCTCACGCTCCACACCAACAAAACACGGACATCGGATTTAGTCAAAATCTAGGTTTTAAGCCTCAAAACTTCCCTTGGGGGATCCCGTGCCCAACAGGCCCCCCAACACAAACATCGTGACTCGCCCTCGAGTCACTCTGTCGGTGCAGAGATCTTTGCGCGAAGACCTCCCAACTCTGCCCAGACCATTGCAAGGTCGGCAACGCACTGAGCAGCTACCTGTTGTACCTCATGGACACACTTTTCAAAAACTGTGGTACCTAAACTACTTCCCTACATCTGTGTGAGATTGGCTTCGATCGAGGCTGTAATGACGAGCCTCATCGATCCATGGTTGGACGCGTGCCTTCAAAACTGCTTCCTTATGTCGCGCCGCGTCTACCAGCTCCTTAAGCACTTTTACCTGTTGCATTCGTGCGAGCCTCTGTGTAAGGGACATCGTCTGCGCGGTCCCTTTTATATCATCGTACTTTTGCTACAGCTCACACGCCTCTATTTCTAACCGTTGTATGTTTGGGTCCTCTTGCAGAGTGGTGAGGACCTCAAACGATTCTTCAAATAATTTGGTGTGGTCCTTCACTGCACTGTTGATGTCCTCTATTCTCGTTGTAATGGCGATGGCATGTTTTTCCCTCACCTTTGGTGGAGTTAAAGGTTGTACCTTCAAGTGCAGCTCAGCTATCTGAAGTTTCAGCTCCATCTGAACCTTAGCCATCTCTGCCTTCACCTCGTGCACCCCTGCTTCTAGCTTCCAGATGCGCGCCTCTGCTGGGATGGCCAATTCAGGGACCATCTGGCAAGCTTCTTCAACCACCTGCACAATCTGCCAGTTCTGCGCCACTACCTTGTCGCACTGTAGGCTTAGTTGTTCCATGTTAATTCTTTGTTCGCTCATTACCTGGAGCGCGCGGTACTCCATGGCCCGCAACTTTGCAGTCACTCCATCCTGCAGAACATAGAACATCTCCCGCGAGAGTGAAGCCATGTTTATCCCAACTCCCTTCAGCGCACTAACCACAGGCTTGTCGGCCTCATTTTCTGTAACCAATTCCCCTTCTGGCAGCACTATAGTGTTGGTTGTGCGAGCACGCAACATTTCCTCAGCTGTGGTCGTGCCTACTGCGATGCTGGTCGAAATAGTACCAGTCTGAGGATTGTGCCCCTGGAGCTCCTATATCTGTGCCCAGAGGGCCCCCAACACTATCTGATTTTCCTTCGCGAACTGTTGAAGGGCTTCCGCAGTGACGTCACGCACCGTCTCCCCTATATCATGTAGATCCCCCTTAGTGAGGGTGATTGGGTCGAAAGAAGTCTTGGAGGCTTTTGACTTCTTTTGCTACCCCATCTGCTCTCTTGGGCATTGCCATTTTAGCTGTGTGGACGTTGTCTATGGGTCTGCTACACCTTCCTCTGTTTCGGTCTCATGTTCAGGCGAGGGTGACTTCTGGCCCTCGCGCTCCTTCTCTGCTACTTGTTGTTGTTCTGTTGTTGCCTTCGCGGCGTCGCACGGCTCCTGCGCCTTGGCCGCTGCTACTTCATTCCTTCTTTTCTCTGCCAACTGCGCCATTTGCAGTTTTTCCTCCTCCTTTTTCCTCTGTGCATCGGACTTCTTCGATTCCACCATGGTGCTAGCTGAGCGCTCCACTCTAATGGCCATGACTCAAGCACGGTGAATATTACATCCTATGTGGCCAGGTAGGGGACCTCGTTCTGTTTCTTTGCAGGATCCTTGCGCGCTCAGATATATACGTGATGGAAGTCCGCCTTGAACTCCACGAAGCTCTACAGACTATTATAGACAATGGGTGATAATCGCGGCTTGTGCTTAATCCCCATTCTGATGTTCATCTCCATGAACACCTAGAATATTTTGTTGTCTTGGACCCTCTGCGCATCTTTAGTTTCCCACAGCAAAGCGTACTTCGCTGCCTCCGGAAGATCCTTCACAATCGTGGGGAACTAGCTATCCTCGTGCAATTTCCAAGCCACCGGCACAATGGACAGCAGAAGCCACGCATAGTGGAAATTCTTCCCCTATTCCTGTGCCTCACAGAAATTTTCCAGGAACTCCTTGCACAAGTACTCTGACCAGTTAAACTGGACCCCCTCTGCACATTGTGTGGCAAGTGCAACCACTGGCACGAGCACCTCATCCACGCGACACTTCTGCATAACCTTGCCAGCCAATATCTGGGTCGCAACTATGACTGCATTATTGTTGATATTGGAGATCGTGTACCCTCTTTTCTTCTTCTCCAGCTTGAATTTTTTCTTCATGGTCTCCGCGATGGCCAAATCGTTGCTCTTACCCTTCGAAATATTCGTCGGGTCCTCCCCCTTGCAAGGGAGTCACGTAATTCTATGAATTAGGTGGTCCGTGATGGGGATGGGCTCCTCCAGCCACAAGCATCCATCATGCACCAGGCAGAGTAGCTTCCTGATGACAAAGATAGTAACTGGGGCGTGATGGTAATGCAGCACCCAGAGCAGGTTTAACAACCCTGCTTTCTCTACTCCGCGCAACCACTTGAGATATACTTGAGCTAGTACACACAGATTTATGCAGGCCTATGCAAACAAGATTGTTGGGCAGTGAATGTTATTTTTTACTATTTATTGATGATTGTACTAGATTTACATGGGTGTATTTCCTCATGAAGAAGAGCAACACTTTTGAATACTTCAAGGAGTTCAGAAGTATGGTTGAAAAGCAGACAGGGAAATGCATAAGGATTCTCCGCTCGGATCAAGGGGGAGAGTACAAGAAAGCTTGTGTACTCAAATACTACAAATATAATGGGATACATCAGCAGTTTACAGTACCCCACACTCCTCAACAAAATGGGATTGCAGAGAGGAAGAACAGAACCCTTGTGGAGTGTGCTCGCAGTTTGTTAAAAAACAAGAATCTTTCTAACGGCTTTTGGGCTGAAGCGATTAATACTGCAGTATATCTAAAGAATAGGAGTCCAAAAGGAAGTTTATATTTTAAAACTCCTTTTGAAGCTTTATTTGGTTATAAGCCTGCAGTTAATCATTTGAGAGTTTTTGGCTGCAAAGCCTTTGCCTATATCCAAAAGGAATATAGAAAGGATCTTGACTCAAAGGCCATCAAATGTATCTTTGTTGAGTATTGTATAGAATTTAAGGCTTGCAAATTGTTTGATCCCTCTACTCATAAAGTGTTTGCGAGCAAAGATGTAGTGTTTCATGAGCAGGTTAATGATGGAAGCCATGAGAGTGCTAATGAATATTGGCACGTGCCCTTGTTGGTGGAAGAAGGAAGTGATGAATCAGGTGACAACAATGAGCAGATGCAACAACAGCAGGAAGGGAAAGAAGATGATGTAGTTGTCAAGCCAAGTCCAGAAAATGATGATCAAACAAGGTTTGAAGCTACCCCACCACTCAGTAGATCTAGTAGGAAAGTTCAGTTGCCAGCAAGATATAGGGAAAATGATTTTATAACTAGTATGATGAATGTTGTTGAACCCTCTAGTTACAAAGAAGCCAGTCAATATAGTGAATGGAGGGTTGTTATGGAAGAGGAATATGAATCAATTCTCAAAAACAAAACTTGGGATTTAGTTAAACTACCTAAAGGAAAACAACCCATAGGATGAAAATGGTTGTATAAGCCTAAATTTAAAGTAGATGGGAGCATAGATAAGTATAAATATAGGCTTGTTGCGAAGGGGTATTCACGCAAGAAGGCATAGATTATGATGAAACATTTGCCCTTGTAGCTAAATTAAATACAATCAGAATGATAATTGCTTTAGCTACCAAACACCATTGGATGATTCACCGGCTAGATGTTAAAACTGTATTTTTAAATGGGGACTTAAAAGAAGAAGTCTACTTAGAGCAACCCAAGGGGTTTGTTAAATAGGGTGAAGAGCATTTAGTTTGCAGGTTGAAGAAAGCGTTGTATGGACTAAAACAGACACCTAGGTCATAGTATGACAAAATTGATTCTTTTTTCTTATAGCATGGTTATAAAATGAGAAAAAATGACCATAATCTTTATACCTTGTTTGACAAAGAGGGGAGGATTGTTTTTATTTCTTTATATGTAGATGATCTAATCATTATAGGGAATGCTGATAATTTCATTAAAGAAACCAAAGAGCAGATGTCACAAGTTTTTGATATGAAAGACCTTGGAGAGCTACACTATTATTTGGGTTTGGAAGACTGGAGAGATTCTGGACAAAATTTTATGTCACAAAGTAAGTACGTAAGGAGCTTACTGGAAAAGTTCAGAATGGATCAGTGCAAAGTTGTAGTAGTACCTTTACAACAGAATTTAAAACTTTAGAATGATGATGGATCTAAGGAGGCAGATGCGACGTTTTATAGACAATTGGTTGGGAGTCTAATATACTTGATTACAACTATGCCTGATTTGGCTTATGCAGTCAATGCATTGAGCCCTTTTATGTCAAAGCCCTTTGAGATCCATTGGGTTGCAGCTAAAGGTTTTTTAAGGTATCTCCGGGGAACCTCAGATTTTGGTATTGTTTATACTGATTCATGTGATGTTAGATTGACAGGTTTTTCAGACTCTGAATGGGAAAGAAATGTAGATGACAGACGATCCATAATAGGCTATGCATTTAGCATTGGATATGGGGTCATTAGATGGAGTAGCAAAAAGCAGAAGAAAGTATCATTGTCTTCTGCAGAAGTTGAATATCAAGTTGTGTGTGCAGCAACATGTGAAGTAGTTTGGTTGAGGAGACTTCTCCTTGATGCTGGAGAAGAACAGAAGGTTGCAACAGTAATCAAATGTGACAACCGGAGCTCCATCAAACTTGCAAATAATCCAATATTTCATAGGAACACAAAGCATATCGATACATAGTTTCATTTTGTCAGGGAGAAAGTTCAGTAAAAAGAAATCCATATTGAGTATTGTAATAGTTGTGACAATGTTGCTGATATTTTTACCAAACCTCTTGGTAGAATCAAATTTGAGTTGTTTAGGGAAGTGTTAGGCATATCTGTGAATCCATTTCTCCATTAAGGGGGAGTGTTGAGATTAATGTATAAACAGTTCAAACCGAACCCTAGATTAGGATTATGTTCCTGTATTATAGGATTCAGTTCAAATTTCCTAAATGTGTGCTTTTTATATATATTCCACATGTAATTTATGGAAGACAGAGTGTGTACTGCAGAGGTAGTCTTATAGGTGGTGTTTCACACCTGTAAGTTTCTCAATTGTTTAATAAATTTGATTCGTTTTATTTTTTTACAGAGGCATGCCTGTATTTGACCAAATGCACTATAGTCCGCCCCCACTAGAGAGCTCCATATGTCCTATCTCCAGGTTGGTGTCCCCACTCTATGAACTTGTATTCAAGAAGCTTTATTTGATCTTTTTAGAGTAAGCCTTGCAATCCCCTCTCACTATTATCAATATTCAATTGATTTTACTCTCTATTTTGAATAAGTGGGGCCTTACAACTCATTTTCGCTTTGAAGGAGTGTAAACAAAGAGATGCGGCTCCAAACTCAAACAATATTTAATAAGTTGGAAGAGAGTGGAACAAATGTATATTTATATTTTCGTATTCAGTAAAGTTAGCAAGAACTTATAACCTTAGGAAATAAAAAAGGTTCATTTGCAAAAGAAAACAAGCGAACTCTTATATTGTGTTGCATCTAGAGGCTTTCTATCATATGAAGGGATTCTAATTTAGCACAATCACATCTATTTATTATGGAAAAGTAAGTTCCAAGTAAGTCTTGGAGCTTGTAGGTTTCATACTCAATCCATTAGTGTGCCTCTCCCTGCCGATTCAATGTGCCCTAACCTTTGGAGATTCTTGATGATCTTGTTCAGATTATTTAAACGTAATCTTATGAATGTTGTGTTAATCTTATTGAGATTACGTAACGCAGAGGCATGATGAGTTTCGAACTTTGCAATGCGAATTTTGTGGTGTTTTCTCCTACAAACACATAGCTTCCATTACCGATGGCACACGACAGTCGTTGAGGAATTGCAATGCAGAAGACGAAGAGTGTAAGAGCCTGAGATGATGTTGGCAAGGGATTCCAGACCATCTTAAAGTTAATAGTATTTTGGACTTAATTTATGTTTAAGTTTTGATTAAATATATATTTTGAATTATAAAAAAATATGATATTGTTTGCACTTAAAAGTTAATTGTATATAATATAATAGATTCCCTCCATCCGAAGTAAAACAGTGCCCATAGCAATTGTGTACTAGTGCGGAGAAATTTGTTTTATCCGCACTCTCACACAATCAATTTATGCTGAAGAAGTTGATTTTGCGAGAGTGTGAATAAATCAGCCTCCACACTCAGTTTCCAAGAGGTCTTCGCTAGAAGCACTTCCGTAAGAGAGATTTGAACTTGGTGCTTGGACACTCTAAGCGGAAATTCATCCAAAAATTTTATATTCGCACCATGGCCAGTGCGAATAGTTGGCAGTGGTAAGCACATTGTAAGCCCAACAAACTACTGGACATGAGTTTTCATAATAAATTTCAAGCTCAATAATAAATTAAAAACTTACAAATATTTCAAGTGAATCTCTGCTCTTAAACCAAATCGGCAGAGTGATATTGGCCCTAAATTCTTATAATTATTATTGGAAAAGTAAACAAATGTATGTGTTAAATGCATTAAAGGATCACATGACACTTTTTTTTTCTATGTTATACTAATTCTATTAATGAAAAAAAGATATCATACACTGAGGCCTTAGCCTATACTTAACCATGCCAGAGAAATGGCAACAAACAGCAAAATCTAGATCTGAACTGCCCAGAAGGGAAACCAGTCCGTGACAGAAAAGAGTTCAAAGAATTAGCTTGCTGCCCACGAAGGGGAAACCAACAAAGCATCCAAAAACCCAACTAAAGAGCCAAAAACTCATAGTTTTTTTTTCACCTAAACCCCATTGAAACATAAACTAAAAAACATGGTCCCAAAAACCTGAGACACGTAGCATGCTGAGTGGCCGACTATGTGGCGGACGCATTGCGCGCTAAGTGGCAACAAGGTGGCAAACAAAGAAGTGGACACGCGGCATCAATGTGGCAGACTAGGGACGTGGCGGAGATGGAGGGCTTTCCTCCATGATGGAGCACCTGTACTTGTCCATGTCGCCACCTGCTAGAAGCGAGGTCTCCGTGTTGCCAGCATGCAATGCCGGGTGTTCTTCCTCGACGAGACAGCAATAAGGGTCCTTTACCTCATCTGTATGCTCAGCCTCATTCACCTCCTTCCCTGCACATCTAATCTTCTGCTCCTAGTTCTGCTCCCCTGCTCCCTGGATGCTCGTCTGAGCCAATTACGGTATGGCTTTGGTGTTGTTGCACCCAGCTATGGTGCGCCCACCACCAGCAATGTCTAAAACCCCAATTGCCCTGGTACTACTACCCCCCGTCATTCCTTGCTCCTCGATTACATTGGTGTGTCCACCAGCCTTAGTGGCCTGATCCTCAGTGATCTGCTCCGCCTCATGGAAGAGAATGGTTATGGTGGTTGTAATGAGGGGCTTGTTCAGGGTGGAGCGGAAGGTGAATTGGGAATTCTGGGAATGCAGATGAGGAAGGGGTGGAGAGCCTCTGGGAGGTGAGGCAGAAATGGAAGGGAAGCTGCTGGGAGGCGAGGCAGAGGCCACCGAGCGGAGGCAACCTCTTCCACTACACGTATTTGGTTAACGTCTAGGGATTTGCTAAGCCAGAGAGGAAGTGGTATCCGAAGCAGGAGAGTGTTGGGGGCAACTAAGACTCCTTCGGCTCCCACCACTGCGACTGCGCATACAGTGTCGCACCATAATGTCTACAGGTGAATTCGGATTTCTTCCAGAATTTGGCACAAGGGGTGCAATGACACAATTGAGCTTATAGACTGCTCAGCAGAGGGATGAGCATCCAGGGCCGAAGAGAAGGTAAAATGACAGTCTATGCTATGGGTGAAATGGATGCCCGGGCCGAATTCAATGCAGCAAAGGAGATGGCAGCGTCTCCCAGTGGTTGTGTGGGAGCTGGGTTCAGTCGCAGTGTGAGGTCAGAGGCATTGCAGTAGTAGAATTTGCAGAGGAGGATGGGCAGAAGCAGAGGTGAAATTCTCCCGAGAATTCATGTTTGCAGAGAGCCGAGGTTGGTGACGGTTAACAGGTTGGAGGCAGCGCTCGCACAAGGTGCATTTATGGCAATTGTAAATGCCATTCTTGGACCTCTGTGCCAACCTGCGGGAGGCCATGTGGTCTCGCCACATGCCAACCGAGTTGGCAGCCACCTTACTGTCCTTAATTATCACCCGCATCCGGGAGGATCACATGACACATTACCTTATGAAGGAAACGAATAATAGTATGGCCACCCGAGGGATTTTTCTTTGTCATATTGACAATTTGATCATCACGGTCTATTGAGCCATTCTATTGTTGAGATTAGGACCTATGTTCACTAACATTAATGCCACACTACACTTGTATCGATGTTAGGATTCACCCTGCAAGTGAAGTGTTAACTGGTTGTTGGTAGTTGATTCTACCCACCAGAATAAGGAATATATCTTGAATAATGGTAGCATGGCAACAATTTATTTGGTTAATGATGATATTCGATAACTATAATGGATCTATATCTAGCTGTAAGTTAATTTGGTGGTATACAATCAAGTAAGGAAGAGTATTAACAGTTGAGTGAGTTATTTGAAATAATATGTATGCAACAGATGAAAGGGATAGCTAGCAGGAATGATGCTACGATATATGATGCTTAAGCTCTTGCTTGAAAGGGATAGTTAACATCAATAATGCTACGATATATGATGCTTAAGCTCTTGCTTGTAACTGAGCTACTGTAGGCATAAAAGTCCGGAGTCAACATCATCCTCAAGCCAAGCTCCTTTAGCATTTTATTTTAAAACAATAAATAAATTCCATATTCTTTCCTCCACCCATGTTATTACTCGTTTGTTAGGTTTCATCCATTGCAGCCTATTGATGGTCGAAGAAACTCCTCTGTGACTTTCTCAATGTTGGCTTGTAGGGAAAGGCTATATTGCACGTCTATCCTGGCACATGTTATAAAATTTTTACAAGGGAAAAGGAGCTTAGAAATTGGTTGTAGCAAAATCAACTGGCTCAGAAATAGGTTGCGGTGAGGATATCACAACCACACACGAACTTAATTAAAACATAAATTTTATGCACAACAAAACAATGTAAAATAGAGGAGGTTCCCCTAAATCTACTTGTGAAGGATTAATTCCATAAGGAAACTAGACACACTTTATACTATATGTCAAAATATAAATAAATTACATTCGCATGATAAATGGATGATGCAGCTCCAAGTGAAAGACACAACAAACTTACTATGATTTACCCATCACTAGGTTGCAAAGTAAACTTCTGTAAAACTCCGTAAAACTAGTTTTCACATGCCCACCAATATTTTCTCCACCATTTTCTCCTCACTACTTCACAGACTCTCGCTCTCTAACTTGCCCAACATTACAAATGACATTTACATCCATATTTATCTTAACATACAAATTTGACATTAATTACATGACAGAGAAAATATTTAATAGGCAACGTGGGTGATTTTACATACTAAATGATTTTCTAAACTTAGAGGGGGTGTGGAGTGTGGGCAACGCTCGTGGAGTAAATTTTTACCCATATCTATTTACCAAAATTTATTAAATGCCTGAATTCTTCTGTTGTGTTGTGGTATGGTCCGGGTTTTACTTCTCCTCTGACTTCAGTCCTTTCGCCTACAAACAAAATCACAATTGTGCAGTGCTTGACTGGGCAAGCATGGTGTTTATCTGTGTGTTTAAGGCAATGGTTGGGATTATTATTTCCAACACTCCTCCTTAATCACAACTATCACCATTGGAAATTCCCAAACAATCTTTGAGATAAAAAAAAAATTCACGTGCCAATGGCTTTGTGAAAATATCAGCAAACTATTCCTATGACCTCCAGTGCTGCAACACAATTTCATCATTGTTAATCAACTCTCTGATAAAATGATATTTAACATCAATATGTTTGGTCTTCTTGTGAAAAACATAATTCTTTGACAATGCAATTGTTGAGTTGTTGTCACAAAAAATAGTTGTTGTTCCCCCTTGGTCATGGCGAAGATCTCTCAACATCCTTCTCATCCACACTGCTTGACACACCGTTATTGTTGCGGCAACATATTCAGCTTCTGTTGTTGACAATGAAACTATTGTCTGCTTCTTGGACACCCATGAAACAGATCCAGATCCCAAATGAAAAACATATCCTCACGTGCTCTTTCTGTCATCGATGCTTCCTGCCCAATCACTATCAATGTAACCAACCACCCTGAAATCATCTCTTGTGGTGTACAAAACACCATACTTTTTTGTCCCATTGACATACCTTAGAATTCTTTTTGCTGCTTGCCAATGTGTCTCCTTGGGTGTCTCCATGAACCTCGACACCAAACTCACTGCATACATTATATCCAGCCTAGTCACGGTCAAATACATCAAGCTGCCTATCATACTTTTGTATAATGTCAGATTGACATTGCTGCTGCAGTCTTCTTTGCTCAACTTCAACCCCATGACAGTTGGAGTTGGTGCGGGCTAGTTGTTTTGCATTTTAAACCTCTCCAAAATGTCTACCACATACTTTGCTTGAGAGATAAAAATTCCATTTTTTGTTTGCTTCACTTCTATGCCCAAAAAATATCTTAACAAGCCCAAGTCAGTCATTTCAAATTCATTCTTCATGACTTGTTTGAAATTAGCGCTGAGGAAATCATCACTGCCTGTAAAAATCAAATCATCTACATATAAGATGACAATAAGAATCTTACCATCGCTCTCTTTGATGTAGAGAGTAGGCTCACCATCACATTTGTCAAACCCATTGTCCAACAAGTAGGCATCTATCCTGTTGTACCATGCACGTGGTGCTTGATTCAACCCATAAAGAGCTTTCCTCAACCAATACACTGTCTTCTTTGCCTTTTACCTCATAACCATGCAGTTGCGCAACATACACTTCCTCTTTCAACACTCCATTCAAGAACGCTAATTTTACATCCATTTGATACACTTTCCATAATTTATGTTGCGCGGCAATCACCACAACTGTACGCACCGTCTCCATCCTCACAACTGGCTCAAACGTCTCTGCATAATCTCTTCCATGTTGCTGCTTGTATCCTTTGACAACTAACCTCGCTTTATGGTTTTCAATCTTACCATCGACATTGCTCTTGGTCTTATAGACCCACTTCACTCCAATGACTTGTTTTCCTTTCAGAAGGTTCACTAACTCCTATGTGTCATTCTTTTATACTGGTTTTATTTCTTCCTCCATTTCCGCAACCCATTTTTCTTCTTTAACTTCATCTTCAAAGTGGATTAGGTCATCTACATGACAAAACAAGAAAATAATGAATTCAGACCAGCGCTGCTATCAACCTCATCTTTCTCATAAACTTCATTTAGATTTCTGAATTTTGGTCTTCTTGTGCTTGCTGAAGATGGGCTTGACATGTTACTTGGTGTTTCACTTTGCGGCGTGCTTGGAGAAGCACTTGCTTGACTGTGTGACGCTATCATATTTTTTTTTGATGGTGTTCCTTGTTGCCTGCTTTATCACGCTTAAATAGGAGTAGAGGGAGTTACTATTGAGGAATTGCTTGCTACTGTCAATTCCTCTTTGTCCTCATGTGGTATACATGCTTTGACATTGACTGTCTTCTCTAAACTTCCATCCCATGCTTTCTCTTCTATAAACTACACATCTTTGTTGATTATGACCTTCTTGGTTAATGGATTGTAGAGTTTGTATGCCTTGGATTCATCACCATATCCAACAAATATATATTTCTCCCCCTTGTTGTCCAACTTCTTCCTCAACTCATCGGGGATATGTGCATAAGCCACACATCCAAAAACTCTCATATGAGTGACGCTATGATTTCTTCCACTAACCACGTTCTGGACACTTTTGGTTGGACATCTATTCAAGATATATGCTGCACAAGCGACAACTTCAGCCCAATAATCATTTGGCCTTCAACATCCTCTTAGCCATTTTCATAATGGTCCTATTCTTCCTTTCTGCCACACCATTTTGCTGAGGTGTATATCTTGTTGTAAATTGCTTGTGAATTCCATGCTCCCTACAAAAACGAAGGAAATCATTTGTGATGTATTCTCCACCTCTGTCAGTCCTAAGGACTTTAATATTGTGTCTACTTTGCTTCTCAACAAGAGCTTTGTATTGGCGAAAGTGCTCAAATACTTCACTTTTCTGTTTTAGGAGATATACCCATGTCTTCCTTGTGCAGTCATATATGAAAGTCAATAGATAGTGGCTTCCACCAATTGATGGCGTCTATATTGGTCCACATAAATATGAGTGGACAATCTCCAAAGGTGCCTTTGCCCTTACTGACTTTCCTGCTGGAAATGTCTCTCTATGTTGCTTGCCCAAGATACATCCTTCACATAGGCTATTCAGTTTTTCTATGAGTGGTAATCCCTTCACCATGCCTTGCCTATGCAGTGAATTCAAACCTCCAAAGTTGAGATGTCCAAATCTCAAATGCCATAACTAGTTTTCATCTTTTACCTTTGCTTGATATTTCACTTGTGTGACAGTTGCCTATTTTCTTCCATCCTCTTGTGAGTTAATTGATAGTTGTGCTTGTGCACCTTCTTCTTTCAAACCTAATCTTATCTTCAGGGGAAACATTCTATTGTTTGTCATCTGCACTTTTGCAATCAGTTGTATGCTTGGAGCCCTATCCAAAATTGTGCACACATCATTTTTGAAAAATACATTGTAGCCCTTTTGCATGAGTTGTCCAATGCTTATGAAGTTATGCTTCAGACTGGAGACAAAGTAAACATCTGAGATGTACTTCTTCTCTCCCTTCTTTGTTAAGATATTAACTCTTCCTTTTCCCATGACAAAGACTTTGCTATCAATCCCTAATGTCACTTCAAATTTCACACTTTCATCTAGATTGAAAAACATTTCTATGTTTACTGACATGTGATTGCTACACCTTGAATCTAGATACCATATATCACTTTGTTTTTCTTGTGCTACATTACAAGATAAAAAACATGCTATCATGGTTCTAATTTTCTTTTGTGAAATTTACACTTGGCTTGTTACTAATTTCATATTGCTTCTTTCTACATTCATTTTCATAATGACCATACTTCTTACAGTAATGACATTGGACTTGAGATTTATCATACCTCTGACCTTGTGCTTGATTGTGGCTTGGGCCTTGACTTGGATTTTGATTGTTGCCCCTTCCACTTGAGCTTGAAGGGTTGCTTCTTCCACCTCTGTGTGGCCGTCTTCCTCTTCCTCTAGCATATGATCTTCCTCTGACTCGACCTTGACTGAAGGAAACTTGTGTCTTGAAGGCATGCTCCAATGAAAACCTTGTTGCTCTATCCAGTTTATGTTCATGAGAAATCATTGATGCATGAAGCTCATCCACTGAGAACTACGAGAGATCCTTTGTCTCTTTTGTGGCCATAACAATGACATCAAACATTGCTGGCAAACTTCTCAAAACTTTCTCAACTATTCTCCTTTCTTCAAGTGCCTCACCATGAGACCTGATTTGTGTAACGAACCCAATTACATGTGTAAAAAACGAGTCTACATTCTCAGACTCTTTCATACAAAGTGTTTCAAAATCTCTCCTTAGCATTTGTAGCTTTGTTGTCTTGACTTTTGCCATACCTTGGTAGGGTGTCTGGAAGGTGTCCATGCTTGCTTGGACTTCCTTGTTGTTGTAACCCTTGGGAAATTACTTTTATGAACTGCTTGGAAAATATAAAACCAGGCTTTTGAATCCTTCTTCGTGTTGTCCCTTAACAAATCCCTTTATGATTGAGACAAGACATTGTATGTTGCTGCATCTGCTCGTTCTAGGAAACCATTCTCCACCAAATTCCAAATGTCTTGAGACGAAAACAGGGCCTTCATTGTAATAGCCTAATAATCATAATTTTTTCCATTAAACAGGTATTTGAGGATTAGTCTAGCACAAGGATTAGTCAAGTTTGTGCTTGATGTTGCCATTTCTGAGTGAAAGAAACAAAACTTTCTACCTGCTTATAAATATACTTCAAAAATTCTACCCTCAAAACAAATTTTAATTGCTAGTAAAAACACTTGTTTTTACACTAACAATATTTAACATGAGTGAAAGGAAAAAAAACTTTCTACCTGGTGGTAAATATACTTCAAAAATTCTGCCCTCAAAACAATTTTTAATTGCTAGTAAAAACAATTGTTTTTACACTAACAATATTTAACCCAGTAAGCTGAAAAGTCAACTAACTCAGAAAATATTAACCTCAAAACAAATTTTAATTGCTAGTAAAAACACTTGTTTTTATAGTAACAATATTTAACCCGCTAATCCGTTGTCGTCCACTAGCTTAGAGATAGGTTGCCAGTCAACTGGCTCAGAAAGATAGGTTGCGAGTCGACTGGCTCATAAATAGGTTGCGAGTCAACTGGCTCAGAA
Source organism: Pinus tabuliformis (assembly GCA_031772625.1). Lineage (NCBI taxonomy): Eukaryota > Viridiplantae > Streptophyta > Pinopsida > Pinales > Pinaceae > Pinus > Pinus tabuliformis. The sequence continues at coordinate 810,707,261 of CM062806.1, read as the reverse complement.
ATAGGTTGTGGCTAGCCACACTTTATATTATATGTCAAAACACAAATAAATTACATTGGCATGATAAACACAAACAACTTAATTCGATTTTGTCCTCACTATCTTATAGAGTTTAGCTCTATAACTTGCCCAACATTACAAATGATTTTTACATCCATATTTATCTTAACATACAAATTTGATATTAATTACGTGACAAAGAAAATATTTAATACCCAACATGGGCGATTTTACATAGTAAATGATTTTATGAAATTGCAGGTGTTGTGGAGTGTAGGTAACACTGGCTGAGTAAATGTTTGCCCATATCTATTTACCAAAACTTATTAAATGCTTGAACTCTTGTGCTGTGTTGCGGAATGGTCAAGGTTGTACTTCTGCTCTAACTTTAGTCCTTTTGCCTACAAACAAAATCCCAACTTTGCAGTGATTGACTAGGCAAGCATGGTGTTTGTTGGTATGTTTAACAAGGTGATTGGGATTATTATTTCCAACCGCACATATAAACAGTTATAGTTCGCATTAAAAGTGAACATCTAGGCCATTCTAAATAACATAGGATCATCTAAAATGAACCTTAATGCTAAAGATCCAGTTCGTGACCATGGTTGAAGATCCATTTGAAGGCTGCATTGTAGATCACCCACCAGCTACTTATCAAGCTTGAAATCAATTGAAGAATTATTTTTAGATCTAGAAATTGTAAATCTGATGGAATATCTAACTGGTAAATTAGTGAAGGAAGTCCAACATGGAACAAAGGATTCCCTCATATGGTCTACCGATTCCTCCATCCATTTCATCACTGTCAGGAAAATATATTCTTCCATCATTGCTGAACTCCCTCCCCTTTCCTCCTTTTTTCCTGTCAAGTTTTGGAAGGCCCCTTGCCCTCTTAAAGTCATTCTATTCTCCTGGCTGCTTTTCTATGATAAAAATCTCTCCTGGGATGTATTACTACGAAAGGGCTGGATTGGTCCTGGTCGATGTGTTCTTTGTCTACAGGACAATGAAACAAATCTCCACATGTTTCTTCACTGTCATGCTGTCCAAGGAATCTGGCGGGAGCTCTCGACTCTACACAGTTTCCCTCTCAAACACTTCTCTTCCATCCAGGAGGCTTTCAAATGGTGGGCAGACCAATGCTCTGACAGACAGGCACTCTTCTGCCTCACTTGCTGGAATATTTGGTTATGGAGGAATCGACGCATTTTTCAGGCCTCCTGCCTGTCTTTGCTCTCCATCCTTCCTCTCATCTCGGGATCCATTTCCACTCGGCTCTAACTGGGGAATAATGTCCAGCGCAATATTATACAGGTCTCAAATGGTTGTTTTTACTATGGGTTTCCTTATGTGTATATGCCTCGGCTGCTATCTCATGCCGCCGATCTATCATCCTATATTTTGATCCAGAACTTTGATGCTGTTACATCCGATTGATGCTGTCTGACGCAGCTACATATGCGCCCTTCCAACGCCATTCTATATCAGTCACACTGATGCACAGGGCTTTTTATATGAACACACTTTTCCTATGGCGGTTACAGTTTTGATCTCATCTGTTTATCCTCTCTTCACTATACAGGTTTTCCTCATATGTATATGCCTTGAATATTTACACATGCTGCCGATCTTTCATACAAAATTATGAATCATATCTTAGATGCTGTTATATCTGATTGATGTTGTCTGATGCATCTCCTCTTGCGTCCTCTCGACGCCATATATCCATATTTCCAGGACTGCGGTCTCAATGTAAACATGATATATTTCTCAATATATAATATGATGATTTTTTCCTACTGAAAAAAAATCTAACTGGTAAATTAGCTCAAGGTTCAACGATGCATTGATTCCATTGTTAACCCATGTATTTATATCTATCGGGAAATCCCCACAAGTTTGTATCGGAATGAACTAATTATTATATGAACCATATAACCCTCCAAAATTGGCATGAACAACCTGAAAATGACCTATTGGACATCGTGGAGAAAAAAGAAAGATATTGAGTAATTATATAGCAATAACAACTACAACATAATCTGAAATCAGATTATAAAAGAATGGCGTTGCTTGGGGATGATCAGGTCATTGTAGCAGGTCAATACCATGTGTATTAAATGGATAATCAGAATTGTT